>KB664165.1:1132389-1454368 GCA_000349025.1 Anopheles minimus
TAAATGGTTGCATGTCCAGGCAAACAAAGAGTTGTTGCTGAAAACCCGAAGCGAGAACATCCCTCAAGACCCGAAGCCAACCGCTCACACTTAGAAGGAAGTCCTGAGAAAAAAAAACTTTACACCTGGGAGGAAGGAAAAATAAAAGTAGGAGTTTCCAACCGGAATACCCCTAAAGACCAAAGGATTTTAAGCCTTTAAATCCCTAAAACAGATGCTTTCTTCGCTTATGCTGTCCACCACTAAGGGACGGGATGTGTTGGAACCGGGCACACAATAAATTGCTCAGTTTATTATCGTACCTGCTGTTCGTTCCTACCTTGCACCTTGCTCGCCCTCAGACGGATAGTTTGGCTTTAGTGGCCCGGGGACGATCATAGCGAGTGAATAAAGAGAAGTGATTTTCAATTCGTAGCGTCCTTGGTTGCTTCCGGCTCCGGTGATCGGTGGTGGCGAAATGCAAGGAACGGCGGTTTGGTTCTGCTTTCTTTACGACATGTTTATCGTTTCGAGCTCAGTGGATTCTCACCGAACGGGGCCAACATGGATAATCGCACGGATCCTTGCTACCCCGTCAAGATGGTCGAAAAAGTTACAGTTTTTATTTTACTGCATCGTTATCACCGATTACGTTCAACAACCGTGCGCTATTTTATTCTCACCCCGGAACGGCGCAGGTTCGTTCACTCGAAGGGGTTCACCGGTGCCCAGTCTACGGGACGCCGGGTGAAGTTTCAAAAAGAACTGGCACATCCACAGGACGGACAGTTTTGCAAAATGGGGAAGATTTGGGTAAAAACTTTTTCCGCAGCGTTTCTAGTGAATGGAGCCGTAAAGCATTTTTAAATGCTAGCGTGGAAGCAATGCGAGCGGGTTCTGCATGTGCCTCGAGCAAGATGCATTCTGGCCAGCGCAAAAGCTTCGTTCAGATAGCGCGCACTTACTCGAAAATTTGATGTAAAGCGGGCTAGGGAGTCTGGTTAAATAAAGAGAATATAAAGAATGTGAATCTGAAGATGCATAGGACACTAATAAAACGTTGTAAAAAATGTTAACTCAGGGGTGAATGGATGCTTTTATTGTTGCTTATTGTTGAGAGTTTTGATTGGCGTCTAACATAAGCGTTGTTGAGATCACTATCGATAGTACATGGAATGTTGGAAAATAGCTTCTTGCTGGCTAACTCGCTTTCAGACAACTTCAAAACGATATTGCACACTTTCATTGTTCACGCGTTTCATCATCATGGACATGACAACTTCTATTGGTCCCCAAAAATAGGTTTCATTATTCGATGCAAAGCACCACGTGTCAAACTATCTGCCCAACCTGTGCGCAATGACTCACAGAGATCCCAAAAAAAGAGTTTTAGTTTTTGTGATACGGAAAGGATGAACGACAATCCGTAGTCAAAGCTTCAGGGTTTTTTTCTTTCTTTTGTGCGTCGCTTATACGTCGCTTACCTTCAGGCAATCTGCCCAAAGTGTATTCCTATTCCTGGACCGGTTCAATAATCATACAGACATGGATGTATCGTTGTATGTACTTAGGTGATATCGTTCCTTTCTATCGTTTTGCCGTTAATATCACAATAGCCAGAAATTCGTTTTTCGGGCCATCGTAAGATATTGTGTGGAAAGCTTAGCATATGGTGCTTTGTGCCGTATATTGAAATCTATTTCAGGGAGTCCATAAAATATTATATGCCAATGTTCAGGAGTTCATTCATACTACTCACTTTTTGAATCGCTTACTTGCACGAGTATCACACCAAGGTTTAGTGTAGAGAAGGGAACTATCTTGTTCTTCAAGTAGAATTAATTCTGGCTCCAAAATATCCACAAAAACTATAATTGTGTATTCTCCCAACTCTATAATAATACCCCGGGCCTTCCTTCACCAATTATTTCTTCTTATTATTCTTCTTTTTATCTTTCTTTTTTTCTTCTTCTTACATGGTTCTACATCCTCAAGAGGTCTTCATCTGTCATTTCAGGATTCCGTTACACAATTTACCGGTACATAATTTACCAAGATCTCTGTGTACGGGGGGAAGGTTTGGATGGGATTCGTTCCCAGGCCCTGTCATATGAAGACTGACCCCGCTATACTTCTGCCACCAAGCCAGTTCGGTACCGATGGTTTGTAGTAGCATTTAAGGTGAGCTGATGATGCAGTGGTAGTGATCGTAGTCAAGCAGACTCAACAGTTACTAACTAATCAACTAAAAGACATATCAACAAACTAATTTCTAAACAAAAACCAAAATTATATAAATAGAAATATAAAGTAAAAATTAAGTCAAATGCAATAAATTGAAAAGCTCATTAATTTGGAAAACCATGTACGCGAATCGTTTAGCGCTATGTAAATTATGCAACCCCGACCCGGCTCATTCGGTGTAATTCAATGCCCGAACGACTGTGAATTGATTAACGAAAGCAGTATGCTGTTACGCTAAATGCGATGTAAAGATGCCATGATGTTGGGTCGTAGAAGTGTATCTCAAGATCGTTACCCGTTATAATCATGAAAGGGGCCAGATAATCCTTTTCATCGACGATGACGACGACGACGACGACTGGGTACGATGTTACTAATGGGATGAGGGCGGAACGGTGATGGAGGTTTACTGCAACCGTTATGGCCACTAAGATGACCATTGATGATGTTCGACGTAACATTAGCAGAAGCTAAGCACAGTTTTCTGCTAAGCTCAGCTTAGTGGATATGCTGTATCGGGTGAAGCAGGGAGCCACAGTTTTAGATACGCTTTCATTACACAATTGGGCTAGCCAGCAGTACATGGAGCAGGAAGATACCGTGCACCGTTCCCTGCACGGTTAAGTGCCCTTTCGGCTTGACGATGGATTGTGGTAATGCGGGCTGAAGTGGATCCGAGAATCAAGAACATGTCGGTAAAATCTCGGCATACGATGATGGTTTGATAATGCTGTTATAAATTCAATAGAGTTAATTAATTTCAAAGACCTCGTATGTACTTCCCATGTAGTGGGAAAGTTCACTTTTCACTACGGTGTGCTATTGGCTGGAGCACCCCGTTTCTAATGTTACAAGTTTGTTGGTCAAGAGTGCACAACTGTGCTTAAAAATGAATAAATAATACATTTTACAGTAATTTTCCCTCCCCGGCCACTATCAAGAGTCCCATTTTGTATCGCTTTGTGCACTTATCGCACCGTTCGTCACATCCAAACATTAAAATGCATTTGGCCAAGAATGTACCTATTCATTCATGCTAACAGCTCTATCGACGGACGGTGAATGCTAATGGACATTTAGAACTCAAACATTTTAATTGAAATCGGTACGTGGTTCATAATCACTTTTACGCAATCAATCCAAATTCAATTTGTGTTTCGTACGCTTTTCCCGCACATTAAACGTTTAAATCGGATGTGACGAGAATATTTAGCACGCAATGGAGATTGATACAGATGGATTCGTTCTAGAGCGGTAGTCACCACCGAAAAAAAACCATTCCTTTTCTCTTCTGTTCTATTTATTTCGCCGTCCATCGAGGATGATCCCCAGCAGGAATGGAACAGCGGGTGTGAGGTTCCAGTTTTCTAAAATGATCCGCTTTACAGCGCTCTTATTACATGCATTGGGAAGATAAACGGACCTGCGGAGTTACTGTGGCGCCTACGAAAGACTAAAAGACGATAGCAGCAGCAGTAGCAAAAACATCAAAACACTGCCATCGGGCATTATTCGGGTGTATTGGCTGGAATTTATGATCCGATTACTGCCCATACCATTGGGCGGTGCGTGAGTGTAGAGCATCGGTCACACTTTGCGGACATAAAATGAACCGGTGACAAATTGAAATGCTAGCACATCATAAATATTAATCAAAAAGCCCGCCAGCGGCCTGGAACCAAACCAGGGAGTCAACCACCGGACAAATGACGTTTTGTTATTTCTTTATCTAAAACTTTGAATACTGCCAGCCAAGTAAGTAGTGTTTGTCGGTCGGGATCGAAAACCATCGACGCAAAGGTGTAGCGTTTGAGATAAAATTAATGTTGCCCACAGCACATCTGACCGGTACACGGGTGGTGTGGGTGAGCTTCTTAAAATTATGAACACTGCCCGGCGGTTCGAGGGTTGATGTTGATGTGCTCGGATTAAAAATAGAAAGCATAAATTATTCGCACATTACAAAAAAGGCAACGTCAGTATTCAAATGATATGCGAACGTCACCAATGTACTAGGAATGTTTTTATTTTTCGGAATTCTTCCATTTGGGTTGTTTGCAAACAGCAAAATACCTCCAGAAGCAACCATGCAACCTTTGGTGACGTGAACCAAAATTGAAATAAATCGTTACGTTCAAGTGCAGTACGGACATCCCAACGCTCTGCTTCATCCATCTTCCCAGCGTAGGGTTGGCGCGGTACAAAAATCCGTCGAGGATTTATTTTCCAGCGAGAAACAAGGAATGGTTCAAAAGCTCCGCCAGTGAAAGTGCCACTAGTTGGGCTGAATAATTTATCTACCCAGCTACCTTTCAATAACTCACAGTACACAACGAAATTGTATGCACACTGTTGTACGCAGCACGTGTTGCTGACTGGTGTGTAACTACTTTGTTACGAAAGACCATTGCCTTACGCCCCTCAAAAGACGTCCTGATGGAGTGAAGCAAAAGAAGAAGAAAAAAACACAAACCACCCGAAGAAATCGTTACCGTTACGCTAACCAGACAGACGTTGGGCGTGGTGTAAAAGGTGAAAATTTGCGAACGCTGGTTGTAAATGAGTCTCATCCGGGCTGTTACACAAGTGGTTTTGGAAGAGATTCGTTTTTTTTATTTGGTCTTGCTGTTGCCTTCGTTATTGTTGCAGTGTTGCCAACCGGGTTCAGTTGGAAAGACTCGCCAAAAGTTCGCCAAGACTCTCGCTTGGAGATTGGAGCACATTTGTCTTTGGTGCTGTTGCTTTTGATGTTTGCCTGTGGCATCAGCTGACGTAAATTTATTTCTTAAAGTTAAACGCTTCACTTTGCTTCTTGGAGGAGTAGAACGAAACACCAAGCAATGGTTCTGTTAAAATCGATCGTTATCTCCACTTTCAATCTCATGTTCTAAACGAATCTCTAATGTTGCCAGGAGAGAAAAAAAACATTCATTCCCTTCTCTCGGTAAAGCTCTAATGAGTGTTACTTTCAGGAATCGAATTCAAGCTATCTTAACAATCCGCCCTTTCTACTCTTCACATAAAACCTTAAAATTGACACCACCCTAATCATGTGAGGCGTAATTTTTCTTCTCCCACAACCTTATGTCACAAGATCCACGCGACGGAATGTCGGTGATCCCGGCGATGGGGCTGGGAACTGATGCACGTGTCGCTTTCAACAACTATATGTTAAACCTACGCATCCGCACACCAGGTTTCATCGGCACCCGTGTGACATGGGTGTTGACAGTGCAATGTGACGCACCGAAAAGGGTCGACCGGTTCAATAGTTTAAGGTTAAGGGGGAGCGTGGGAGTTACGTGCCGTTTTTACGGGTGACTTACGCCCTAATTGATTTGTAAAGCGACGGTACACGGTACGTGTGGCGATCGATTGTTTCCCGGCTGACAAATTTCTAATATGCTTTACCAACCCGCAAAAGGATATAAAGGATTAATGATGTACGACATACTCACCCGGTAAATGTTGGGTTCAAATTGAAAAAAAAAATACCAAAGGATCTTTTACCAGCTACAAAAATATTATTATATGCTACGGATTGCTGTATTGGAAGTATTGAAACCTACGCTTTGCTTTTCTGGTGCTTGTGTGATTCGCACAGTATAGTACAGTAACAGTTGTCTAAAACTTCAATATCCACTGGAACATCCTATATCTATCAGTTTGTCTGACTGCCACTACAGTAAATTACCCATTTACTTGGAATATAACCATAAATCCCGCTTGCATTTTCAAACTTGCCTGCATGCAATTAATGGAACTGATATGATGCATTCCACAATAATTGAATTGCAACGTTCCCTCTAGTGGGTAGTCTGTTTTTCTCGACATGTTTCTTAAGAATTCAATTCAACTCAATGATTCCTATTGGATCGTGTAAATTATAGTTCTGCCAGGGAATCCCATTTATTAACTTCGCAATAACATCCCACAGAGAATTAGTTTCATGCTGGTTATCACATCCACTCCAGCTATATACCACAGACAACACTTGATGATGTTCTAAAAGTACAACTACCTTTTTTTCAAATTACTTACCAATAAACATGTCAAATGTTGCAGAAGTACCAGACGTATAAAAGCTAACCCACTGTTAATTGGACGTATAAAAATTAAAGCTTTTCCCAAACAGCCACTCAACCATTGGATGGAGCGTCTATGTTGTGCTTGACCAAAAAAAAAAAATAAAACACACAGAAACTGAGCAAGAAAATTACATTTTTGATAGTCTGCATCCAAAGAGGGGTCAATGTCAAAACCATAAACTGTGTCCGACGATAAACTAATTCACACGCTCGAGAAAACATGTGACCACCGCATATTGTTCGTAGTATGAAAACTAGCTCAAATTTATGGCCAGCTTCGTCAGCTTCGGGCTTGGAATGACGAGAATTTATAACCCAGACCCTTCGACATCGATTGATTGGTGCGCAGAGATTCGGGTCGGAGGGATTAGAAATGTTTTCATTGCCATTCTGATGCACATGCTCGTCAGTTTTCGGGGTGGCAAAAAAAATCAACATCCAGACAGTCAACGTTACTCTATTACAAAACGTTTCAAAAGCACATCGAATAAAGTGCGGCTGTTCCTTTTTTTTGTGTGCAGTTGCGCACCCCCGTACGAGCTTTTGATAAGCTGCGGTATAATATAATATACGCCAATACCAATCACGCCACACATCATCGAAGCCATGTCAAAGAGCGAGCTGATGCATGATAATTGCTGATTAGTTTAACCGATCTGATACACCAGTGGTGCAGTTATTGAAATGTCAGTCATTTTTTGTACGATGGCATTAATCACGTAATCTATTTGATTGTTGTTGCTTGCGCGTCCTTTTCCAATGTACGTTTTTACATGGACGGGTTCGTATCCGGCGCATTCCCGGCTGCATCGTTGCATATCGAGCGGTAATGGTGCACTGATGTAATGCGTACAGGCGGCATGCAAATGCACATCGAATGCACCGGCTTCCGGGCACAACACACGCCAGCACACTGATATGGCACGTACGAGATAATTGGACGGCGAAAGAATCCCGTCCCGCATCGTATTCACTTTGTCTATTTACAATTGATTATTTTCATTGGAATTGAGCGCTGTTAATTATAACAATTATTTATCTTACACAAATATGTACCGCAAAACGAGTGGGGGGAATCCAATGTACTTCTTTATTGGGTTGTTACATACATTTTTTAAACTTCATTTTAACTTTACACGTAGAGAAACAATGCGAATCGGTGAATGTTTAGAGAATTATGAAAAAAATAAAAAAAATAAACAGATAAACTTAATATCATAAAGACTTTCTTCATTGAGCATTTGATAATTGAAGTGAAAAGTGATACTTGAATTTTAAGAAAGCTATACCTTTTTTATAAGATCAAATGTCAAGCAACTAAACGTTTATCACTGATAAGACAGTTGAAGACAATGAAGAGATCTTAAAATAGGTTTGATATTGATTGTACGTTTCAAGCTATTTCAATATTATGAAGCACTTATCACGTTATATGTATTGGTCTATTATACTATCAGGTCTATAAATAACGGTTTGACGGTTCTTCTAGGAAGTTCAAAGCCTCATGGGTCCGAATGGACATCGATTTTATTGAAAAAAGTAATTTCCATTGCTTTGTACAATCTTGTCCCATCTTTTGGGCAGATTGTGAATTCCTTCAGAATAAAAGAAATCCGGTTTGGACGCAATCCATGTTTCGATTATTTTTTTCAGTTCGGCACAATACTGGAAGTGCTGCGCGGTCAAGCCAATGCTCCATCGACTGGAACGGATGGTATTCGTAGGACGCAATATCTGCCGTACTGGGTCCTTTTTTCCTTCAATGCGCGACTCAAACGCATAAGTTGTCGTCGGTAAACGTCACCCGTGATGGTTTCGTTTGGTACCAACGCTTCGTGGTACACCTCATCCAGCTGGTTCCCCAAAACGCACAGCATTACCTTGGTGCCATGCTTTCAAACGCTGACAAATGGCTGGCTAAGGGGAACCAAATGATCGGCTTGCTCAAGCATCTAGCTCGTCTCCGGTCTCCATCAAGATGCTCTATTGCTCCCTGGTTCGATCGGTGCTGGAATATGTGGTGCTGTGCGATTCTAGGCCTCGAGTCCCTGAACCAGCGCAACTGTAACGCACAGCGATTGTTTGTTGCGGGCCTTTTGGACAGCCGGATCGATTCCCCGACGCTACTCTCTGGGCTCAACTTATACGTCCCGCGGAGGTCGCTTCGCCCAAGGTCGATGCTCGACGTAGAGGACCGTCGCACTCAATTCGGCGCCTCTGATCCCTTCCTGTGTATGTGCCGTGAGTTCAACAATGTATGTGATCGTTACCAACCGGGCACATCGCGTTCCGCGTTCTTGAGTTTAGTTAGAACTGTCCGTCCTTCTAACTGTTAAGTGTTTTATGTGCTTCAAGGGGGCCCTGCGTGGTCCGTTGAATTTTTTAACAATAAACAATAAGTAACCTCAATCGTGTTTGCAAGCTGAGTCTGTGTTTTGGTCGAGTCTTGATCAAGTGCTGCCTCCAGTTCTCGATCTTTGTTGGCCGATCGGAACGTTCTTCGTCTTCCATACTAAAATCGCCACTTGTAAACCGTTGAAACCACCTCTGGCACGTTCTTTGCGATAAAGCATGATCGCCATAATATTCCCTCTTTATACGATGGGTCTCAGTGGACGAAGTTTTCATCACAAAGTATTGAAGGAGAATTCCTCGCAAAAACACTTTTTTCTGGAACGAATGACAGCTAGAAGTAAACAAAACCTGATGATGACACTTCAAAATAACAGTGTTCCCAGGTTTTAATAAATTAAATTTTTTTAGTAAACGACGCATGTATAAAAACTGTCAAAACTTATTTATAGACCTGATACAAGTGGGTTTTAATACACAATTTCTTCATTGACGAACCTACAAATTGGAAAAATTAGCTTAGAAATCTTACAGTAATATATAAAATCGAATAATTGCTGGTATTTGTGTCGATTTGGTCCTAGATGGAAACAGTTAGGTGCAGATGACGTCGTTGCATTTAGTGAAAATTGTGTCGAAAATTGTGTTTTTGATGCATTACTGCATTATTTATTTTGTTTTCTTGTACATTAGCTATAAATAATCTCAATCCAACGATAACACTAATTGAAATAGCATATGATGTATTTCACATCTAAATATACAAAAAAAAAAATCTAACGGGACGATTACTAATACTAAAGAGCTGCATTCTACACTCAATGGGTCTTATAAATATACCTTACAACTGTTAACACGTTTTACAATGTATGTCCATGATGTTCAACACATTCCCGTACATCTTATGCAGGAAGATGGTTAGGTTTGTGTATGGCATCAACTGTTTATCAGGCACCACCATTTTGCAGATGCAATTGTCGTGCAGAAACAATTCCACCAACTTGGGAGGAAAGGTGTCTGCATGGACGGTTGTGGAGTAAATCCTGTTGGAAGCCAAATTCAACACTTTCAGATTTTTGAGCACCATGAACTCCTCCATGTTTACCTGCATGATTTGATTCACTTGCAGGTAAAGCGTCACCACATTTGGAAACTTGTGCAAACAGCTTGGAATTCGTTCCAGCCTGTTGATGGCGAGACTAATCTCCGACACATTCCGCAGTTCGTTCCAATGGCAAAAGTCAACGCTTTGCAACCGATTACCCGCCAACCCTAAGCGGCTAAGCGCCGCATTCGTCAGACGGCCAGCGATCGATTCGATATTGTTAAAGGCAATGTCAAAGTCCAACAGCTTAGTGAATAGGGTAAAATCGTGCAAATTTATGCTGTGCAGCTTATTGTGGCGCATTAGAAACACCATCAGACGGGAGCCACAATCCAGATTGTCTGGCGCAACGATGGAAGTGATTTGGTTCAAATCTATTTGTAATTTCTCTATCTGGTGAAGCTCCCGACACAACCAGCCCAAGTTGACGCATCCAATTGGGGTGTTGCGCAGCGTAAGCTCTTTGAGGTGCTTCAAATTTCTTAACGACGGAACCGCCGCTTTCAGCGGACATTCGATGATGTATAATTGGTGTAAATAAAAATTCTCCTCAAAATGAACCCACACCAAACGGGTTCGTTCGAGCGTCAGGCTGGCGATGGTGCTGTTTTCTGGCAGTACCATCCGTTTAACGCTGCCAGACGCGCTGATCTCCACACTGCTAAAGGGATGCACCTGATCGAAAAATCTCGTATCGATCGTGGCGGACATAAAGTCCACCACCTTAAGTACATTGTTCGTCACCGGTACGTGCTGCAGCACGAAATATCCTTCCACGTCCGGGTTCCAATGGTTGAGCGTGCAGGTTCTCTGCTCTCTGTTGCAACGAAATGAAAAAGCATCACCGGAAATTAAAAGCAAGCCCACCACCACGACGAAGCTACAACGGGAGAGATCGTTTTACTTAGATGTGGCGGGTTTGGCTTTTGTGTGAACACTAAAATTATATAGATGACCTCCGGTAGAACCATCGCTCGGCACTCACAAAACACAGCCCAACACTGCAATCCATTCGCGGTTGTCGTTCTAATGCGCACTGAAACATTCGGTCCAAGCGGCTGCGTATATATGTAACATTTGACTCCGCGTCTGGCACTTCCCAAGTGCAACAGGGTGTGAAGTGACAACAATTCATTGCTAGTGGATGTTTTTGCTTGAAAGCGATATTGTTAATGATCGTTACAATAACTGTATTGTACGCAATTATTAAAACATTTGACACAATTTTGTTTGTGGACTAGTCATCTTTTCTGTTTTTGTTTACTAAATCTTTTACTCTCCGTAGTAAACTGAACGAAATTTAAGTTAATTAAATTTAAATTAATTTGTGTCAGACAACAATAGGCAAGATGAAAAAGAAACGCTATCAGCCGGAATCACGAAAGAAATCTGTAAAAATAAACAGTCGTTAAAATACATTTTGGTTTGCCCGAAGTAGTTTTATGTTCAATCCTGTTAAAATAAACGATCGTGGAAACAGTTGACAAGCTGTCTCAGCAGCTGTGGTTAAAACCAACAAATTTACATATTTGTTAGCTTTTATCAAACCATTCCACTTATTGGACGAAATGCAATCTTCCTTATAACCTTTATAACTTTTTCTTCTTCTTCTATGTCACTACAACCTCAAAAGTTTTTGGCTTGCCATTGCTGGCTTCTAAGACTTTAATTTACCAGACCGAACGGGATTCGATCCTCGGGCCTGCCTTATGAAACCGGCGCAGCTATCTCCTCGGTCATTGAACCACTCCACTTAGGCTACATCATGAAAGTTTCTCTATAAATCTCGAGTGTCCATCCTTGAAAGTCTACAAAACTGCAAAAAATCGAAGGGAATTAACTAAAGTGATACAAATTTCGTCTTTTTCATGATTCATTTCCAAACAATAAACCAATAAAGGTCAGGCACGATCATCATCATTAAACTCGCGAATGTGTTTCTGACATTTCTTAATTGCTACAATGAATGTGAGCAACTAAACTTGAATAAAGAATTAAATTGGTTTGAAAGCCTTGACCCAGAACACGGTTCATTATATTGCAAAAGGCCATTTTAGAAAACAGCCAAATTTTGAAGTCATCCAAACGTATTCCCTCAATGAAACCCCTCATGGAAAACACCCATCGTTGATCAGCCTATAGCAAGCGGCAACAATTCCTTATTGCTACGACAGATAACGGGCGATTTACCCATGGGAGCGTTCCATGTCATCATGGTCTTAAACAGTCCCATAAGATGAACCGAACGAACCTTCCCCAAAAACCTTGTTGCTTCCGATAGGTCATGTAGATTAAAATGGGAAGCCCCGAGACGTTTGATACCTCACGTTCACTGTCCGTCACGTGACGTATACGGTGGCAAATGAAGCAGACAAAGGCATGGCGCTTGGCATTTCCTTATGATGAATTCCAGGGGCGCTCGGTTTGGGTGACTGTCTGAAGGCGTAAGTCTGTGCTGTGGAAAACACTTGTGCTGTTGATACATATTTTATGTGGCCTGGATTTTGATCGGAAAGGAAAAATAAACCTCCCGGTGCTTCATCTTTCGAGAGCGCTGACAGGACGTGCAAACAAATGAGCGTGTCGGGAGCCTTCGAAACCCAAATCCAAATCCGACCGCCCGTGAAAAGGTCTACGGACACGTAGACCCGGGCACAAGCTTCACGTGTCAATGTACTCCGTACGGCGCCGTTTACCGGTGTTGTATGTTAGACATTGACGAGGACGAAGGATAATAATGGTTGGAGGGGGATCGATCGGGTCGGAGACACGTTAACCTTGCACAAATCGAATAACTTAATTGACCGAATTGACAGTGTGGGCGACCATGGCTGGAGAAATTTAATAAAATGACACCAATTTAAAAAAAATTATCATTTTTTTAATAAAAAAGAGAGTGTTTTAAGTATAGAAAATAAGATGCAAGTGAAAGTTGCAGTGTTTTCATTAGCCTACTCCACACTGTAACGGTATGCAGCCCGAGAACCGTATATTCCACAGCAAGGAGTAAAACTTCAAAAATGAAAAGCTCGTCTGCAAAACAAACTGTGGCAAGCTGCGTAACAAATTTTCCCTTTAATACACTTACCTCCCAATATATATGGGCTAGTCAAACCCATCAGCATCGTGCACATCGTAAGGACACGATGCCTAGCTCCAAACAAGGCAGTGCTTCATGCATCTGACTGCTTGAAGGCGGTTCGAGTTTTAGCTGTGTGCTCTTGCATTGTGTTCAAACCCAACTCATCGGCTGGTGATGCAGCCCTTTTGTACGATGATTACTGCATTGGTGATTTCGGTGCAGCTGACGGTACAGAACAGGGCTCGGGTGTCATGTAAAATGTCTGGTTGTTATACCGGCTGGAGCGCCAAGTGGGACGAGTTTCAACTAAGTTTCGTTCATATAAATTGAACAGTTTGGTGAGGAATATATTAAAATCTAGGCTAGTTTTGTGAGAATAGATTCTTGACGAACAGTTTTCCCCACACTTCCAATGTATGCTCTGGAATAGGTGAACTTCGGAATACATTGACACAAAATATCTTGCTAGGATTGGGAGAGATGCAAACATATTAAGTATTATTCGTGATTGTTTGCATAATGCTACGGTAAAAAAAACTGTTAGCTTTAGTGCGATATTCTATTCGGAAATAAGTAATGATCCTCAACGAAATTGACGAGGGGAAAGCACTTAAGTCAATCACAAAGAGACATGAGAGCTGTTACACTTAAAAAAATCTAAACCCTCCAATAAAATTGAAAAATTTCTGGCAATTCTGGTAAGTTGCTAAAGAAATCTTTTGACGTAACCCATCAACAAGCTTCACTTATCGTCTTCCATCGTATATAAATCTAAAGGAGGTAATCAAACCATTGAATGCCATCGATCGCTAATTTATCATATCTCCTGGGGATTTGTGCTGTAAGAAAAAATCAATCCCAAAATGGAACAGTTTCGAAAAGGGCTTCCAAAACTTTACTTATTTACTTTCCCGGGGCTACAACCGCCTCGCGATCTTAGCCTTGCAGAAGTCCTCTGAAACGCTCTGAAAGACGGTCGAGCACCTTCATCTGTCCTTCTGTCTCCTCTGTCCATGTGGACGGCCTTAAAAGACTTTACGGGCTGGGTCGACCGGTGAATTCGCATGGCTTGTCCAGCCCACCGGAGCCTGGCGAGTCTAATTCGTTGTACGACAGTGAGCTCGTCATTGTCGCGGCTCCTACATTGTCCTTTCACACATACAGGGCAAAACATTCTTCTGAGAATGTTCCTCTCGAACACGGCTAAGTGGGTTTCATCAGCTTTGAACAATGTCCAAGCCTCAGAGGTGTATGTGTGTATATAAGTTCTATACAATCCCAGCTTCGACCGTCACGACAGGTGTTTTGAGTGGAGAAGTTTCTTCAGACAGTATCTCAACATCTATGTAATTGTCGATGCTGTCCTTTAACCCAATGTAGGTGATGTTTTGGACGACTTCAAAGGTGCGATCACCTACCCATACGTCACCTCTGCGGAGGTCAGAATACTTCCAACTGGTATACGCAGAAGCCGTAGCAGATATCAAGCAGACCACTGATCCCAAAGATACCGATTTAGTGATGAGAAATTGAAGATGGAACGGTTGATCTGATCTGATTCCACTCTTCAAAAGCCTGATCTGATCAAAGTGAACAGGTTTGTAGAGCAAAGGCTCTACTTCACACTTCGAGATCGCAACTGAGATCGTTTGAACGGATCAGATCCAGGTTTTCCCACAAAAATTTGACCGCAAATGTTGGAAAATTTCGCATCACTATATCGAAATCATCCAAGAAGTCGCTGTCTATCGTGAGAAAGATAATTAGAAGATTCTTTTCTATGTGATAGAAATGATAAGAAACGATTGGCTTTAGTATCTTCTAGTAGTACTGGACTGGCCATGTCATCAGTGTGACACCAGATGACCTAGTCTATTAAGTATTTTTAAGCCTTCTTCACGGAGTTATAATGCGAAGTATAATTTTCTATTCGACGATCGACGAAGAACGTTAACGAGAGTAATTTGTATTTCTGGATCAGTAAGTATATGAAATAACTATAGGAGTTGATGTTACAACTTGGTCTTATTCACCACTGAAGTCAATAAATGAATAAATAATTTCATTGATGTGTATGATTTTCAAAGGCTATAAAAAAGTCAAGAACACTCATAATTTGGTGCCCTTTATTGGAGACATGCAGAAGGAGATGTCTTCCAACCAATGGGAATTGTGTCATAGATTAAGTTTAAGCTCTTTAATTTAAAGCATCACGAATAAAAGCCTACAATAAGTATGTACCAGCACCGCACAGAGCATGAAATTATCGGTATAAAGTAATGCCAACGGAAGGTGTCATACTTTACCGTCCAACGCAACGCACAACACAACCGTGTCATGTTTGTTCGGTAGCTGTAGCCAACATTCGTTACACAAATCCCACAAATTTGCCACGTGTTGCCTAATTTTCGGAACAGAATATCTAAACAACCCCACCCTATCACGCGGGTCGACGTTCCGTTGCGTGTCAAATGTATTTTTAACAATCTTTCTCGCTCTCCCCCCGAGACTGGCATTACGGTGCGCACCGGTGCACTTACACTTTTCGATCAGTGGGTGGAATAAATTAAAAATTCACTCCCTACGATACTACAACACAGCCGCGTGCGCGTCCCGCCTTTTTCGAGCGGTGGGAATGTGTAAAACATCATGTGTCAAATCAAGAGAAAGGTAATCTAATTAACATGTTCTTCGTTTTTCCACTTCATTGCCACAACAAAAAAAAACCGACCGACCGTTTCGGTCCGCTGGAACCGATGGCTGTGATCCGATGGGGAAAAGTTTGATTCCTTCTCGCAGCACCCGTTGGCACACGGAGCGCTCTGTTCTTAAGAGTTAAGAGTGTGGCCGCCTGTTAGTCTGCCGGCTGCTGGAAAGAACAAAAGCGGCGGCAAGAATATTCGTTTTCCCGTCGCTCGTTATGACACTGGTTCCTAAGCTTGTAAGCTGGCCGGATTGTTTCGCTGGCAATCTTGGAAGGTTGGTGGGCGTGGGGGAGAGGGGGAGGGATGGATCATGTGCTGTCACCGTGTTGCCGGCCGTGTGTCTGCCCATTATTGCTTATTCGCCAAACCGAGCGGCTTAGGATTGTTTTCGGAAATTGAATTTTCTCTGCCAGTTTTCTTACGCATCAGTATCAGTACCTCCTCTGCCATTCACCCCCCCCCCTCCCCCACCCCACCCTGGTAACAAGTCGTAACCGTCCCGAAAAGGTTCGTTTGCAGCTAACACAATTTTTAGTCCTGCTCAAATCCGGGCTCATGTTGAATCGTCATCGATGACAAGATTAGACCACCGAGGTTCCACCGAGTAGAGGCCCCCAGCACTAACCGTACGAATGCAAATGGATATCGACGGTTTATCGGATTAAATGGTTGGTTGCACCGGCGGAGCAAACAAAAGGCACAACAAACGAAACCTTCGAAAAGCGGTCATATTTTTCGGTACAACGATAAATTCAATATTTCGTTACCGGTCACGCTCGGGTGGGGCTTCGAAACTTTCAAGACTGTAGCGGAAGAAAAAAGGCCGCCCGTAACGTGGGCCGTTACGTTGCTAACAAAATGATTTAATTTTTTACTATTAGTTTAGAAATTTTATTTGCTTCTTTAAATAATATTAATAATATAATGCTTGAAGTGATTCCTTGGCAAGAGGCAAATAAACCAAAGAGCCCGATTCAGCGAAGAAATGGGAAATAAATCTAAGACCATGGAATGGTCCACTTCACGACATGGCACTATTGTGGCCGGCCATGTACAAAAGCAGCAAACCGAACATGCAGAGACGGAGCAGAAAATGGTGAATGTTGTGCTAAATTAAAACGTCCGTTTGGTGCAAACTGTGGTTCGCACGTGGTCGGATGGAGAATGCACTTTCATCAACATACCACCGGCAAGACGTGCAAGCGACGTGTACTAGCGCGCGCGGGTACGTACCGTACTACACACCTATGCATTCGAGTTTCCGGCTTTGCCCATTGGCAAGTGTACTGGTCATGTACAGCAGCAGCAGTACGGGCCAACTTTCCTAACATTCATTTGAATATTATATGCAAATACTTTACTGTTTGCTGCTTCACCGGTGTGGTGAAGTTATATTTCTTCCATTTCGGGCTACGAGTGTTCCAAGCGGCCCTATAGGGGCACTTAGTGAAGCGACATTGCTGAAACAAGATGAACAACACACTTTCGATAGCCTACTAACCAGAGAAACCTGGGTGTTGTTTCCTTCAATCGTTGACCGGGTTGAGTGGAGACCACACAGACACACAGTGGAGGGTTTTTAAGTAGCTAATAAATGTGGCGGACTGGTCTGAAGAAGCAGATGAGGTCATGAAAATGTTTCCCGAGCTGAGAAACTTTCGGTTTGTCACGTGTGCAAACTACTCATTCACGTGGAAAGGCTCGCACATAGTGCAACAATTTTCAGATGCGTTAATTGGAACCGAGCGGATGCGTGGATGCTCTTCACTGTAATTTAGAGGGTTTCTTCAGCATGTTCCGTACGCTTGTCCCGGCAAGGTATGGGTGTTTATTTTGGGATGGGTTGTAGTACAAATATTTGGTTGCATCACCATTGCACCGGCGGTATGATGTACGAGCGGGCAAATATTTATTGTTCTATTTCGTAGATTATATTCATCGTATGTTGTGTGCGGTTGGTATACAAGGCTGATATTGAGCACTTTCGGTTCGGGATCGGTCAGTTCATTTAATCGACATAAAAGCTACGCATAAGGATGCAGCAGGATAACATCATTGAGACTTTGGAATGATTGGTTCAGTATTTAAAACAGATGCATCCGAAAAACACTAACACAAACATAACAATTAGCTTTTTTATCATTTTTTTTCTTTTGTTTCATTGGGCAAATTCCATGTTTTTGTTTGTACGTTTATTTGTCATTTATTCTCTCTACTTGCTATTTTAATTTTACAATATTTTTTTTCCTGATTTCTTCATTTTAATTTTAATGTTAACTTTTTCATTTTGTTAAAAACTAAATATTTTTTAACTTTGTTAACTTTTTTTTCTATTGTATTGTGTAGTTTTTAGCATCACTTATGTACTTTTATATTCATTAAGTGAAGAGTTCATTTATGATACATCCGTTTGCTTTGTTCACTATTTAATTTTGTTCTATCTGATTATCTATTACCAGTAATGAATAAATGCAGTTTTATTTTGAGAGGGATTTAATATTAATTGTTCAAGTTTAAAACGCCATCCCAAAAATGCCAACAATAAAGAGCATTTTTTGTGTGAAATGTTTTAAAATTGCTGAAAATATCCTTTATGCTACCTTGCATTACATTGAATTAATGTGTCTGTTCTTCTGCCCTGTGGTTCGTATCATTAAAGTTATGTGTTTGCAAAGTCGATACCGGAACAGCTTCTCATCAATCTGGATCAATCCAAACTTACTGCGAATGTTACGTTCCCTGCTTGCCACACAAACAATGAACGTGAGGATGCCCAATAATCCAAGGATGCTGTACTCGGAATTTGTCGTCGTAATGGGAGGATACGATTGTTCGATAAGATCTGTTGTGCAATTGCTCACAGACGAGCAGAACAACAACGCCAAGCTAAGAATGCAGACTGAAGATGTGTGCTTTGAAGTTTGGCGATAGTAACAATCCTGGATGTAGAACCCAGACACACCAGTTACTGCAACCGGCGGCCAATGGCAATGTGCCTTTGCTGCCGGTGTTTGGGATTTATATTCCTTTGAAGTGGTTTTCGTCATATAGTGTGTACAGGTTTTCTCCTTCCGTTACGAAACAAGTTATCGTTCATTAATAATCGAATTTTTGGAAAAGAAATTACCATAAACAAAAGATACTTGAAACGGAAGACGTTGAGAATGTTTAACTTTTTTAAACCAAAGTAATGTAAAATTTAAAGATTTTTGTCACAAAAAAATCTGATAATAGGATAGGTTTTATGAAAGTGTTCCATAACACGCGTTTCGCACACAATCAACAACCTTCTCAGAATAAAGGCTTTTTTTAATGTTGTACCTTCTCAGAAGTGAAAATTTTCATTTCATTCGTTCAGCTCCACAAGTAAAAATGTGTCTAAACGCATTACAACACGCTATCGACCGATGTTTCACAGCTAAACTATGTCAACCTTTTAGCAAGAATTACACTTTGCGCTGGCGATACATTAAATTCACTCCCAAAAGTCTATTTTTACCAAAGGCACATGAAAAGTTTTGCCAGTTGGACAAATTTTGCCTACACGAAAACTCTTCTCTGAATTTCCCTTTTTTTTAAACTGGGAAAACTGATTAAAAAACTTCTTGTATTGAATATTTCCCCGAAAAAGGTATTAAAATGCAGTACATGTTATGAACGGGCGTTCTGTTTCCTTAAAAGTTACAATTTATTCCACCCACTGCACGGGCCCAGTCCCTTGCGTCAATCGGATTGGTGTATAGCCTCATAGTTGTCAGTTTCACCCCGTTCAGTCCAAGAATTGATGAATCCAGTCAAGATAGTACGACACTTTCGCATAACCATCGGCGTGGTCTCCGCCGCACAAGTCAATGATGAAGTTGGCCACACCAACCAACTTTCCACCGTATACGGCCGGACCGCCAGAATCGCCATTGCACGCCCCATAGCTACCCTTCTTGTCGATGCAAATCAGACCCGGGCTGATGCTGTGGCAGTTTTCGTCCTCCACCACAAACATCGATGTGTACAGCAGTGCGGCCGACGTTGGCTTGTCACTGGCTACCCGGCCGTACCCGGAAATCACCACTTCACTGCCAAGCGGAACCTCCCGATCGATCAGCTCGATCGGCTGGATGTACTTGTCAAAGTGAAACGGTTCTTTCATCTTCATCACAGCGATATCGTTCTGGAAGAACCCGTAGCCCTCGTGCGGGTACACCGCCCGGACCTGGAACAGCTGACCGCCGGCATCCAAGTGTGCAGAACCGGCGTGAACGGCGAACTGGTCGGCATCGAGACTAGAAAAGAAAAACGGGTTTCCATCATTACAATTTAATCGAATCCATCTTCACCGGAACAACCGGAAAAGGTTCATCGGTATACGTACACCATATCTCCGTCCACCACGCAGTGGGCCGCCGTCAGGACGAGACGCTTGCCAATAATCGAACCACCGCACCGGAATTTACCGTTGTAAAAGAGCGCAATCTGGTACGGCATTTGGGTGTCGTCTGCCAACTGGCCGCCGACGATGCGGTTCCAGGTCGGTACGGACTGTACCGTACCAACGAGCGCAACCAGAACCAGACCAAAAACCACAACCGAACAGCGGACCATCTTGATGGATGTACTTGGAGGTAAAGGACCGATACTGCCCAAGCGTTAGACCTTTTTTTATATCCCACCCCCTTGTCGGAGGCTCTCTCGTCAGCTGATAAGGCAAACCGTCATCAGTGGGAAGGAATTCCACTTGTCTGCCTTTTTTTCCCACGCACTTTAGCACACTTCAAACACTGCTCCGTGCCCATCCCTTTCAAGTGCTGCTCACTCAATCCGATTGGGTAGCACGGGAGCATTTATTTTACAAAAGGCTTACTAAATTACTACCTTCAAGTGACCGTTTAAGAAAGAATCATAAAGTTGTAGCTACATTGGGTAGAGAATCGGTTAGAGTAAGAATATGAGAATTAGTCAACCATTTATAAGAAACGCTTTTGTGTTCGAAATAGATCAATTGTTTAAATGTTTTTGATATGTAGATTTGTTAATTTTTTGAAATAAATATCTGTTCAACCCTTAAAAATAGGCACACCAATTCAACAGATTGCACGCAATCTTGCAGAGCTTTACTGCGGGTTATTGTGGCAGTATCGTTTAAATGAGCTTATTTTCATTTAGCTATGTTAATTTGAAATAATTTCTTAATTTTATTATACTTTTTTGAAAATTATATGAAATTCAGTATCGTTCAGAAATACGATAGGTGTAAACACAAAAGCTCTGCAAGTTGGTTGCATACGAACACCATATTTGTACGCAACTTGTATATTCACTTATGTGCAGGGTTCGTCGAAGCGCTTAATCGTCGTTTGCCTTTTTGTATCGTTCTATTTGAGGAGAACATAATAGGATACATACTTTAAAAACATTATTGCCGACATTTACGTACGGAAGCAACAGCAATAAGTCTCTGAAAGCAATTAAATACGATATATCCCGGAGATTGACCGATTATTTGTCTGATATGGTTAAATAATCAACACCCAAATTTTTACATGTTTCCATTTATTCTCTGCATTTGCTAGCATAATTTAACTATACTCTTATGTACACCGTTTGCTATCAGCCTATCTACCTACCACTATTATTCGCCCCGTCACAACGAGGTTATTCACATTTCAGCCACAATAGTTCCAAAATTAAGTCTTTTCTCATGCCACTATCGACCTGCTCTCGTCCGTCCGGTTTACTCCTGTATAAAATAATTGCTAGTAAATAAAACACCTTCCAGGGTAACTCGCTACCATAACTCGCAGGCCAGCGGCAACGCGTTAAGTTAAACCTTCGTACAGTTAAAAATGTAACAGCCTATCCTTACATTCTACCAAAAATGGTGTAGTAAACCTATGAGAGTCAACAAGCTAAGAGAGGCTATTTGGTTTGATTGAGGAATGGAAAAAAATTGGCTCACGTTTTCTTTTCTTCTAGCTATTCATGTCGTTTGTGCATCACCATCTCTCTTTCATTGGTTTTCGGCACGCTTTATGGGGGACATTCGTAATGGATCCCAAACGGCTACGCATCCAGATCGATAATTTCATCCTTAATGCTCACGTACGGATGGAGCAGATGTGGTGGCATCGGATCCATGTCGTCTTCGTCATCTTCCAGTTTCTGCCGCTTGCCTGGTCCATAATCGTCGTACGGGTAAGTGTTGCTATCGGAGTTCTCTCCCCCGTAGTACGAGGACACATTATCCATGCTGAGATGGCGCTCCGAACTGACCGATCCCGTGTGTCCGCCGCCACCACCGCTACCGATGACACCACCTCCACCACCACCGCCGCCCTCACTAAGCTGAGAAAAATGCATCTTGATGATGTGCTTCGAGAAGTTGGAGATCACAAACCGATCGCCCTTCTTCGTCGGCAACTTCGACACCTTTATCTGCACCGCACACATTGGACACTTAATGAATGCGTTGTAGCCGTTGCTCTCGTACGTCACGTTGATCATTTCCTCCGTGATCTGCAGCTTGATCGGTTGCTTTTCGCTCCACATGTCGATCAGCTTCACGATGCATCCCTGAATCTTCTTGATTCGCTCTTCGTCACTCAGCGGAGGGAACACCGTCGCCTGCTCGAATGCGAGTGGGGAGTTTTTGTGTGACATTTTCAGCTCGGACAGCATCACCTCCTGCATGTCGGAGAGCGGTTGCTGGTGCATTCGGACTACTTCCTGCAGGAGTTGCTGTTGCTGCTGGAGCAGTTGTTGCTGCTGGTGTTCTTTAGCCTGCTGCTGTTCCTTCTGTTGCTGCTGGTGGTGGTCCTTTTGTTGCTGCTGCTGTTGTTGCTGTTGTTGCTGCTGAGCGAGCAGTAGCCGATGCTCACGTTCGCGTTCCCGCTGTATGGACAGTTCGGTTGGTAGACGGAGAGCCGGTTCTGGGCGTTGTATTTCACTAGCCACCTTGGTGTAGTTCAGATAGGCGCTAATCTGCAGCAGCAGCTTACGGTGGCCTGGCACGAGCCGAAATTCGCGGGCGGGGTCACTGCAGAAGATGTGAAAATAGAACTGCGTTGCCGGTACGAGATGGATTAGTTCTTCCCGGGCGAACCGTTCCATATCGATGAAGTCGTCATCGTTCAAATTTCGAAGACTACTTTCCGCCTCGTAACCACACATCTTGAGCAGATTCTTCAGGTAGATCGGTACCGGGCCACACACCTTCTCTATTCGACCCCAGTCGATGCGCGACGGTTTCTGTGGAGATGATGGCGGGTAACGGTCCTAAAACGAACAAACAAAATGGAAAGCGTTATATAAAACAAATAATTTAAATAATTTTACGTAAAACAATAAGAAATACATATGGTTTTCGTGTTCAAGAGGTTAAGTATGACCTAGTTTTTAATTTCATGTATTATTGATATAGTTATAAAAAAGATAAGGATTACTTTGGCATTTTTTAATTTTTTTTACTAATAAAATATCCAAAGATCAGTACCTTGCAAAAGCTCATAAAACGTGTAAAACTACCGCAACATATTCAACATATTCTAGTTAAAATTGAAGGGATTCCAAAATATGCTTAAGACCTCTGTTATATTACGAGAAATAATTAAATCCCATCTATCTTGAAGAATGGCGTCACATAAATTTTGTTCCAAGAAAATATATTTTCATTATAATCAATTTAATCCATTTTAAGCGATTGTTTATCTTTCATTAACTTTCCAGTTTTATATCCAATTTTAATGCAAGAGGCTTTCATCGGTGATTAGATATGTACATAACAGAATAATTACCAGGCCATCGTGTATAGCGTTAGCGTTCCAGATGAGATTCATACTAAGACCAGACGTGTGTCTATATCGTGGATATTCCAACTATGCTATTCCATCGGCAAGACATCCACCAAACAACAGTAAAAGTAGATTTCTTCACTTTATCCAATTTACCCGCCAGCAGATTTATCCAGTGTTTCATCAGCTCTTTCAAATCTAGCGCAGTTCCATGTTGATAGAGAGGAATTAAAATCACTAGTCATCATCAACGATCAAGCGAATCGTTTCATCCAATCTATATGCACCACGCTGGTGTGCGGTAGAAGAAAACACCAAACTCATTCACGTTATTCGATCACACCGAAGCGATAAGGAAGTTTTTCATCTTGCAACAAACATGTATTTATGGATTTTACATATTCAGCATACCGATCAATATTCATATTTTTAATTCCCACCAACATCTCCGCGCTCCTTCGTACGATTTCGATCGTAAAAGGGTGAGACAATTAGATTCAAACATCTCGTGTACAATCGTTGACAACTTCCTTCACTTCCGGTGACTTTAAGCTTGAAAATCTTTCTTTGAACGACGTACACGCGCGGGTGTGCGTGTGGTTGGAGTAATGTATGCGACGAATCGCAACGGACCGCTGGCTGCAACTTTATTTCCAAAACTAAAGGAATACATAATATTCCTTCCTCTCACGTGTATTCCGAACACGAAACGCCGCGAAAAACAGACCGAATGAGCGGTCTACGCCATTCCCCTTGGGCGTACGAAAAGCCGATGGTATTATTACAACAATGCATTTCATTATTGGAGCCTCTGGAGCTTTTTTCTCATTAAAAATTCTCGCTTAGGAAACGCAGCACGCTCATCAGCCGGCAGGAGCGCTGAAGCAGGAAGCATAATACACAGAGACACAGCCCCAGCCCAGGGTAATGGGGCATAGGGCTGTGCAAGAACTGGATGCAGAGCATGAAGAAGCTGGAATCGAAATACCCAAGCAACAAGCACTCGTTTTCAAACATCCGAAAGGAAACAGCACACTCAACCAACAACAACCACCAAAACTATGTCAAGACATAGACACTGCGAGGGCACCCTCCCCCCGGAGGTGGAATAAATACATCTGCATTTACAGTGTACGATGGCGCGCACGGGGCTAGACATGAGCGCCATTGGCATAATGTTTTATTGAACGCCGCCCTTGCCATATGGTGTCGCTGAACGGGGCGATGTGCATTGTCGTTGTTCTGTGGGCAAAAAAGCTCTCGTAAAAGGTACTTTCAAAAAAGGGAGACACACCATACCGCGACGTCTGTCAATCTTTGGCGTTTTCGCGTCTAGCGCGAACATTAATTTTCGGAACCCACCCGAGTGCAAAGGCACCACCTTTATGCACCAATTTAAATGGCAATAATATGTGGACATGTAACGAGCGTCACAAGTTATTATGCTTGTGTTCCTAATCGCGTTAAAACTCATTTCTTTCACACAGATAAAGCTTGGAGCAGTTTTACGTTACTACCTTCCTTATAATGAACTGCTGACCCTGAGTGACTGGTGGAAATCGATTTCCATATGCAACTAGGTCGAAATCGCATCTTCAGCGTTCAAAAAAATAATCGACCATGTAAAGCAGCCGAGCATTATGGTGATCATGTACGGAAATAATGAGCTTATGTAAAACGACCAGAAATTGGTATGTTCCACTTAATTGCATTGTTTTATTACTGTTAATGTGTGTCTGAAACGTGGTCAAGAACGTTACAGCGCGAGCGAAAACTTTAAGGAAAACCATAAAACAAAACTTTTGCTAAAAAGGTAAAATAGACTAACCGCTCATTCGTTCATTTCTTGTGTGTTTTGATTTTGGAAGAATTAGGACGCACAAGGCTGGACATTTCAATGTTTATGTTTTGTTTTTTCGATCATAAACATCATGATTGTGATACTTTTTTGACATCGTGGACGTTATTTAATGTGATTAAAAAAATAATGTTCAGAAGACACTGTTTAAAGTATTAAAAGTGATAAAAAAAACTATTGCAACAGTATTAGACGATTTTGTGTTTATCCAAAGCTTCATATTGCCATTTAAGAACCCTAGAAGACCCCTTAGCACTAACAAAAGTCTTCTCTGCAATCCAAATTTCAGAACTAATCATTTTATATTAGAAAAATATTAAAAATTAAAAGCATAAATTAAAAAAAAAAAAACATGTGTAAAGTTTACACACACTGGCCTTGATCGCTTAAATCATTCATTAGCTGTCAATGGATGAATGGGAACTCTACAAAACTTTTAAGGAGAGTTAATAAGAAAATAATGTTCTAGTGCTTCAATAAATGAAAATATTTATATGAGTATATGATGATGACTCTCTAAATATGTCTGAATACGATATTTTTAAAGTTATATGAACCCAGTAATATGATTGTAATTATTTGGAACATCTTCTAAATAGAATTGTTGTAGTAATACAGCTTTGTGTCGCTTAGTATTGACAGCATTTTCTCCACGTGTCCGAAGGTGTTCCGGTGCTTTTAAGCAACCATCAATAGAATTCTTTGTGTGATCTTCACCAAAAAATATCCAACGAAAAATACCTTCCACGTCCGTCCTAGCGTCCTATTTCACCGGAGCAGCCACGTTTGTTCGCTCGGGGTAAGTATTTTCCTAACCGGTACGGTACCGGCACTTCGGTACCACCACTTACGACGCGCTGCAAGTGTGTAATGAATATATTGCTTTATATTTTGCCCCTACGAAATGCAAATTCGCCGTACACGACGTGGCACTAACCGCGAAGAGGTTTGTCGGATATTCAGTCACAAAAGTGACGATTCAGCACATGGTACGCTGTAGCACCCGCGACAAAATATGTCCCCAGTGGAGTGGATAACCATACACACAACAACAAGAAAATGGTGTGTTTAAAAATTTACAAAATCGAAATAAAAACACCAACCCATCCACATAGAGTGGGGCAAGCAGAAAGAAAACACAAATTAAAACTTCACAAAGCATCAAAAGCTAGCATCGGCAAGAAGTGGCCAAACAGTCGTCGGGTGGTTGTGTGAATATGCGCGAACCAATTTCGAAATATGCGCCAAGCACTCGGAACGAAAAATACCACACAATAGGCTGGTGGCAACTAATGGTGGTTGCCCAAGGCCCTGCTACACAGCCTAGCGCTGAGGCTAGTATTCGTTCGTAGTAATACGGCAGATACGGTAGTAGTGTGGAGGTAGGTGGGAAAAGTGTTATCCCACCAGACGGGCTACCGTAATAGGGCCCACACCATCAGAAAACCCTACTGCTCCTCCATCCTCACTCGTGTATTACAATAATAAAAAAACTACCCACCAAATGGGGCCACAGTCACAGCGGAGCAAGCGGCAAAGTACGTGTACGCAACCAAAGCTCTAACCCAAGGCCCAAGGAATACTCTAACAGCCGTCAGAAAAACGAGAGACAGTTTGTGGAAATATAATCATAATAAATACGGAATCGCGCCATCGCAAGCGCGGCTCGAAACCAGGCCAGCGCACCCGCGAATGGTAGCGGCATTATTCGCTGCGGGCAAAAGAAACTATTCCCTATTCCAAATGATAAATGAGAAACCGCTGAGCTGGCGCACAATGCGCCTCGGGAGAAGTGTAAAAAAAGACACCGAAACGACTCGGTGCAACATAAATGGGCAAACGCAGTCGCAGTCCGCTGTCGGTGAATATTGGAAGGAAAATCTTGTCCATCATCGCGCGTCTCAAGGTCTAACCGTTGGCGCACCAACACTTCGACTTATGTCCACTGTCGATGTCCATCACCAGCGACGGGGGGGGGAATCTTGGAAAATGTATTCCGAATATGCTTAACTTGTTGTGGCCCGCTCCGTCACCAAGTTCGGCCTGAACCCCGAAGGGAATATGGTTGACCCTTGGGTGAATAGTAATGATGGGTAAAGTACTTTCGGCACGGTCAGGTCAGCTCGGAACGACATTTCCTGCTTATCGCCCAGCCATACATATTCGGTCGTTCCATCGTCACACATCCGTTCCGAAACCCGCAGGCCATCATTATTCGCCCGGTACACATCGTGCGCGATAAGCAACGCCCTGCGTTTGGGTCGTAATATCGAGACGCTTGCTCTTGGTTGCTTGTGTACCATTTTGTCACATTTGTGCCTGGCACTCCAGCCTGTAGCGTGTCGATGGCATGGGCAAGAATGTCATTACAATATTCCGAGCGTCGCGGGTGTTTCCCCCTTGTAGTTCTTATCTTCAGCCCATCGTACTGTTGTGTGTCACTTAAGTACTACCATTGCCTGATCTATCAGACATTTCCATGGCAATGTAGGACGGCGCAAATTGATTGTACATGGATAGCCTCTTACGTGGCTCTACAGACAACAATATCTTCACACGAACGTTCTGTATCACAATATGGACACTACATTTTTTACATTTATAATATTATTTATTTAGATCTGGATGCCCATTCGGCTTTTCACAAATCGATTCACAAGCTTTGTTACTGAAGAATGATTTTGAGACTAGAACTACTGGTCCAACTAGTGTGACTGATCTTCCAATCAAAAACATTGTTGTAGTTATGATATGCCATACTACGAGCTCTACATAATATAAAAACACTAACCAGATTTTCGAAGTTGTCTATCATGTAACCATCAATGGAGATGCCTCAAAACTCTGAAAGTTTTTGAATTCTGCAAAAAATGATACAATTTCGAGTGGATTCTTACGGAATAACCATCACGCCAGTATCTCCAACTGAAACTTCTAGATCAACTTGCATGTGATCCAGATGTGATTCCAACTTTGCATTTTGAACTCCAAAACTTTGTACACGGAGGTGCTCCACAAAACAAATCCGATAAACACAAAGTTGGAAAGGACAAAAAAAAATGTAAGGTCTTACTACGAAACAGTTGGAAAACACTCATATTGTCTATCTTAAGCGCTTCAATGTAGTGTAGTGCTTATTGAATCTTATCAAAAGAGTCTTTCGTATGGATCTTCAGTGAAGAGTCATTCAATTCATGAGTCGACACCAAAAAGCTTAAGGAATCCCCAAAGATTCATGAATCCTCAAAGATTCACGAATCCACAAAGATTCATGTATCCGCCTAGATTCATGACTTTACGCATTCTTTACGCATCTTGACTTCAATTTTAACCCGTTCGTAGTTCGTAGTTCGTAGTTCGTAATCGATATGAATTTTTTTATGAATGTTTTTTTGCGGGATGTTAACAGGATGATCCATCAGGATAGCAACCTTTTGGCTATGCGAGCATAGTGTGTGAAAGTACAGTGCCATTTACGTGATGCGGTAGTTTAGATGCGCTTTTCGTATACTTCAAAAACAGTATGAACTTTCAATGATTACGTAGTGCAGTAAAAACATCATCAAACTGAAATATGGGAGAAAAAACAGGAATTTTGTTTAGCTTGGTCAATTCGATATGAACAAACTTGCATGTTCCGGATAGTTTTCTTTCGTTTACTGTTGTTGGTGTGGTGTAACAAAGAGAGAGATTTTTTTTGATGCATATTCATATTTATTTCCCTAAGACTATGGAACAATCCGCCACATCCCGCAAAAAACATTCATAAAAAATCATATCGATCTACGAGCGGTTTAAAATTGAAGTCAAGACGCTTAAAGAGTGTGTAAAGTCATGAATGTTGGTTTTATGAATCTTTGAGGATTCATTTTCAATCTTTGGGAACTCATGAATCTTTGGGAATTCAGAGTCATCCATTCAGTTCAAAGATTCATTCAGATTCATGAATCTGAATCAGATTCACCCAACAATACTTCAATGGTCGTAGAGTGTTCCGTTAGGTTACCTCAAATGACAAATGATTAATTAAACAAATCGAAATCTCTGCGATACTTGAAAAAAAGAGGAAAGAATGTCATAGTTAATGATTCCATTTCACGCAAGGCATAAACCATGACAATGAAAGCAATCCGTCTGATAACGGGTTTAGACGAGCCCCGACCAACGATAGTTTTTACGATTATAAGCCGCACTTTGTTTAGTGATCTCAAATAGATTTTTGTTTGTGGGAATACAACCCAAGAAGGCAATCAGTTGAAAATTCTAACCCATGGCCACGTCGCACTGTACTGGACATTGTTAGCTGAACATTAAGCTGTGACGTAAATGGCCATTTGTTTCGCCAATAAAACGACGTCACGAGTAAAAAATCGTGTCAATTGGGAGGGTTTTTTTCCTTCTTCGGTACAGATCGCTTGCATAATTTACACAATCGTTTGCAATCAAAATGATAATAAAATCGAGTTTACGGTTCTAATAGCTACGAGTTGTTTGCCCCAAAACTGTTTGTATTTTTATGCGCCCAGAACGGCCAGCGTGAATTGTTTTCTAAAAATGTTTACTTAATAACAAGAGGTTAGAAGATTCTTTTAAAATTCTTGAAATTGTAGCATTATTATGTGAAACTATTACCAAAAACAAAATCTGGCGAACAAACAAAAAATCATCAAAACCCATATGTTTTCTAAATTAAAAACATTCCCAACTTCCCCTTCGGCTTACCTTCTCGTCCAGCTGTAACTCCGCAAAGGCGGGCCGTTCCGTTAGGTTCTCCTTGTACTCCTCGTACCGCTGCAGGAACTTGGCCCGCTTGCCGATGCGTGGTATTATCTCCTTGATCATATCATACTTGAGGCACTTGAAGGCAGCTTCATCGATTTCCTCCTCTGTGTCGGCGTGCAAGTGTGCAGCAATTTGTGACGAAATAAGTCATCGTACGGGAAAGACGGAAAAGCAGATATTCCCCGCATTACGGAATAAATTACGGGACACACGATACGGCGGAATACAGCACCAGTTGGGCATCGGAGCGTTAGTTAGATCGAAACCATGAAAAAGCAGCGAAAGAGAGAGAGAAGAAGAGATGAAAAAATATGAAATGGTAGAGTGAGCACAGGCAGTGAAAAGATCTGTAAAAGCAGGGCATCGCATTAACGACCAGAGCCGCACCATCCAAACTGCCACACGTTTGATGGAAGACGAACAAGAGCGACCCGATACTACCACCCAGACACAAGACGTACCATGGGACGTAGTTGCTCTGGAAGCACTGCAATCCGATGCATGGTGAAGAGCGTAGAGGACAAGGGACTCATATTTTCTTTTAGTATTACTCGCATACAGACAAGACATTACAACCCGTGTTCCGTGAGTGGGGGTTGGTTGGGGAGGATAGGGGAGGATGTTTGACTTAAGTGAGTATTATCTACGCTGGAAATGGGACCATACATGGGGCCAGTCTCCGAATATGAGACGTGTAGTCCACACACTAACGTCAGTCTGTGCGGAGATGCATGAAGAAATGTCGAAGTAATAATGGTTGCGCAGCAGAAGCAACAGATCGGTGCTCGTATTTCCCGAAGCAACTCACCAAAACGGCTGGCCAAACGAAGGGTACTGTGGAGGTATCTATTGCCAAGCGATGGTGATACGATTATGGGGTCCCCTTAGTTGTCAAACCGAACTCTCCTCCGAAGTTGTCTCTTTGCCCGCGTGGAATCCACTTCCAAACCATATGTGCAGCGCGCAACGCTCGATCGTGCGCGATCACACATACGGAAAATTACACCAATTGCAAACGGCTGCAGTTGCCCTAGGAAGTACGGCTGGCTCGAGCTTACGCAAGAGCGTAATACAAACCGTGCCGCAGCATATCGCATAAAAAGTGTGCGCACCGCATACATGTGTGTGTTCTGTGCAATTTTCGTGATCAATCACCCTTTTCGAAGCCCTTTCTAACCTAGTGCGATCAGGAAGGGCAGGGAGTTTTGTCTGCAATGAATGAACACATAAGAAGAGGAGAGAAAAAGAAAAGAAAAGTGCGCAGTTCGTCCGCAAAAGCTTCCTGTCCGTGTGTCCGTATGTTTTGTGGACATGCGGTGCTGTGACGACACAGCATAAGACACACAAGTGCAAGCTGTTAGCGCACGCGAACCAATTGCACACGAGATAAGAGCATTGTATGGTTCCCAACAAATGGGCATTCGAATTCAAAAACACAATTTGCCATTTTTCGCAATAAATGATAATAGCCGTCATTTTCTTGGCACGGCGCATGCTCACCATTTGTGCTTTTTGTGAATTTTGTGCGTCCTAAACGGGGCACGAAGACTATTAGCTGCTGGGGGGTTCGGATAGCTGAACGGAGGAACATTGATGTTGGATGACGCCCGATTGAAAACAATTTTGTCGTAGTGCTTTCGTCGTGCCAACGAGGAGCACAAATATGGAATATCTGGCAGTATTCCATTGAATTTTGTCGTAATTGCATATTTGGAGCTGGAAAATTTTGGAATGAGAATGAAAGAAACTAGAATGTCTTCCTAATTGGAAGATAACCTCGAATAGGTCAATGAAATAAAAATGGGGGCTTTTAACACGGATTTTTAAACTATAAGTTATCTTATTCTCAGTGATATAAAATATGATTGTAGGATACTGGATTTTTCTGGATATCTGTTTTATATCCACTATTTATAGTCAATATTAAACTTACAATTTGTTGACCATAACAAATCTAACATGGTAAGAAGTTACACTGCCACAAAAGTAAATCTAGACAACTAGGAATTTTAAACTCATTCCTTTCGCAGGGGAATATTCCTTGAAGAAATGAAAATAATGAAATTTACGTTATAATTTGTGACACTTTTTGCCGAAAGTGGAGTGTCAGAAGCTTACTTAGCTTTTATCTACTTAAACAACGGTATTTAATACTAATTTGTTTCAGTTTGAATACTTTTCGAAGAATGAAGAATTAGAGACCGTTATCAAATTATTCAACGATCTGTCGTTAGTACTTGCCCATGAATTCTTGAATGTGGTGTAAATTGGAAATTCTAGAAAAAGACTGGATATCCTTCTGGAATGCTTATCCTCCAGATGATAAGAGCATCTAAAATATTATGCTGCTATTCACCAAGTTGACATGAAATTTATTTCCGAATCTTATCATTTGCTTCTCATATTTAGGAACAGTTTAACGTTGTCAGTAAGGCATAAGGTCTGGCGTTTCCTATACTATTAAAGCTCCTCTGCAAAAATGCTTCTAACATCTTGCAATAACTTTTGCTGATTAACAGTTGTAGTTTATCAAATTATTTAAGCTCAATTCGTGCATTGTATCCCACAATCTTGTTATTTTTATAAAGTTTTAGTTTATAAAAGATAACATTCTAATACTGTTTAAAACCTCATTTATCCAAGAAGGAAGGTTTCAAAGACAGAATACAAACCAATATCATTCTCTAAATTTGAAGCAGTGTACAAAATACAAATTGAATAATCTTTCCTAAAAGAACTCCAAGAATCTTCTTTGTTTTATAAGCTTTCCATAGACGTCGATTTTCTGGCGTTTCAGAAAAAAATATCAGTATAATACTTGAGGAAATAAACACGTTACGGTACACGGCTGCCTGTGCAAGAAGACAATGGCCATGATGGGTATCGTATTAGGTAAGCACTAGTGCTACAACATAACATCCATTCGAACACGCTACCTAACGCAAGGGAACTGGATTATATTCGGATCGTTCGGATTACATCAACACAATATTTCGGTCCAACCAACCAAGTCAGTAGAATATTGTTGAACAAACCCGTGACCGAAACTGAGTGACAGGGAGCCTTAAGTTTTTGGGGAGGAACGAAGGGACCAGACAGAAAACTACAGTAAATGAAGAACGTTCAACGTGGCAAGGTCGCAAACGGGTGACGGAGGAAAGTGGGTAGCTTAGCGGCATGAAGAAGAACCCAAAAGAAAAAAACAAACAGACAAGATATAATTCTCATTGCAATTCAAATTAAATTTCACTCCACTGCCACTGGTGGAACACAACCGACTACACCTCCTCCTAACTACTGTCGTAACGTTTCGATGGAGTCGCTTGCTACTATCGAGCACGAATAAGGGAATTACAGTGCGGAAAGCAATGGTGTGCACCGTCAAAGACGAACAATTGCGTTATTTACCAACTCTTGAAGGAATTCGAGTTTAGTGTTTGTGTGTGTATGTATGCGGGCAAGCGAAGAGAAAGAGCGAACACAATTTTCAAAAGTTTCCACGTAATTAAGCTGTGAACGAAATTTCTGCCCTTTGTAAATGAAATTTCCCTGTTTGTGTGTGGAGAAGTCCGCTATTGCTTTCGGAACTAACATTTTCCAATTCAATTAACCTTTCGATGGAGGTTGAATTGCTGTAAAACTATGCAAAATTAACAATTTCTTAAAGTTTCTTGTGTCCATATCACAGATGTACCGACACGTTCCACGTTCGTATTTGTGTTTTATCAATTATGATTATCTGTGAAAATCCCCTTTCCCATTCATGGCTCATTTTACGCGTTATGATGTCATAAAAAGAGGCCCATGTCCGAAAGACATGTAAAACAAGCAAACATTAAACAGTATACTGTCACTAAAACAACTCCTGCCCATTTACGTGCCTGTATTGATGGGAAAACAGGTAACGTGAGAGGAAACATATTCTGTTGTCGGGTTTTGGAACATTTTTCATGACGCCTTTTTATTGTTGTGTGTTTTTTCTTTTCGTTTTTACTACTGTCCAAAACTATAATCAACGCACTTGATATGCACGGACATGCTCTCCCTTTTTTTTGCCCGGTTCGCTCTTATCTCTCGTGGTGGCGGTTAGTTTTGGGCTCTCTCCGCTCTCTGGCACTTCCTGCGCAACCGGAAACGAAACGATGGGAATGTGGAGCATACTTTCGGTACATTACCTTGAAACACTTTTATCAGTTCCGGCATGTTCCAACCGTTGAGCAGATTTTTGACATACGTATCCATTACTGTTTACGATGGAGCAATGCTGTGACAAGAGGATCCCGGTGTTCAGGGAGAATCAATCCAAGAATCTGGAGATGATCTTTTGTTTTGCTTTTGCACACACACGTTAGTACACGTCACTCTTATCTCTTGCTGTACTCGTGAACCTTTTTCTTTAGGATATTGCCTTTAACTTCTTCCCAGTCGGTACAATTTCACAATCACTTCTCGTAGCCACCCGGCTCAAAGTCTCTCGTAAAAACCAAACCAACAAAAGCAACAATCACCTGTCACATTGCACAGACAATTCTCACGCACACACAACGCATTTCATCATACCCATCCACTAGCCGCACCATAACAGTGGATACTCCACACACTAGGCGGAAACGACTCCACCCGGGTCACCGGAGAACGGGATGCTCCGTACGGGAATGTGACGGAGGATGACAACGCACCGGAACCTGCGTTATGCCGGATAGGAATGCGTCCGCACGGCAGTGTTTGTCCCGCAGCACCTATTGCACGCGATGACAGCGCGATGACACACCGCAACAATGCTACCGCACACGGTGGTTTCTCCTTTGGAACTAATTTTTTTTCTTCCCCCAACTAGACTCCAACTAGACGGGTGCGTGCTTGTTGCACTATACGGTGCGAGTGGAGAGAACGAGCGCGAACGAGAAGAGATTAAAAGCTTTGAACGGCGAGAGACTTTTCTGTTTCGCTCCCTTACAATCAGCATAGTCGTGCTCTTTAGGGCTGCAATTGCAGGGTTGGGCAGTTTGTTTTAATTAGGGAGCTCTTAGATCAGCAAAGTAGATGTTTTAGTGGACTGAATGTGTCAAGTGTCTGTCAGGCTACGAGCCAATCAGCCTCAGGGTCACTAACGGCTTAAGTAAGAAAGCTTAAGATTTAAGATGACATCTGTCAAACAAAAGAGAAAATACTAAGTGATGACTTGATTCAAAGATGTATCGAGAAGGTTTGCGTTATCAAAAGGTTTGATCTGTTGGTACCGGAGTAATTAATTAAAAACATGTCACAATATTCTAAAAATTTTATAAAGTAACAAAACAATTGACAGTTTGTAAATAGGGAGAAGGTAAAAATAGGAGGTCTATCATAAAGTGGACAAGAACTCTTAAGGGTCTGTTACATTGGAGGAATATTTCCGGAATTTGGATATCATCCGGTTCATTTGTCAATCAATTCCACCCAGCAAGTGTAATAGCATGCATGGAATAATTCACGGAATTTCATTCCCCAGCATTATAAAATATTAATTTTTGAGCGGTAAACTAACTGTAAAATAATTGGTTTCATATATGCATCACGAAACATTAAATTACGAATCGATTAAAACTCTGTTGCACGTATTTTCTTGCTTTTTTAAATTTCGACAGTCGAATTCCGACAGTAGTACAATCCAGTCCTCATACGGCAGGACTGGTGATCGTATCCCATCCGAACCGTATCCCCGTACGAAGGACTGATTATCCCTTTTTTTTGTTATTGTATGACGGCCATGCCGTATTAGACTTAGTTTACCACGTAGCAGGATAGTCAATCACTGCTACGGTGAAGCGGTCCGGATGGAATATTGGTCCTGGTCTGTCGTGTGAGAGAGCAGCGCCGATACCACTACCCCACCGGGCCGCTCCAACTGATTATCTGATTATCCTGTTGCGGGTAAATTCAAGTAGTAGAAGCCTGGAATTACAGGCCTAGACCACTCGAGGTTGTAGAGCCATAGGAGGAGAAGAATTAGTAGCTCAGACATTATCAGGTATAACATAAGACTTTCAAGAAAATATTCTACTTAAGACTGAGAAAGCTTATAGTACCATTCTACCTATAGTGCTGAACATTAAAAAACTTTGAGTCATTAGACTTAATTCGTTCCTTGAAAGATCTGGCTAATCTCAAGATCTCATGATATCTGCTGTACTATTTCTGTCAGTTGCGAAGTCATCTGATATGACTCCTATTTCGAAACAATTAAAACAGATAAAACAGTAGGTTTGCCCACCCCTGACTTTAGGGTTTATACGCATCGTAACATCGCCTATACCTGTGCCGAGAGCGATGTTGGCTGAGCGCAATATGCACAATTCACTCGTCAATGTCCACCATCCCATCCGAAAGATCCGTTTCAGCCCGTTCAACACGTGCTGCACGCGGTACAATCTTCGTCCAAACCGGTAAGAGATTGTAAATAAACAATCGCTCGCACCGCTCCGTACGATCGGACGAACATCGACGCGAGAGAAAGAAAATTTGCCCCTGGTGTGGCACAAAACCCTATTTTAATCAATTAAAACCACCTGTCCTGCATTGTACGCATTTTTCTTCGCGGATCATTCTCTCTCCAAGTGGCAACGTTTTGCTCTCGGCCGGAGTCACATTTCCCCGCGCGCTCTCATCGAAAAAAAAAAAACAGCTGGGCCAACTGTTTTCGGTCCGTCCGTGCGTTTTGCTGTTCGCCAATGTCATATCACCTTTTGGAAATTAATTATTCGAACACCCGTTCTATTTTACAATCTTGCTTTTTTATAATCACATGCAAAGAAGAAAACAAAAAGCGCTACAACATGCCCAATCATCGTTTGTTAATTGTAGGCATATGCCGTTCACCGCATCCAACTCCCTTGCCTAGCCTGGAGTGGAATTATTATCGATTGTTTGTATCATAATAATGTGACTTCCACACGATTGATTTCCAAATTTAGGCCACCATCCAACTGACCTCGACAATTTGTAGAAAGCGAAAAAAAGAACATTCAAACACACGTCACTGTTTAGTGCGAGTTTGATGTCACGTCAATTTTTAATAAAACATAAAGCTACTGTCTATTGTTGGAAAACAATCTATAAATAATCCGTATCGATTGTTACTGATATTGATTTTAAACCATAATGTACAAACCATTGCTATTACAATCGGATTTACGATGTGTAAAATACGAAAATAGTCTGACCATTCTACATACACAAAACAAAAGCACCTTTGCACAATTGCAATTGTGCGATGCTCTGTAAACTGCAGTGTTGCGGTGGTAATTTTAAGCCTTCTTGCTCACCATCAAATCCCTTTGATGGACGTGAATGGCGGGGTTTGCGCATAACGCACGTACATCACGCATCTAGACTAGATCAGCAAAGTTCGCTCGAACGCTTCACGGTGTTCCACAATGGGCCAACCTTCGGCACACTTTCCAAATTCGTTGCCACGATGCCGAGAATAAGTGCAACACACTGCACACACATCGAAATGCCGTGTTTGAATAAGTGCACGGGTATAACGCGTAATCTTGTAACCGGCCAGGCTTCGTCCTACCGCGTATTACCACGTCTCCTGCGACCTACCCTGGCAGCAACCATGACACGGCATTTATCGACCACAATTAAGGCACTGTATGTACGCACTCGGTTAATGCCACGAGCTAGCTGCCAGAGCCGTTTCCATTGCAAACGGTACAGACGGAAAGCTATGTTTTGTATAGCAAACGCCGTGTCTTATGGCCATATGAGGTTGTGAGCGATGGCGAAACATCATATCAATAAAAATGAACAAATTTGAGCCATGGATGAGTAGTGTGTCCTAATTCAATTTTTAAAGACCCGTATTGTAGTTAAGGTTGATGCTCAGGCGATTCTTAATTCGTAGAAATTCGTGGAAAGGCGATTCGTAGAAAGTACACTCTAGCTTACTCATGAGGAGATAATGGACCAAACAGTTAGACACATGTACTAAATATGTTTGAAGTCCATGAAATAAACAGCTAAATGATACTCCCTAATCATTATATGGTATGTTAATCTTTGATTAGTAATACGTCTTAGAATAAATCACCTACCTTCCACCAGGACTCGATGGTTCTTCAAACTCTTTCGAGCAACTTAGCGGAATAAGAGTTGAGGTCCTACCATCAACTTATTTCCTTCAGGGCCTCTAGTCGAAAGGGTCTTTGGCGACCAAATTCTCTACAGAGAGAACCTTTACTACAAGTACTTAATCCCATCTACTCGTTTCTCTCGTATGAAGAACTGAGATCTACTGCATGAGACTTCAGTCAATCATTATTCGAAGAAAACAAGTCAGCTCTGGCATGTATTAACTAGTCTATCGTTACACCAAGAAGTGGACACCTATCGTAGGTCATTAAAAATAAATTCAATGGGAATATTATTGCCAATGGAAAACCATTGGCAACCTCTATCAGCAGCATAACTTAGATTTATCAGATCACTATGGAATAGACACGTCATGGTAATGATACCAGAGATCCTAATTCATTAAATCCTCCTAGTATCGCGAAAGAGTCTAAAAACCCCCTTTGGCTCAGCTACTCTAAACTTCAGCATCTCCAGCTAAATTCGTCGTCGAATTACAATTGACAGGTTTTCAGAGGCAAAGGTGGCAGTGGAGTCATCTTCCGAGGATTGGCGATCGTCCAACCAACTGCTGTCGATTCAGAGAGAATATCAAGATACCACAAGAATTGCTAATGCATATGATGGATCATGCGTCCCCGGTCTGCTCAGTGAGAGTCCATGTTGAGACCCTGGAGCACAAATTTGCAGATAATTCTAAACTATCTAATATTCAGTAAATTACTCTGCAGAAAAATGCAACAAATCTTTCTGTTCATATGCTTAATTTCCTTTTTCCTTCTCTTACTTATTCAAAGTTCATGTAAGACAACTCTCATGTAACTTGCTATAATAAATACAATAAAAAAATCAAGGGATATATATCGATCAAAACATAGCCAAATCGCCCTCTGTCAAATGTTGATCAAACCAATCTGCTAAGTGATCTCCATTCAAGAAGTAATCCCCAAGGAAGTCAAACATTGATGTCTATAAAATGGATGATTGTGGGTACCAAAGTCCTTCCAACTCATTACAAAGAATAAATAAACGTAAGTTGAAGAAAGTTCGAAATATCAGCCAAAGATCTCCAAAATGTTAGTGTCATATTGAGCAAGATAAAAGAATTGTCCAGAAAACTACAAAACAACTAAATGTAACAGGTTATTCGACTGACTAGTAACGATCTTAGCTGCGTAAATACAAAATGTGCACCGATAACATAATCCTTCAACTCTGCCATCACACCACGGGCACATGCAAAGCAGTCGCACTCCATATTCCCATTCCGTGTGTGTTTACAAAACCATCTGACGAATTCGTTCCGTTTCCAGTGGCACAATAAGGGTACAAGGCAACGCATTAACCCCGCAGGGTTGAAGCAAAACTTCAAACTGCCCCGGACTATCTTTGTACACCGTACGGAAGGGGTACACGTCATCATATTTCGTGTGTAATCCAGTCCATCCTACCTGTGGAACGGAAACGCGCACACATGACTCACAGAGCCAGCAGCAGAGCCCATCATGCGTTGTCACACTGGCAGTAAAACTGGAGCATCAGTGTGCTTCACCTCAACGTTGCTGCTCAAAATTATTCGTTTATTTGTTCAGCACCAGTTCAAGCGAATGAGTTAGTTGGGGAACATGTTTTCTTTTTTCGGAAGACAAGACAGAGTATTGTCACAAGATGCCGACCAGGAAAGATGGTTAGTAACATCGTTTGGCCGGAGCACTCATACCGATGCCCACGAGTACCATCTTTTGGTGGGCGCGCATGCACCATGCAATAGTACGCGAATGCATCGGCGCTGTGCACTTTCCCAGCAGTGCAAAAGCATGAGTTTGCTCACGCGTCACAATTCGTAGCCGCTCGTCGGTGGCCCGTTTTTCCTTCGGCTTTGTTTAACGTCTCTGCTTCATTCTGCAGCCATTCTCTGTCGGCCCCTGGTCGGGTTTGCGTGGTTACATAAAATTATAGCGAAATATGCATTGCGCCACATAATCATAGGCACTACAGTGCGAGGGGCTAGCTAGTAACGGGAGAGGGGGGGGGGGGCTTTTTTTCTTACGAACCGAGCAAAGTACGATTAGCAAACTGGTGGTAAATGGTGCTTTGCATGGTAAAAATTGCACACCACTTCCAGCTAACGCTCGTTTCCGCTTACTACTGGGTCGCTCGGTGAAGGACGAAAGCTTCGGGTGAAGATTACTAGTTTTTCGTTTTCTTCCCAAGACAGTTTTTTTGTGCTTTCGGGATACTAGAAGAAAAAAACGCACTCGACGATTGCGTTATGGCAAAACGGGACCGATTTTTTACTCGTGCAATTCAACAAAACCAAAACAGTTTCATTGTTTTCACTAACTTTTCCGTATGACACACGAAATCAATGACACATTTTCCTTTTCGTGGTTGTTTTTCCAACCCTTTTTTACTTTTATTCCTTTTTTTGTTCTTACTGTAAGTACGGCAAATCGTGCCAGCATCATAAACAAACATCTATACAACAACAATGGCAACAAACAAAAAACTAAAGTCGTTGCTAGTATAGTAACTGTGTAACAAAAATAATTGAATATTTGTTTTTAAGCTTTTCCCACCCCAAAGACAACTATTGCGCTGCCACCAGCCGGGTTTCGTTGGAAGGCTCCGTGCAAAAGGAAGGCCATATGGTACGGAGAAAATCCCACCGTACACGCTAGGCGAATATTTACTTTAATTGAACTGCAGTCAGCACGAAGTAACGGTGGCAGGCGCGCGCGGGTGGGCTGCGAGAAATGGGGAATGGAACTTTTTTTTCTTCTTTCAAACCGAAACAACACACCGACTGTTTGTCGGATTCATACAAAACGCCAACTCATCAGTATTTGCTGCTGCGTATTATTAGTGTTTTTTTTCCTTTAAAGTTTTTGTCCATTTTCTTGTTTCAACATTGAGTTTTAAATCGAAATAGAAAAGACTGTACCGATCGCTAGGGAAGTGAACGAAAAGCTCACATTCACGTTTCATGCTGGGCATGCACTTTTACATCAGGCTGGGTGTTGTAATGGAGAATATTGCATCCGAGTGCAGGTTGTGCTAGTTTGGTGTGTGAGGAAAGAAAAAACCAACCACTAAAGCCATTGTGCACGTAGACACATGACGAACGTGGTGGGAGGGGGTTTGCTCTACTTCTGGAAGAGTTTTCTGTAGGGCTCAATTAAGTTCCTTCGTATTGTCTTCTAAAAACAAAAATGTATTGAAGAGTAAAGCTAACAATATAATCATTAGCTTTACATTTTTGTAATTTATGTTTTTCAAACGTTTTGGAGGAGATGTCATGGACGAATGTCTGATCGTTCGGTTTAATGGAGCGAATGTTAGACTTGGATCGAGTCATATAAGGGGAGGCCCACCAAGGCTGCGGAATACTCGCTTTTCTTGGACTAAAGAGAAAATTATCATAAAAATGAATGAGATGACATGTGAAATAATGTTTGAAATTATGTACCTAATACTTAAAGTTTATTGGACATTATATTATAAATTATAACCGAGTACACCCGGAATAAGGTGTCCTTTCACGGTTCGGGGAACCAATGTGAATTGCATATTACATTAAGTTAGGATAATAGTTATAAGCAATACGGCCTGTCCGTCACTGATGAATTTAAAAAAAAAATATAAATTATAAATGTCCTCTAAATAAATTGATTCTCGCACACTGAACTTTCCGAAGCTTTAGTTTGCATTCAAGTATTGCAGAAGTATTGTTGATAAATCATGAAAGTCATGTAAGCAATGAGTGATCCTCATTTGATCACAATGTGCAAATGTCGATACTAGGCTGCAATAATACAGGAATACAGGAATTAAAAACTCTTGGGTTGTTTTTCAGTTTGACGGTAGTATGTTATCGAATTTGTAGTATGGTAGTGCCTCAGAACTGAGACAGAAGATCGCAAACGATTAAGTAGCATTCCAAGTTCCCAAGAATAATTTTAACAATATACATAATTTATTATGCTGTTCTCTAAAACCAAATGTGGGTACCATTTCCACAAGGTTCAAAGCCGACAAGTGTCGAGGAGACGTACATTTCCAAGTACTAGTTATAATATGGCTCATTAAACAATATAGCAAAAAAAGGGTCATCAACTTGCGTTATATTGACTATATCTTTAAAAACCTCTCAGCAAATTAACGATCTGCGATCAGAATACAAGAACAACAGGCGGGAATTTATTACCCGATGCCTACAGGCGGGAATTTTAAACCCAGAAAATGCCTATCCACTTCCGAGTGAATTGCTCAGAAAAATAATGAATATAAATACGGATGCTATCTAACGTTTATCCTAAAACAAAAATCAAACTTTTTTCCACGGCCTCTAACGGCACCATTGCTTCATTCGGCGCAAACAGCAGCGCGGCAACATGGCAAACGACGTGAGATGAGAAACCGAGCAGCGTGTAGAAGGAAGGAAAAAAAAACCTAAACGTCATAAATGACTTTCCTTTTTTGAAACAGTTGTGAACAGTTATTCCATTACTCAACGTTAGTTATTGTTACGAGACTACGGGGCTCGCGATAGTCTAGTTTCCCGTACTCTCGTCGTACTCTCGAGCGTAGCGCAATCTTGAAACCGCGTCTTCCCAACCGCCCGTACCACGCTCGGTCGATGGATCACACTTTTATATGTGCTGCAACATCGAGACTCCATCCACGCCGGTTGGCATCCGTTGCCATCTTCCTCCTGTAACCGTCGGTGCGGGGTTGCTGCCTGACGAACACTATCTTCACATCGCACATGGTATTCGTAGTACCGTTTAGCAAACGATGCGTGTACCATAAACGGTGAACACGGGGAATCTATACCAGATGCAGGAGTGGAGGCCCATAAAAAAACATCATCATCATCAAACGAACCAACAACAATTGAAGCATTCTCAATACGTAATATCATAACTGTTTAATGTTAGTTGGCAAACGTAGTGAACCGAGGCCAGGGAATCGTGCCGTACAAAAGCGATTTCTCATTGTATTTTAATTGTTTCCATGCAAAATATAACACGGCAGAAATCCTTTAAAAAGCTTCAATGTACATTCTTGATATTTTGTTTCATTGATATTTGCCTCATTGACAGAAAACGCATGCTTTAGTAAATTAAGTAATAAATATTGTGTACATGATGCTATTTGAAATCAATTTGTTTTCTATCTATTTTTCGAATAAACTTAAGATAGAAGAGAGTTAAATATTTATTTTAAATTCTATAATCTTCGCTTTTTCTTTGGCGTAACGACCTCGGTCATGCCTGCCATTTCTGGCTTACGAGACTTATTAGTACCACGTAGTTGGATAGTCAATCCTCACTACGGGAGAACGGTCCGGATGAGATTCGAACCCCGGTCTTGCCGTGTGAGATCAACGCCGATATCGTCTCTGTCACCGGACCGCCCCGAATCAATTATGTTTAATTAACTTGACTTCAATGATGATCTACTCTTCAATTTATTGCTTGAAGGTTCTCCTCAGGCATGCCGACCATGAAATGAAAGTCACGTTATTATTCCGATAAATCGATATCAAACACGCTCATTTAGATCAGATGCGCCGCTGAGGGACGAGACCGTTGCATCACTACCCCCCATCCTTATCCTCTTTATACATCTTTTGATCCTCTAACTCTTGCTAGGCGTAATACCCTATTCGGTAATGCCGGACCTATTAATAACTAACTAGGATTATTGAGGACTGGAGCGGCTCGGTGGCAGAGGAAATAGCGGCACCGGTCTCATACGGCAGGACTGGGGATCGAATCCCATTCGGGCCGTTCCCCCCTACGCAGAATTGACTATCCTGTTGCGGGTAAATTGAAGTCACGGAAGTCAGAAATGGCATGGCAAGACCTCTCGAGTTTGTAGTTGCCATGAAAAAAAGGACTTATTGATAAACAAGTAGTTGGATAGTCAGTCCTCACTACGGGGAAACGGTCCAGATGGGAGTTGAACCCCGGTTCTGTCGTATGAGACCGGCGCCGCTATCGCCTCTGCCGCTTTTCACTATCCTCAGATACCTTGAACTATGTCAAATACTTTGGAAGCACATCAGAACAGAACAACAGAATCAGCTGTTTACCAAGCTATGCGTCCGAAAGGATATTCGTGAATGATCGTTCCGCTACAAATGGCACATGTTCGGAAAAATTAAGCAATTATGATGTTGTATAATTCGTTAGGAAGCAATATAACAAACCTATCTAATCTTTGCAACAAATCTTCGGACATATTATTAATGTCAGTTTAAAACAGCAAAGTTTCAGCAACGAAATTTTCCAAAGTTGGAAAGTTATTAAGACTAGAAGGAAAACAAATATCGCATGCTAGCAAAAAACACGTTTCCTTGTATACTGAACACTATTTACTGTGTGTTCAAGCTTCCTTCTTTAATGTTAACCCCTTATCCCCTAGGACGGTATATTTTATTTCAATAATTTAAATAGATAAACATTACACATACCGGCGTCCGTTATTATTTAGCGCGTTGTGGCTCGTAGTCGTAAAGCTGGTCAGTAATTCATCCATACAATAAGCATAAGCAGTTGCTAATATCACTGAATTACATACAATTTAAATCGATCTATTCTCTTCTGAAAAGGAAGGAAAAATTACATTCAGTTTTAAAATGTAACCATGGTAGAACATGCAATTGTTCACCTTCACTGCTTGCCAGCACTTTCCGGGAGCTCTGTTCCATTTGCACGTTGTTTAAACAACTCATTCATGATTGTAACGAATACCACATCCGAAAGTTAAAATCACACGCTATAATCACGTTAATTTACTCATTTTTCAAACCATTTTATGGGTTTGAATAAAAATGCGACTGATTTTCATTACCGTTTGCATTGTTTTGATTCCGTTAGCTTTTGACAGCCCCATTTGTCAAATTTGTTTTTGTGTTTAAAAGATGCGTTTATACGTGCTACTTCGTTTGGGGCTCGTTTGTTCGACAAGTTTGCAAAGCACACAAAAGGGACTTTTTACGTATCAAATGCAGCAAACAGGTTTGCTGAGCGTTTTAGTATTCTTTTAATTGCTTACAATGACTTGCTCAACTTGCCAGATTTTGTTTCCAGTTGAATATTATTGTTTTGTAACGTACTGCTCATTTAAACGGTAGCCCAATTTAACCCTTTTTGTGAACCCCAATGCCACAAATCAATACAAAATGAGAGTTGTTTTTGTTTTACACCTGTACGGAACAATGTTTTACTGGTTATTCACTCGTTTGTATCGAAACAATTAGAATTATGATAAACGAATCAGTTTTGTGGATGAATTCAAATTTGGACAAACACACCTTGCGAACTCCATCTGGTATAGTAAACGAATCTCATCTGATGCTGATGCTCACCACTACTACCATATTTACAGCTCCGTGCCATTGGTACGCTGATGCATGAGTGTTCGTGCAATGTGTTCCTTTTTTTCTTCGTACACTACCAACCCGCTTGCGATCAAAGACGTTATGCAAAAACTTGAGACAAAGATACAACGAACGCGCTAGTGCAAGTGAGATGGCGCGCTTGTAGAAAAAAAGCACGTCGCAACACGAACAGACCCAGCAGTCCGGAGTACCATCATCGTCAACTCCATCTTCTTGCTCCGTTGTTGGTTCGTCGTGTGAATCGTGGAACTTTTGCAGCTTAATTCTATCGAACAAAACCGTCTCATTGCGAGGAACTTTACCATTGTGAAAAGACACCAATCGTGAACGTGTGTGTTAATTGTGAAGAAAATCAGCCCTTGATCACATCAAGAAAATAGGAACCAACAGGGGGGGAGCCCTCTTGTGGTTGTTTTTCCTTCCCTTCTTTTGTCTCGGCCCATCGGTCGGTATCGCAAACAAGAGCAATCGAAAGGTGCGACCTGCTAGGAAGGGTTACATTCTCGTCTCACACCCACCATCCCCTCCTTCCGAGGGGGTTGTATCAGGTCCAACCAAGGGTGATGTCCCAACCGTCCCCTGACCAACGCAACTAACCGTCGTCATTTCGGTTTCAGTTTTGCTTTCGCAAAGCTCTCGACAAAGGTGGAGAGAGTTGCGCGAGGCAAAGGTGCCAACGGGCCAAGAGACAAAAGCGCAACACAAACACATCGTTGCTAATCATAATCGTAGCAGACCATTCAACGAGATAGGTCGTCCGTTAGCAAAACGTAGACGAGTTCGGTACAAAACCTTCTCAGTAGCGTGGTAGCAGTGAAAAGATTTGCTTGAAAATAGTTAAAGGTGGCTATCATTAATTGGGGAATGGAGTCATAAGGAAGAACACGGAGAAACGACAATCACCGTCCAGTTCGTGTAGCTAGGCGCATTGTTGTAGTGTGCGTGTGACGTGTGAAGGAGTTGTTGGTGTTAGTGAACCCTCTTGAAGTGGCGGTGGGTGTGTGTGTGTGTGCAGTGTTCGTGAAAAGAATGAGATAGCCGAGCGTGTGACAGAGGTAGAAGTAGAGTGGTTTTGATGGTGGGTGTCTTGCTGTCAGTGAGTACATCATCATTCTACACGCTCCGAGGACAAAAGCAAAGTGCAATCCGCAGTCGGTTCGCGAACTCCAAAACGGTCAAAACGACGACGTACGTGTGGCGTAGAGTGAGACGGAGCGAGAAACAATAGGAACGGGTCGCGGACGAAGTGTCGTGTATGATTGGTGTGCAAGAGTGTGTGTGGCCCATTAGATCTCGAATGCATGGCTGCAGCAGTAAACTGAAGAAGTAGTGAATATTTTTCGCAGATTACCGTGGTGTGTCTACCGTAACTCGAGGGGGCTGCTGACAACACGAGTGAGCCGCTTTCCCTCGAACACACACAAACACACACACACACGCGTGCCCTGCTGTGGTGTCCCCCGCTGATGGCCGACAATGCGCCCGCAGCCGCTGCAAGTAGTGTGAAGTGTGGTGATGGTGGTCAGCCTCTCGACAGTTCGCTGAAGTCCTCGAAAAAAATGTTCAACACAAACAACAACGTCCAGGGTGCCAGTGGCAGCAGCAGCAACAACAACGGTGCTGCCCCGGGAGCAACCCCCAATGCAACGGCCATTCCGATCGACCGTCTCAGGATGCTGTATCCGAATGTCAACGAAGCTGTCGACCCGCTGCCACGCTCCTGGAGCCTGCAGGATAAGTGCAGCACCATCGGATTAACGCAAAACAATCTACGTGTTCACTACAAAGGTTTTTAGTATCGTTCGCGAGAACGGGAGAAGGGACACATCGTGTGTGTCGTCCTTCTTCTAACGAATTTTGTTTGCATTTTCACAGCCTCGAGTCTCGAGCGCGAGTGTGGACGGGTTGTGTACCGTTCGGCTCGTCCGTATATCTAAATTTAGTCCGACTTGTGTGCGGTGTGTGCTTACTGATTTTCCTGCATCGCCATCTTGTGCGTCCCTTTTTTGCTGCCCTTTTCTTCCTGTCTGTGCTGTCTGTGCTACCGTGCACGCGCGCTCTCTGTCCTGTCGTGGGGCGAGTTTGTGTGTGTATGTGTGTGTTTGTGTGCACAATATGCACCACACAGCGCGGAGAAAGACGAAAATTTCCCTTCTACTATTAACCAACACTTCCCCCCCCCCTCCAACACTCCCTTTTCAACCCTACGCCATTAGGTTCCAAAACCATACACAAATCTCGTACTGTGCAACCTTCAACAATCGTGTCGTGTGTGCAGGGCACTCTTCAGAAGGAAGTACACAATACCACTTTGTTCGTCAATGAACTAAATCATCATTGTGGTGCTACCCTTTATCCCCCCACCCCGCCTATTACGCATTAATAATGGGCACGATGGCGTGCAAGCGGGTACCTTTTTATTTTTGAAGGAATTTTTTCAAACGAACGCAATGTGTCATTTTTATCATCTTGTGGAATGTTTACCCTGTTGTTTACGATGAGCCCTTTCGGAATTATCTCATTCCCGTGCGGAACGAACCCCATCCCGTCCCGGTGGATCATAGGAGTCGACTACATTGTCGTTGCGAAACCGTGTTGTCCGTACAATGAAAATCGACAGTCGATTTTCTCGGTTTTCTTTTTACGCGTTCGCCATTGCTTGGAAATGTGGCTTTTTATTTCGACTTGCAAGCTGGTGTGTTCAAAAACAACGTTACTAGTGTGTGTGAGTGTGTGGGTACAATGCTCGGAATGGCCCATCACCCGACGGGAATGGTACATATTGTTGCTGGTGTGTATGTGCGCTTTACATTGCGCAAATAGTGTAGTTCACAATTATAACACCAGCAACACAAACACACACACTCGCGCACACACAGGTTTATGCGCCGTAGAAAGGGATCGAAGCTGCGTATGGTTATCGATGGTGCGAGCGAGCAAGAGCGAACAGTGTTTTCCGTGCGAGCGAGACACAAACACTTTGCGATGTACGACAGTGCACAAAGAAGCGGACAGGAAGAAACAGAAATCAGCAGGTTTTGACGTTTCGGTGACGGATGGAACCTGATGGGTGCTGCTTTATTCGTATGAAATGTGGGGGAAGCTTTTCCGCTAAATCACTTTAAAAATTTAATGAATGCACACAGCAGCGTGCATTGATTGGCGCTTGTAAAGTGCAGTTTCAATTGTTACAAATTATTATAGTAATCGCCACAATCGCCACGAGCGACTGATAATGGAATGATTGCATATTTGTTTTCTTGTTAACACTCGCTTTACAGTATTGTAAGCAAAGCGATCATCTCATTTCAAATGACCTTTTAATTGTTCAATCACATGGTGTTCGTTTGGTGAGGAAGAAACGATGTGCGCAATGTAACCATTTGTACTTTACCAATTATGTTTGTGTGTGTGTGTGTTGTTCTTTCTTTGAAAAGTTTAGAAAAGAAGTTATGGTGATGTTTTTAAAATCAACAATCATATTCTTTGTAATTATGTTTTTTGTTAGTTTGTATCTGTAGTAGAATCGCTTAATAATATTATTACATTGCATAGAAAGTTATCAGCTTCTTTCAGGGGTAAAGGACAATTACATTGAGCTTTTCTTTGTCATGTTTTGATGGCGATGTTGATTTAGCGAAGCAGCCAGTGACCAATTTAATGTACACAACACCAACACAAACGTCACCGTCAACGCGTCACAAGTGTGCGTGTCAGGTTAGATCAAAACAATGAAACAGAATGACAGCACCGTGCGCACACGAATACATCGCTCCAGCTGTTCCAAATCAGCACCACCTCCCCTGTCTCACTCTTTCTTGCTCTCTATGTCTCGTTTTCCCCCTTCGTTACGTACGTACATGTAACATACATACGCACGCACACCTGCACAAAAGGCGACATTCGCGCATAAGCATAAAACGCGATGAGCATAAATCGGAAACGAACAACATAATACACAGGGCGTGAAGGGGGGGTTGAGGGAAAGGGGGTGTAACACCAACAAGGAAACGAACAGAGAGACTCGACCCCGATATCATCGCCCGAGCCCCCCCTCACATTGGTTGGTGGGTGGGGTTGGGAGATGTGTGGGAGTGGTTTTTTAAGCCCTCCGCATGCTGGGATGAATAACATTCGATGTGCGTATATTCTTCCCCTGCTGCCATTTTTTTTCCCTCCTTTGTGTGTGTTCCGCGTTCCCTTTCGCCTAGCCGCATCGTACGAAGAAAACCCGATGTACGCAGCAACAACACAACTCCACCATTCTCCCAAGCCCCCACTTCCTTCCTCCCTGGCACACCGCTGTGCGAAAATGTGTGTACATTTTATTCGTACGCTCTTTCGTCGTTCTGTTGCTGTGCTGCTTACGCTCGTACAGTTTTGTTGCTCTGTGTTTTATTGCGTTTCACTTTTACACTTCTTGCTCTGTCTATCTTGGCTTCGATGTTACCGTATTGCTGTAAATATTATGCGTTTCTATTAATTATTCACAATTGAAGGCTATTTTATTGTTGTTTTATACAATTTGAAGAATGTTTTCCATTTATGATGTCTTTTTGAAAACTTCTTTTTTGGTAGTATAATTTTATTAAAAAAAGCAACATATTCCGTAAACAATCTACTAAAAGTATAGTACAATATTTGATCAATTTTCGTCTTTTTACTACTTCAATATTACAAAAAAAAACAAGTTTCCTTCTATCCCTTGAGACAAGGTAGGGAATGACAGGTCTGATTCGTTTGTGCCATACTGCGCCGTTAGTGATCCAAAATGCAATATGCACATTCATTGCATCCGTATACGCTAATGTGTGTATGAGTGCAGAGATTTTCTTTCCGTTCGTTCATTCGTATAGAATTGTGTCGAAATTGTACACCAATTAATGCATTCAAGCGTGTGTTCGGGGCTTTCAAACAATGAACCACCACACCACAGCTGATGATGGTGAACCGCATCGATAACGTCTTTGTTTCCGTTCTTAACCCACGGCATGATGCCGTCGTGTGTTGCTGCGCAGGTTTTATCCCACGTAACTCGCCCATCTGTGGACGTTAATATCTTTGTTTACTTGGCATTTGTTTTTGATCGAGCACAGCACGGGTAGTGGGGTGGTGTTTCTCGTGTGTCGAGCGATCTTCGGGCAAACTGCTTAGATATCGGATTTACAGCTTGTCTGCGAAAGTCACCAGTCATGAGATACACGAGCAACAAATGGCCAAGGAAAAGGTGAGGGCTACCGGTTGTAATCGAGTAAACTGCAACCGGGAAGACGATGGGGTTTTGGATCATTCGGAGCTCTGATGGTGTGTGTGTTGCACTGCACAGATCCTATTAATACTGGGTCAGCAAATCGTACGCTCTGGTTGAAGTCGATGCAATCAGAATCATCGTACAGCAGCGGTACTAATTACTCAATATCCCATTCACACAAAAATCCATCGAATTTAGCCCTAACCCGGCAAGATGGTTTACCTTGCGTTGTGAACTCCTCTTATCAGTACCTACACCGTTTGCCGATTAAGCGACAAAACAAAGTGTAAGTAGCCGTGCTCGGAAGCACTTTCGATTGCGAATTTCTTCAACGAGCCAGAGCTGTTCCTTTGCGAAGAGACGACGGAAAGCCACTGCACTATCAGTGAACGCGCTTTAACCAGCCCCAGTGCTAAGGGAGAGAAAAGGAAAAAGGAAATACAGGGAAAAAAAACTGCCACGGGCACAACGACGACGCTGTTGTTTGGTAATAAACATCGAACCATCGGTAGCGGGTTGACCGAACGGACATCAGACATCACACTTTCTCGAAAGCAAATCACCACTGTGGGTGACGATGTGTGTTGCCTTCATTCGAACGAAACTCGACCGGGCAAATGTTTCGGATTTGGCTTTTTCTTTGTTTTTTTTTTGGCCACAATTTTCTAATGTCTGTTTTTCCTGTTTGCTTATTAACACTCTGTGTTTTACTGTTAGTTTCGTAATTATTGTTTGATTTATTCATATCTACGTATTGAAAAGCTCCAAATGCGGTTGTTAAAAGTTTGATATTTTAATTTTTCTATTTTATTAATGCACTTTCATGTTTTTTTTGGTAATTTTTAATTATTATTTTTTAAAAGTTTTTTTTTATTTTTTGTGTAACAAGCTTTGAAAATGAGTTGTAAATACACCTAAGAAGAGCATTTCCATAATATCCCAAGCAACGAGACATCAAGGCTGCTATTCTACACAAGTGAACGTGGGCTGTGAGGGAATGTCCTCGCACATTTCTTGCACTGTTTTGGGGCGGGCCTGCACACGGCTATCGAGTATAGGGCACGATGTTTGAATATTGAAAGCGACAAAATGTTACCCCGTAACATAGAAACATCCAGCACTCACGCCAAAAGTGAGGCAACGCGGACATGAGAAGTAGGAATAGCTCAATATGATTACGGCAAAAAAGGGGAAATAAACGAACGAACCGAACGTACGAAATGAACAAACGTGTTGTCAGGGTCGAAATCCAACAGACGGCGGCATCCAAAGTGGGTCAGCGGCGTTTAGCAACGATTTTCCATGACTTTGAACGCCTGGACGTGGAAGGGGCAAAGTGAAGCCCCTCTTCCGTCCATACAGTGAAACGAGTGGGCTAGGTGAACAAGAAGAGGGAATTGGAGAGGGAGTAGCTGTCTGTGGAACTAAGGCCAAAGCCTGGCGAGCAGACGCACTAAGGTGGCTAAGCTTAAAGTTGAAGAAGACAGCAAAAGACGTGGAGTTTTTTTCGGTTATGCTTCTACACAGGCGACCCCTTTGGTCTCATTCAAACAACCCAAACACCCACTCGGTGGAAAACTCCAGTTCGCAACGAAGGACAAGAGATAAAACAAGCACCCCCACGTTTCGTCACTCATTTAGTTGCAACGACGGTGGTAGTGTTGCATTACCAATTCAAAAGCCTCCGGACAATGTATGAGTGAGTCACTGCAAAAATGTATTAAACATGCAGTAAATTAATAATAAAAAAAAAAGTTATAAAAAGTTCACAGTCTGGTGAACAGCCAGAGTTTTATACTGCTTATAGGCTAATAAATCTTTGGTAGTTTTGCTACCTTTTTATAGCTTTTAACAAACTAGAGCTTAAACTTGGCTTTATTGCTCGAGAGTATAAGCCAATAGATAACTGTTTCTATTTTTAAAGAATATGAGCTAAAATGTTCCAAATTCTTTGTAAGCACCACACAAGTCGGTTTCTAAAAACGTTCTTATGTTATATAAATTAAGTACATAACTCACATATTTTACCAACTATATTTTTAATTTTATTTTATCACAATAGGAATTGGCAAATCACACACAGATGCAGCCTCGGTGCGTACAGCTTATCCAATCCCGGCCGCCTGTGGACTGTACTACTTCGAGGTGAAAATCATCTCCAAGGGTCGCGATGGATACATGGGCATCGGGCTGACCCACACAAACTTCAAGATGAACCGCCTGCCCGGTTGGGACAAACAGTCGTACGGCTATCACGGCGACGACGGGCATTCGTTCTGCTCGTCCGGGAATGGGCAACCGTACGGGCCGACCTTTACCACCGGTGATATTATTGGTTGTGGCGTCAATCTGGTTGACAATACTTGTTTCTACACAAAGAACGGTCACCATCTGGGCATCGCTTTCAAGGATCTGCCGGTATGTTTATGGAACTTCTAGGAACTTCAAGGAGCCTTATGGAACTTTCGAGATCCTTAAGAAACTTGAAGGAACCTTAAGGAACTTCAAGAAACCTTAAGGAACTTCAAGGAACCTTAAGGAATCGCTTCTAAAAAAACCTCAAACCAAGCATTTACACGGTGTGCCGATCTGTGTGTCTTTTACAGCCTCGGTTATACCCGACGGTCGGATTGCAAACGCCCGGCGAGGTAGTCGATGCCAACTTCGGTCAGGAACCGTTCAAGTTCGACATCGAGGACATGCTGAAGGAGCTGCGGGCCAGCACGAAGGCCACGATCTACAACTTCCCACTGCCGGATGATCAGGGCGATTGGACGGTGATCTTGCACAAAATGGTTTCCTCCTATCTGGTCCATCACGGGTACAGCTCGACGGCGGAAACGTTCGCGCGGACCACGGGTCAAACTTTACAGGAAGACATGACATCGATTAAAAATCGACAAAGTAAGTTCCACACTTCCAAGTTGTATCTCCCTTGTTTTCTCCATGTTATATTACTTCTCGTATTTTGGTAGAAATCATCAAGCTAGTGCTTTCCGGTCGCATGGGACAAGCAATCGAACAAACCATTCGTCTCTATCCGGGTCTGCTAGAGTCGAATCAAAATCTGCTCTTTATGCTGAAGTGCCGACAGTTTATCGAGATGGTAAACGGATCTGACTTTGACCTAGTAAGTGATCCACCGATTAGTTCCTTCAGTTGTCACTGTCACATCCACATTGCTCATCTTTTTTTTATCCCATTTCTTAGGGTACTCCTTCGTCGCGTACGAGCCCAGTGCAAACATCGGTGATACAATCAACAAAAAGTTATCAAAACGGCAGCACCATTATACCGGATAACGTTGACAATCAGGGATACTTAAAAAATAACGTCCTAAGGTAAGATGGCATATAACCGGATAAATCAGCCAAACAGGAGGCACTTACGTGGTCACTTTTTACCCGCCAGTAATAACACCAACAACAATAATGGGAACTGCATCGAAGACGACTACTCGAATGACGTTGAGATGGAGAACGGTCACAGCAATAATAGCGCCACGAATGGTTACAAAAACGGTACCGCAAATCGAACGAACACAAACGAATCGGTGGAGGAGGAAGAGGAAGAACCGGACACCGGCAGGGATGAAGATATGGGTAAACGATTGAGACGCAGACAGACGGATCATCGTGTACTATGACTCTCATGTGTATTTTTGCATTTGTCACACAGACGTGGACTCATCGCTATCGCCAAACTGTAAAACGGCGAGTGCCACGGCAAAGTCGGGTGTCGAGCGGATGCTAGAATTTGGCCGAGAGCTGTTCCAGATGAGCCAACGACTGGAGAAGGAACATGGTGTTAATGAAACTAATCAAAAAATGTTAGAGGTAAATTGACGGGTTTCTTTCAAGCAGTTTGTTTTTCCAACGTGCATAAAATGCTTAATATTTCACACGATTTGGGACAATGTGCTCAAACTTTAATATGCTTATGTCCATAAAAATGGGAAATAATTCAACCAGAACATGCCTGATTGACTTTCTTATTAGAAAGTTATTCAAAGCAAACGTTTTCTGACTCGCGTTAGATAAAACTTGATATGATCAAGGTATGATACTAACAAAGGATATCAAAATCTCTGTATGCAAATTAGGGTATTGTTGGTTTTAGCCTAGAAGTTAATGAAATTTTGTAGAGTCAATCTGAATGAGCAGTGAAAAGGTTGATGATCTCATACTGGTATATCCTACCTACTTCAAATTCTAGATGTAGAAATATTTTGTTGGGAGATGTGCTTATAATTTAGGGTTTTAAAAAATCCTCAAAATTATGACAACTTCGAGAGAAGTATAAATGATTAATATTATTTTTACATATATAAAACTCAGAAGAATATGTCTGTATAATTTGGACGGAAAAAATTGTAAGATTGGTCCGGATCGGTAAAAATGTTTCCCGAATTTTCTGGAGCTTGTAGGGCCACACAAGATGCAGATATGCTTGAAACTTTGATTAGAAAGATACATATATGGAAAAATGGACCTTTGGAGGAATCAATCACTTTTTTTTCTCGTTTTGAGTTTGAAGTTTATGTTCCAATACATATCTGATGGTTCTGTATTTGGAAAATTAAAAAAAATCAGGGCTATATTCTTCAGACAATTCCCAAAAAGGAGCCTTAACCATCAATTTCCCATAATTATGTAGTCATGCATGAATGCTGCAGTGATTGAGGATTTCGAAGTGATGTAATCCTCGCACTCGAAATTCTGGAAGAAGATTAAAATGACAAACTTTTCAAATGTCTTCAAAATAGTGACAACTTCGAGACGTGTTTTTAAAGTTGTAAATGATTTTTATTATCTGTAAATGTTCAATACTTCCTAATTCTCTCGAGGTTTTAGTGCCTTAGAGGAAGAAGTTAGGGCACCACCTAAGTATACACATTAGCATCTATGAAAAAGAAAAAACTTGAATTATTGAATAATTAAACCACATTTTTCTCAGTTTGAGTTTACATTTCATATGAGAATAGCTTCGCAAAATCAGGCCTGTTTCCTTAAGACAGTCCACAAAATGAAGACTTTCGTGAGCATTAAGGGACCTCTTCCGAAGTCATCAGCTTTCCATAAATGTTCCCATTAAGCCAACAGAATTTCTGAAGAGAACGGGGAGTTTCACACCTCAAACCCTTGAAGCAGAAACATCCTGATAGAAAAAGTTTTGAAAAATGTGATAACTTTGAGATCTTTTCCAATAATAAGTGATAAATATTGTTTATAAATAATCAATGAAATTGTCATATGAATTTCCAATAATCTACAATTTTCTATTTCGTTTCATTTGTAGGATGCATTTAGTTTATTAGCCTATTCTAATCCTTGGGCCAGCCCGCTCGGTTGGCAACTGTGCCCGTCGCGTCGTGAAGCTGTATGTGCTGCTCTAAACTCTGCCATATTAGGTACGTACCCATATTTGACGACTCCACCAAAAGTAATGCACACTAACGTTTGCGTTTCCTTCCGTTTCGTAGAATCAATGAATTACTCATGGCGACCACCGCTAGAGGTGTGCATAGCGCATGCCTGCGAGCTGCTCCGGCTCATGTCGAGCTCATCACTGGGTGCGTGCGCATTCGTCAACGTGGACGACATTCTTGCTCAACAACAGCAACATTGACTACGTCTAATACTTCAGCTAGCGCCTTACTTCAATTTCTAAATGGACACATCGTCCCATTTCTTGATAACCCCCCACGAAACTCGTTTTGTCCCCGCCACCAAATCGACACTAACACACCCTCCCACAAGCATGCAACGATCTCTCCAACTAAGAAGGAAGGCCTTTGGTGGTAGAAAAAGAATGAAACGTGCGCGAATGAAGGGCTAGTACCCGGACACAGTGATCCGATAGGAAGCCGCGTGTGTGTGTGTATTTGTTTTTTTCGTTTCCATTAACTGTACAGCTTTTCTCCTTGATTTTTGTTGAACAAAATCATACATCACATGAAACAAAATGGCGGCAAGCAGCTATCCAAATTCCGGTAGAATTTATTTCGTGTCCCCAAACACAGGAACGGGTCCGATTATTTGATCAACTTTGAAGAAGGTCTCATAATACTTCACCGATGAATAAATGCACGCTGCTGGGTGTAGTAGTAAGTAATCTGTTCAAACTATATTTCCTTGTTCGTCACAACACAGTCAACACAGTCTCCGATCACGGGAGATCGATCTGACAGAAGGAGGATGATCTTTGCTTTCCTCTTTATCTCTCTCACATACACACGGGGACACACGCGCGATCCGGATCGGAACAGATCCACAAAGCCAGGAGAAGAGTGTGTGTGTCTGTGACTGCAGTAGAAGTAGTAGATCGTGGTCCAATGATTGTTGATTTGTCGATCGTTAATGCGCGCTCGGAGTAATGAAGTAGCACAGCTCACGTGAGTTTGATAATAAAGATAAGCAGTGAAGGGCGCGCGCGTGTGTGTGAGTGCGTGCGAGAATGGATACAAATGTCTGTAAAGTGTAAAAGCAGTACTAATATTTAGCCGTTAAAGTAAACGATAGAGACAACCCCGGTTATGCGATTTTGGCAGTAAGAGCGCGTTAGCAAAGAACGAGAGGAATCGACATGCAAAAATGAACAGTTTAAGTAGCAAGTAAGAGTGATAACTGCTGTGTTGTGTTGCGTGCGTATATGAGTAGGGCACAGGTAATAGCAGGGGAAAGCAGGAAAGCATTCATTTGCGGGCAAGGCACACACCTTTCTCTCACACCTTCGAAATATAAAATAGATGCGTGAAGAAAAAGTAATCAGATGCAGCAGCATATATTGGGTACAATTGCAATGATACACGAACCAAGGCGAAGGATATTAAGAGAGAGAGACAGAGAGAAAAAAAGCCCAGGGGGGACAAACAAAATGGAAACAGTCAATGTTTGTTTTTCTTCTTCTTGCACACTAAGAACAGGAGTTTAGTAGTTAATTTAAGCTTTTTCCTTATTATTCTTCCCATTAAACCAATAATGGCTTCTTGCGCCAATGTTTCAATATGGGGTTTGTTTTGTTTTTTTTTCTTTCTCTATCTCAACTGTAAATTATATTGGGTAAGAGGGTTCGTTTGGTTTTGTAGAGTCTCATCATGATCTCGATTGTCATTAAACGCAATGCTTCCGGATCCATGAGAGTGGCCCAGGTACACGTTGGTTTTATTACCCTTAGTAATGAAAAATGCAGATTATTTAATAAAACAAACTCCCTTTTACAAATCATAACGTAAAAGATCAGCTACAAGATCCTTGCAATAGAACGACGGTTGATCGATCGTATTCTTCAGTAAATCACACAATCAAACAAATGCGAAAACAATGTTACCAGCAGAAATCCGGATGCGCAGGTTTTGCCCCCGTACACAGGGTGTGGTGTCTTTCGAGCGACGATCCGCCCCCATAAGATTTGCAATAATTACATCCCACCCAGGAGGAGGTAGTACACGTGTAGAAATTGATTTCATTGTACCATCCTATCTTAGGGAGGGCTATTGTGTTTCGTGCCGGAAAAGATATTTAAATCCGAATTTTCGCTGCGCGCGCGCTTATAGATGTATTGCATTCTTTTTTTTATCTGATTGTTATCCAAAACTTTAGTTCAATGTTGAATTGGTTCTAAAAATCGGTTCAAGGGCCCCAACGTCATCAGGGGGGTTGCAGTGGGTTTGTACAAAAGAAAAAGGTGCCCGATATGATGATAGGGGCGTGATTAGGAAGTATCGATAAGAAGCAAAAGGGATGTGTGTGAGGGAAAAAAGAACACATACGAAAGCACGACACCACAATAAGCAATAGATTAAAACACAGGCGACAGGAAGCAAAACCTTATTTGAAGGGTATTTCATAAAACCTTCTTATTTGTCTCTTATGTTGTGCTCGCGCGTGTGTGTGTGTGTGTGTGCGGGTTTTTCGTTGTCCCAACTATGTACATTAAAATGCCAATTTCACACACAAATGATTATGCTTCATCCGGTTCTGAATGTAAAGATAATAAGGTCAGGAATTTCAACATTTTGTTCTGTTTTCCAAAAGCACACACACACACTGTCTCGACAGGAATGTAAATTGTTACTGTGTTCCGTAAGCTAAAACAATAAGTTACAATTCGTTTCCACCAAACTATCCGTATCCCTTCGAACAAGCGACGCAAACAGTGGAAGCAATAGTAGTGTGGCAAAGAAAGGAAACGATGTAAAAGAGTGGAATATACACATATAAGTGGTAAGGATTATAGTGCGTAGGTGAAAAATGAAAGGGGAAACGAAGAGAAACAATAGAACAAATAATCGAAAATTAAAATACGAATTCAGCAGCAGCAGCAGCAGCAGGAAACACAACACTTATCAAGAGAGAACGAAAGAGGAACAGGAACGAAATAAGCAAGAGCATGTAAACACATGAAAAAACCCCTTTGTGAAAAAAATCCCCCCGTAAGTAGTACGTAAGACACAATGGATAGTTAAGTTTGCGTGGCGATGCGTGGCAACAGGGAAAAAGGGGAGGGAAACATACTAAAGATAATAACCGAGAAGGTAGAGTTGATAGAGGAGACAAATCGAGGGGAAAAGGGAAGGTCCTTGTGTCCTACCTCCACCTCCCCACCCCATAACCCCTAACCCCGGTGGCGAAATGATGGTCCCGGGTCAATCCTCTCGTCCGGTTGGAAACCAATAAAGCAACATTGGGAAAGTAATAATGCAACTCTCTGTCATTAATTATCAACTCAAACTGCCTGTCCTCTTTCTGTCTTTTCTCTCTATCTCTCTATCCAGCTTTCTCACACTCCTCACAACAAGAGAGGAACAAACACGGAAAACACACCCGGAACAATTAATGCTTTAAGTTTAATATGCTGCGAAGCTACGGAAAGTGTAGAATTGCGGGGGGAGGGAAAAAAGAGGAAAACGGCGGACAGTTGTTGAGAAGAGTGTGGTGTAGTGTGTAAAGTAGTAAGAAGCAGAGTGTGATCGCCCGGAATAAAAAAAAAGCATATAAGAAGAAGCCAGCGGGACGCGATTGTATTTAGGCTAATCATATTTTGTGAAAAACCCCACTGTGAATAATTGAAACCGAATCGAAAAGCAAAAACAAAACGGTAATATGTGAAAAGCAAAAGTGCTGAAAAAAGGTGGTTTAGTAGAAGAAGAAGGAAAAAATACACACGTTAAAGAAGGTGAAGCGATGGGACGAAAGCAAAAGGTGAAAAGATAGATGCAGATGTGAGACAAACACATAAAGAAACGGAAGTAAAATAAACATTTAATTTTAAACAAGTTTTGCTGTTGTTTTTCTTTATGGTAAAGTTTTAAATTTGTTGATTGTTATTTCCGCTTTGTGTTTTACTTCTTTTTTCCATAAAAATTAGTAGTTTTCTTTTTGTTTTTTTTCTCTTTTGCTAGTTAATATACTATCACAGCATGTGGTATTTGCAATGTTAACTATTGCTATTTCACCCCTAAATTATAACTTATAAAATCTTTTTTTTTCTTCTAGAAGAACGGCCAGGCCCGTATTGGACTTTTAAGATCCTCTAATCTCTTAAATTTACTCAAAGTAACTAATTTACATGGAAGTTGGACTCTATTGCTGTTAAAGCCCACATACAAGCACTATGTTGTAAACATGGAAAAAAGGAATTATTTTTGCCTAGTTGCTGATTGATCAAACAACTTACAAAATGGTTCTTTGTGGAAATCTACGCCTCAAAGTGTCATTGATGAGTATACCTATTGTTTCATTTTACTTTAATTCCTCTTTGTACGCTGGACACAATAACATCGTCTCTTGTTTAACCTTACCTTTGCTTAGGTGATGCATTTTACCGTTAAGCATGTCGACTTTCTTCTGGAAGATGCCATATTGGCAATATCATCCCAAAGTCGAATAGTTGCTAAGGAGAAGGACCTCAGTTCGATCCAGGATATTCGATGTATTAGACCAAACGGTAAAGCCCGACACCATCGGAGTGTCTCACAGTATTTTTTTCAACATCTCCAGTTCTTAGTTTATGGAGTTACAGATCAAAATGTTTTCCAATATTATTCCACCGCTTCAAACTCAATACAATTCTTCTGTTACAGTACACTACATATGAGGTTTCACATCCCTTGTTTGCAACATTGTGACGAAAGCGTTTTAACGATTAAATCAGGAACTCTCAACTTCAAACCCGTTGGAATAAATTGATTTTAAATTTCCCAATCAGCGGAAGACACTAGGAGAGGAGATTAGTCTATAGTGCTGCTCACATTTTGACAGCTTTAAGGGACATAGATTTTGATGAGGTGTTTAATACATCTGTTCGCTTCCAAAGATCCGCTGATGTGAACGATTATGAGATGAAAATAATAACACTAAAAGCAATGCGAATTGATCGAAAGATCACTTCGTGTTTTTTTGTTGTGTCTTTGAAAAGAAAACAGAAAATTCTGTCACTATAAACTACTCGCGTTACAAAGTAGCAACTTCTATCGTCCCTCTAAATACATTTCATATAACAAATATCAGTGCATCGAGAAGTAGTGAGATACAGGGTTGTTGTTCAGTCTTATGTCGCAAAATTCCTCCATTTCACAGGAATGTCCTTACAGTTACAGGGAACGATTGTTCTTTCAAAGTGTAACGCCCGGGGTCCCTAAAGCGAAACGATAAAGTAAATTACGTGCGACAATCGATTACATAAACGTCCTATGAACAATACTTCTTGAGGATTGATGATCGCAACGTTTCTATACATTTTAGTCTCTACGCTAGTAAGCAACTGTGTTCGTTTGAAGAATCTTGAGTAGGCAAAAAAAGGGATTCTTTCAGACTTTTTCACAAATGATCTATGGGCTATGCTTACGTTTGCAAGCTCTTTTACAGTAGTGTCAGCTTTCCAAAAAGCCTAAGGACACGATCATCGCTTCATACAATGTTGTGTTACATAGTAACAGTTTACGCCAATACTTTGCAAATGGAACATCGATGGTGGTCAAACAAAACCAATAAACAGACCCGTGTTTGCCACCGTACTCTAACTACAAGTTACATATAAAAGATAATTTACATTTCAACTTACAATACACGGTACTAAAGTACAGTTGGGTACATTTGGTTTTGCTCCGTTACAGGCAAATAAAATCAATGGAACACGTTACCTACAATTTCGACCATTTTGTTCCGACCCTAGCTGTTTCTCTGTGCTCACGCGTTCGTTAGCGCAAAATAATAATAATTTAAACAAAACTCATTACACATTAAAAGTCGCATTAGTCTATACAGCGCAGATTTTGTACAAGAGTATTCCTTTACGCACCACAAAAGTGCCTTGCGTATCACATGCGTTAAAAAATGGGAAACTAAGTAAAAGTAAACGAAACAATAAAACATCAAACGGTATAAATTAGTCGAAGGTATGTAATAAATATATGTTTTCAGCACATTGCCGTTGAAACACTTATAGCTTAAACACAGAGGTATGTGTGTACGGTACATGTTTGTTTTGTTTTCGTTCTTCGTTCTCTCTACTGGTCCAAAACTGGTGTATTAAAAGTATTAAACTAAAAGGTGGGGGAAGTATACAGAATACACAACACACGGTACACAAAGTTTGAACAATTTTTTTGTTTGTTTTTTGATCTTTTTTTTCTCTCTGATTACGTTTATAATTATTGACTTAAAAAGGGGGATGAGTTACATTCTTCTTTGCGGATCTCGTAGCGTCGTCGTCGTCATCGTCGTAGTAGTAGTAATGATGTCTCAGTTGGGTTGCTGCTGCTGCTGCTGGTGCTGCTACTGCTTGCGATGACAGTTGAAGTTTGTCGGCTCTTAGTACTGTCACTGCTTACTATAGCGGATCGAAGGATAACACCGATCGTACACCGGAACACGACGATACGGAGAGTGAAGACGGCGGAAAGCGTGTTTCCTGTGTTACGGCATAAACAAACACTCGCGTACACTACTAGAAGAGGAAGAGGGGGAGAGGGAGAGGGGACACAAAAGGTTTGGATCCGGTTTTTATGTTGTTTGGGATGTGTGTATTGTTATCTTATCCCAACTTTTGCTACAAATCATTGTCAGCATTCAAGACGCTATATAGGAATTGAGCTGAACCACTTTTGCTACTTTGTCACTTAATTTCCCTACGTGTAGCATGAATGGATGCAGATATTCTTCCCATGCGTTTCCTTTTTTTCACTTTGTGTAGAATAGCCATAATTTATGTGGAATTAAAAGTTTGCATTTTCATCGCCGGTTTTACCCGGTTAACAAACTACATTCACGCTCCGGAAGGAAACCTTGAGAGAAAGACGTTCTCCTTCAACAGTGGTTCACAACGTTATCTGCCTACCCTTCATTTGGAGGGCATCACTATTGGTACTACACCAAAAACAAAGTGGTACGGTATAAAACAATTCAATTTAAAAATAAAAACCGTAAAGTTGCACACGTTTCACGTTCAGTTGCATTTGATTCAAACAACTTGTCGAACGTTGTGTGCCGGCGAAGTTACAATAGAGAATTGGCAAAACCGAGGGAAATGATGTAACGGACTTGGAGGGGGGATAGGGAGGATTGTGGTGATAATCATCAATTAGTACTATTAATGCCGGGATCGGTGATCTTCGCGACGCTCGCGATCGCGATCGCGTTCCCGCTCGCGGTCTGATGAACGGTAGCGATCGTCATTGTAGTAGCGCTTGGAGGAGCTATCCGTTGCATTATCGGTGGCCGGTTCCGGTGATTTTCTTGGGCGGGATCGACGAGAGCTGGCGGGGTGGGTGGGAATCGAAAGATCGATTAATAAACATTGTGTACCATTGTGACTAAGTGTCTAATGCTATCTTCTTCTTTGGCGTAACGACCTAGAGTCGGTCATAGCTGCCATTTCTGGCTTACGAGACTTATGGATACCACGTAGTTGAATAATCAGTCCTCACTACGGAGCGAACGGCCCGGATGGGATTTAAACCCCGGTTCTGCCGTTTAATTAAGACCGGTGCCGCTTCGGCCATCGGACCGTCCCCCACTTATGCTATATCGGACGCGAATATTGCCCATCACACGAAATGTGATGTCCAATTCTTGTGTACCTACCCATCACGTTCGCGATCACGATCCCGATCGCGTTCACGGTCCCGTTCGCGATCGCGCGATCGTTCCCGGTACCGTGACGTCGAGCGTTCCCGACGCTGCCGTCTGTGTGAGCGTTCGCGCGAACGGGACCGTTCCCGACGGGTGTAACTCTTCGTCTCGATGCCGTGCAGTGTGTCTTGCAGGGAAACGATCAATATTTTGCACCGCTCGTCTTGTGCAACCTTGGACTGCTTGATGAGCGAAATCGCAGTTTCCAGAGTTTCCGTTGCGCTCGAATATTCACCGGCGGCGGCATCCGACACGGCCCTACAAAAAGGGACGATCAGCATGAGAGTGGATTGAAAAAAAAACAAAGAAAACTCCACAACCAACTCTACCTGGCTATGGCGGAACTGCTGACGGTACGGTTTCGAGTCATAATTTCTTCGAATTCAGCCTCGCTCAGCTGCGGTGTGATGGTGTGCTCGGGGAAACCGCCCGGTGCTCCCGGTGGCTTACCACCCTGTACCGGCCACGGTCCACCACGTGGTGCTCCTCCACCTTGCGGGTTAAAATGTTGCGGAGGTCCTCCCCCTTGGCCTTGGGGTCCGTGCGGTGGTCCAACCGGGCCACCACCATTCGGATGATTCGGTGGACCACCACCTTGGTTAAAGAATGCAGGGTTGACGTGCGGTGCCGGACCTTGCGGACCCGGTGGTCCTCCCATCGAACCGTGATGGGGTGCCCGAGGTCCGTGTGGACCTCCCTGCATGTGTGGCGGTCCCTGACCGGGTCCACCAGGGTGTCCCGGCGGGTAACCACCGTGCATCGGCGGTCTGTTCCATTCGGGGCGTGGACCGCGCGGCATACCATTCGGTGGTCCCTGGAACTAGAAGCGAAAGCGAAACGAAAACACGGAATGTTAGTAACTGCGCCGGAAACGATTTAGCGGTTTGGGGATGATTGAGAAAATGAAGCGAGCAAGACCAAGGCGCTACTGATAACTTGCCATTTGCGGCCTGTGCTGCATTGGGCCTGGACCGCCCGGGCCGCCTGGTCGTGGACCGTTCATACGTGGTGGACCATTCCATTGGTTTTGATTCTGGAACCGAGGCGGTTGCTGCGGTGGTCCATTCCCTTGATGCATTGGTGGTCCCTAGGGAAAAACGTTGCATGGGCGGTGAAACTTACGCATCGAACAGTCACAACCGGGACGCGGCGGACACTTACCTGCGGTCTTGGTGGGCCGCCCGGCCCGCCATGCGGTCCCTGCATGTGCATCGGACCGGACATGTGTGGGTGCGGTGGACGCATGCCCGGCGGCATGTTCGGGTTCATCATACGCGGCTGCGGTCCACCCGGACCGCCCATACCGCCCGGACCACCCGGTCCGCCCGGTGGACCACCGGGGCCTCCCATGCCCGGTCCACCATGACCCCCGCCCGGACCTCCCGGACCACCCGGACCACCCATCGGCATGCCCGGCACTGGTGGCCGTGGCCCATTACTTTGTCCCGGTGCCGGTGGCGTTGGTCTGGTCTTTTGTTGGCTCTCGAACTGGTTGAGCGCCTGCTTCGTGGGCATCGTTACGACCGGGTTCTGGCCGTGCAGCTCCTTCTTCGGCAATCGATCCATCACCAAACGCAAACTGCCCTCCGACCCGAGCGAAATGACGCAAAACCCCTTCGACTGCCCATTGGCTCGGTTTTCGAAAAACTTCACCTCCTGGAAGTCATTCACGCCAACGTCCGCAACCGCATCCGTAATGTCCTGATCCGTCGTCCACCAGGGCAGATTGCCCACGTACAGTTGATGACGCCGTGGAATGTGGCTGAGAGACCAAGCGCCGGGATGATGGTGATACGACCCGTTCGTATCCACTCCGTCACCTCTGTCAATTGACGGTCCTCGGCCCGCATTATTGCGGTCTCCGGAAGGTACGATTACATCGTCGTACAGATCGCCGCTATCTCCGCCAAAGTCATCCTGCAGAAAAAAAAACCACAGTGTTCCATAAACAACCAAATCCTGGCATACATACGGTTCCTGAAAAGCCGTTTTTTCGCACAACACTTCATTTTCCGGACGCACACACACACACATGTACCCAAACCCAACAAGCGTTCGCAATAAAACACACCCGTTTGGCACAATTATTCGGACAAAGGGGGAGGCATTAAAGGCCCTTGCTTTGACACTCTGCGATCCCTTCCATTTCGCAGCCTACTTACATTATTCTGTGCGTAATCCTGATCCAAATCATCGGCATACAGATCGATTTCAACGCCATCGGCCATCTTTCTCTCCTTCAGTCAACGCGACTGTGTAAGCGCTCTTTTTTCTTTACACGGTACGACGACGACGACACCACCACACGACGCAGGAAGGCAGATAGCGGCCCTCTCTACCACCACTACTATATCACACTACCAGCGATACAAAACCCTCCTCTTGCGGTTCTACGCCGGTTTTCACGTCTATGTTCCGCGTTACTTTGCGCTGCTTACCGGGGCAAAATGGTCGCGCACTGCAACGCGTTGCATGCTTTACTTGCACGTTCAAGTAAACCGAAACGTTTAGCGACACCGATGCTGTGAAAAAATGCTAAATTCAACCGAGAAACTGGATTTTCCTTCCGAACGATGTTCGACGTTCCCCACTCCGGCTAGCCGCACTGTTCGTCGATATAGTGATGTGCGTGCGGAGTCGATGGAGCTTGAAGGAACGGTTCGATTAGTTCCGGACGAGGAGCAGTATCGTTCCCATCCGGCAACTGGTCTAATTATTTTCTGGATCTTAAATATTTTCTGTTAATTAGATTGCAATGAAACAAGAGTGCCTCACGTATGCACAAACATGCTCAAAATAATAAAAAAATCGATTGTTTGTATTACACGGAAACACATTAAAAATGACTCTTTCGTTTGGTCGTCCATTTTTCTTGTTATTTCTATCGATTGAAAATTCGCTTTTATTAGTTTAATTGCTTTAATTTCTTGCTCGTCGTTGTTACTGAAAGATTTGTTTTCATTTTGATTGTATTTCCATCGGCAGCCAAATGACATTACAGGAATTACAGGAGATTGTAGAAAAGATCTTAAAAAGCAAGGCAGAATCATATTCATTATATACCCCCGTTTGAGATTTTGTGGTCAGCGGATTCTTCATACGTTTACAAAAAGCCCAACGCACAAGAGAACCGCCGCTCACCTGCGATTCAGATGCTCGTTACCTGCTTGACCATCTATAAATACTTTCGGATATAAGTTAATATAACAAAATATACACCATTTTTCCTGACGAATGTTTTAGGTCGCGTGTGAATTCATGTTTTATTACACATTTCGCGAAGTAGTAGCAGCAGCAACAACAGCATTAGTGTGTATATTGCAAAAACAAGGCGCGAAACCTTAATCTTCCTCCTCCTCTTCAGCAGCACCGCTGCCACCCTGGCCCTTCTTCAGGTTCTTCCTCTTGACGCGACCTGGACGACCACCACCGAACGGTGACTTCAGCGAGAAATCAATGTGCTTCTGCGAATCCAGACGGACAATGAACGAAGGGATGTTCACGACCTGCTTGCGGACACTGTAAAACAGAAAAGATTCAATTTAGCAAACAATAAAACGATGTTCTAACGATCAAACGTTTCATAAGGATCGTTTGAGATAACAATAGGAAAAAAGCCTAATTAACCATAAATCATCTCACTATTTCATTGAATTACATTTTGTAAAACATCTAGTTTGATTCAACTGCCATAATCATCTCAAATGTAATGTTCCTAATGTTTTTTTCGGCCCGTTTTACCACATTGATAAAGAAATGGAAACGGTTCCTAAGAAGGATTAATATTCCCAAAATATTATTGGCGCTCTTACCGACACTTATAAATCAGCAGAGAATGGCCTTTGGGGTAACAAGGAGTAGCTTGTACAAGATACAAACGGAAGCTTTTGATATCAAAATTCTCTCGCGATCGTTGAGCATTAACAACAGAATGAACACCAATGTTACCGGTGTAATGTTCCTAATGTTTTTTTCGGCCCGTTTTACCACATTGATAAAGAAATGGAAACGGTTCCTAAGAAGGATTAATATTCCCAAAATATAAAATATTGGCGCTCTAACCGACATGTAAAAAATCAGCAGAGAGTGGCTTTTTGGGGGTAAACAGGAGTAGCTTGTACAAGACGACTTACGTATGATAATCTAAATACAACAGCATAACTAAATCTTAATTTACTTAAACCATAAACTTGTTTTACGAAACAATTATTTGTATAATACAAACATTAGTGAGATAATTTTATGGTTAACAGCGTTTTTTCCATTGCATGATTTTTTTTGTAATTCTGAGTAGCCAATAAAGCCATTTAAAAAGATGCCCCAGTTCAATTTTACCTCATCCGCAAAGGTTAACCCTGTGTGGATTCTCCTTTGGTCCATGATGCGTTCCAGCATCGTGCCACATGGAAGTATTAACTTGTGATTCTTGCTTCCGTGGACCGGGAATTACAGCTCAGTAGAGAACATTCTCCGTCGCAATGGTATGCATAATGAAATCTGGATTCTTGAGCACACCACCTTTTTCACCGTACGCTCGAAGGCAACCAGACCATTGTAGCAACACCAATTGGAACTGAATTGGGTGTGTGAGGCGTTAGAAACCGAAAGATCGTCAGACCGTACAGAATCTAAGTGGCACTCACGATCATTTGCCATGGTACGAGACCAATGCAAAATCTCTCTAGAGAACTGAACACACACAACATAATTATACGATGAGCGGAATGTTCCATACGCTGACGAACTGTTTCACCATTTCGTGCATCACCGTTTGCTGTACTTACCGGATGTGTCTCTGGCGAATCAGAACACGTGCGTGATGGTACGATTTGGCCAATCCCAGCTTGAACACCTGCGTCTGCAGACGACGTTCAAGGAAATCCTCGATTCTCAAACCGAGAACGTAATCGAGCTTCATGCGGGATTCGTCCAGCACACCAATACGCACCAGACGGCGCAACAAGGCATTACCTGCAAGTCAAGGGTGAAGGAGAAAATTGTGAACACCGAGCTACACAACTCGTTTGGAGGTTAGGTTGGAAAGCACTCGATTCAGTGTCGCTAAAGCGGTTTTTTTCTGTTATCAACAATGATTATTCTGTCAAGAGGTGTCAGAAAAATAATAAAAAATGTATTTCATCACAAAGAAGGCGAGGTATGAACTAAAATCGAACCATGCGTTCTTACCCTGGAACAGACGCTTCTCATCCTTCTCTTCCAGCGTGAGCAACTCACGGGCAGCCTTGCGGATCTTGGCCAGCGTGTACTTTACACGCCATACTTCACGCTTGTTGCGCAGACCGTACTGGCCAATAATCTTCAATTCCGCATCAAGACGCGGCTTTTCGAACGGACGACGCGGGGTAACGTAGGTCTTCGAGAAGACCGATGGAATACGGTGGTTCACCATTTTCGCTCACAGCGGGACCAACACACGCGTGCTGCCTCGTTGAACTTTTAACACGGAAAGAGAACGAGAAGCCGCAAACCGGAACCAGCAAAGCTAAAACGATTGACAGCCGTCACTGGGATAGCTAGTGGTGGGCAGAACGGATCGGTTGTAATCCGTTCCAATCGTTACATCGTGATTTTAAATAATTGTTTTCATTTAGTTTACAATGAACTGAATGGTGTTTATGTTATTTTGTGGTTTTCTTATGAACACTCCACCAAATGATTATGTTTCACGAAGTTGTCCAGCAAGTTCCACCACAGAAACACGATTCGATCCTGTTCTGAAAAATCGAAATCCGAACCAATCCATGTTTTCGGATCTTTGTCATCACTACAGCACACGTCCGGTTGATTGGGCGTAAAAATGACGTTTTCGTACCAATTTTGACATACCTAAAACGTCAAATCTTTTGGGACAAAATAACTATTTTGATAGCTTTCTAAAAAAAAACAATAGTTCTGCACGGAATTGGTAAACAGCGAATTAGTCAACGTAGTGGCACTATAGCTGGGAAGGAATCGCATCATTTTTGCATTAGTAACCCGGTCTTCGTAGTGAAGTTCACCGTCATAAAGAAAGCTTCCGCAAAACCCGGTCCAGTTGAAAAGCTCGGCGACAGGCGATTGTTTTTGTACCGTAAGCAACAGGAAGAAAACATTTTAACGACCTGGGTAGCTGTTATCAGTTTATCAGTCTTTTCATGATCACTCCCGAAAGTGGCTGCGATAGGTGAAAACATAGCTTTTTTCACATTCCCATTGAATCAGTACAGCAGCTAGTTGTGTCTGGTTCAACGACATGTGTCGATCCTGGTTGGCAACAAACTAGTGATCAATTTGTTGCCCGATAGGTGTTTTTTTTGTTCGTCCGGTTCGTGGTGTCCCGATACAACCGGTGGATTGAGTGGCCTTAGTTTACTACGCGTTGAATGACCTTTGGTGTGCTAGCTTGCGAAGATGTCCTTCAAGGATCTCGTCGAGCCGGAATGTGGCGGAGCGAACCCGTTGATGAACCTGGGCCGACATGTGCGGCGCGATGTTGCCCTACAGGATGAAGGATTGGCAGGGGGGCGAAGTTCGTTCGCCGGGGCAGACCGAGAGCTCGTGAAGGAGTACATGGACCAAATAGCACCGGGTCCGCAAACCTTCCGCATGGATGAGCTGCTGAAGGAGATGCGTGAAATTGATGCCCACAACTATCGGCAGCAGCAAATGGTTGGGATGGGTCGATCGATCGATATGGTAGGACCGGGTGGAGCTTGGGCCGAGGAGTTTCGTACGGATGCCGCACGTCCGAGAGAGGAAAGCAAGCTTTCGAGTGTAAGTAAGCATGATCGGTGATCGTTTGGTCCATACTTATATGCCTTATCATGAACAGGTCTGGTCTCAATCGCAGTTGCCCCCAATTCACGCCAATTTGCGAGACGCAACGGAACAACAACCCACCATTCGCCAGGCGGCCAATGATATGATGTATCATGCTTACGCTGGACAAATGTACAATCCAAACATACGCCAGAGTGAGGTAAGCATCTTGGTTTAATGTTGATCTTCAGTAGCTTTTACTAAATATATTTTGCTTCATTCTAGTTTGTACGCTTTATGGGTAACGTCAGTGCGGGTAATGTACGAATCAACGATGGAAGTGTCGAGGTATCGCATAGCGTGTGGGAGAACCGATTCGACGAACTGGAAGCAAGCTCGTCGAAGGGAAAGGTACAGCAACAGGAACAAAAGCCGGACGAAACACAGAAACAGGAAGATGATTGGGCCAAGGCGTTCATGGACGATAAGCAAGAGCAGGATGAAGCATCGGAGAATTATAACAAGCAGTTCTGGGAACGATTGCAGGATGAATGGCGAACACTGTCGGAAGGCGAGGGCAAACATCCGTGGCTGTCCGAGTTTAACGATTTCTACGATCCCTTCAAGGAGTACAAATTCGACGAAGAAAACCCAATGACGGATGTGGAGAATGCGTTCGAGAAGGGTAAAGCCTTCCTGGAGCAGGGTGACATTCCGAGTGCGGTCCTGTGCTTCGAGTCGGCCGTCAAACAGGATCCAGAAAATCCGGAAATTTGGGAACAGCTCGGCTTTTCCCAGGCAGAGAACGAAAAAGATCCCAATGCGATCGCTGCGTTCAACAAGGCACTTTCGTTTAATCCCAACAACATGCCCGTACTGATGGCACTAGCCATTTCGTACACTAACGAGGTCCTGCAGAACCAAGCCCTCCGGATGCTGGTCCGTTGGATGAAGTGTAACCCGAAGTACCAACATCTGGTACCGTCGGAAATGCTCCAATCGGAGGACTCCCCCATAGCGAGCTCGATCATGGGCGGTCCGAACCTGAAGGACGTGCAGGAACTCTTCATAAAAGCGGTGCAACAGTCGCCAACGGAGATCGATGCGGATATACAGGAAGCGCTCGGTGTGCTGTTCAACCTATCGTCCGAGTTCAACAAAGCGGTTGATTGCTTCAACGCCGTACTGCAGGTACGTCCGGAAAGTTCCAAAGCATGGAATCGTCTTGGGGCCAGTTTAGCCAATGGCAATCGTTCGTTGGAAGCGGTTGATGCGTACCAGCGTGCACTCGCATTCCATCCTGGATTCATCCGCGCACGGTTCAACGTTGGCGTGATTTGTGTTAATCTGAAGGCGTACAAGGAAGCGGCAGAACATCTGCTGACGGCGTTAAACCTTCAGGCGAACTCCGCCGCACGATCCGGGCTGAAGGTGCAGTCGATGTCGAATCAAATGTCCGGCGCGATCTGGAGCTTGTTGCGCATGGTGCTGTCGCTCATGAACCGGAAAGATTTGCATACGGCCGTCGACAAACGAGATCTGGAGGTGCTGAACCGTGAGTTCCCGATGAGCAACGACTAACGGACGGGTAAATGGTGCCGGCGGGTGACCGTTGATCGTGGAGGTACGAAGCGTAGACTAGCGTTCAAAACGTTGATATTTAGATTCCCACCAGCAGTGCTACCCTTACACTGCACTACAGGTGGAGGGTAAATGGGAATTATAGTATAAGTGCGTACTCGACAAAGAACGGAAAACGGGCGAATGATTTTATCGTTTGGGTGTTTGTCAATGCGGGATTTATGTTAACTTTTTTCTGTTACAAAACGATTGAATGTTTGTTTGGTTTTGTATTTTGCTAGCAAAATTATAAACGGGGAAGGGAATTGCAACTGCATACGCCACGTGCATATGTTTAGAGCTTCGATTGCAAGAAGAGTTATTATAAACGTACCTAAACGCATGGGGTAATATGCTGGGCCGCACGCGCGGTAAAGATGAATAACAAGCGCTGCTGGGAAAGGTGCACAGAGTCCCAACGTTTTACTACTAGACAAATATACATATATAAATGGTGCAATACCTGGTTGAGCAAAGGGGAAATTCGTTTGTGATGTAATTTATTGTTAAGAAAAATCATGAAAGAATTTCTTTCGGGATTGTCATACTATTTTAATAATTTCAAACAATTTTAACGTACAATTTGAAAATGGCAGCATCTGTCAGCCCAACAGCTCTCTGGTAAGTATTCAACACGAGCTTTTAAACGATGTTGTTGATGGAATTCAAAGGAAGATGATAAACATCCCGCCTAACAAATAAGAGAAAAAGAGAGCGATAGTGTATTTTCATCACCGTACGCTCGGCCGTAAATAATAGAGCCATCGTTTCGCTGCTGCTCATTTCTTTCCACCGCAAGTTGCAACAGTTGTGTGTACGGGCCTGTTGTTAATTTGTTGGAAACGTTTTAGATACTAAAACTTACGTGTATTTACTGTGCATTTGCGTTTTTTTAACTGTGTGTACAGTTTTTATCAATCCAGTATCACTCTTCAAAATGGCAGCACTTACGAAAGGTAAGATCGGGGTTTCATCAAGTATTAAGACGATCATTTGGAGAAAGTATTCAAAAAGTTAATAACATAATAAAGAAATATAATTTGCATGCTAAATTGTAATAGTTGGGATGTGCCCACTATCGTGAACGCAATCCCCTTTCAGGTGGACTTTGATCATCAGTATCATTCAGCATCGAGTGGGTCTGCGGTCACTGCCGGTTCAAAGTCCGATCGGATGACGTAGTGAAAGCAGCAACTTTTAAACCCATCACTGCATGATAGTTGCAATTTTTTCTTCCAACATTACTTCAACCATTTCGGTTTGATCCATTAATTCCTCAGTAGTTTTCATTGCAAAACGCCCTCATCTCCAAAAATTGCTTCAGTAAGCACATGACTTGCAGAGGCATCCATTCCGCCGGTGCTCATTTATCACCATCAAACAGTATCAAACAAACGCTCGAATATAGCTCAGACAGGTTGATAAGGAAGTGGACCCACTTTTTTTTTCCTGTGTAGCCATCACCACGGCACGGTACTGCTGATAATCCTGATAGTGGGGAAGCTTCTACCCCCATCAGTTATGTGTTGCTTGTCAGCATATTTCCGACCTTGTTTTGCACCGCTATGCACACGCTGATCTTGATCTTCTTATCTGTTTTGCCCCTGCAGGAGTTTTTATTGTGGCGGCCAAGCGTACCGCTTTCGGTACCTTCGGTGGAGCCTTCAAGAACACCAATGCAACGCAACTGCAGACGGTAGCGGCTAAGGCAGCACTCGATGCGGCCGGTCTGAAGCCGGATCAGGTGGATTCCGTTAACATCGGTCAGGTGTTGGTGCTGTCGTCGACGGATGGTGCATTTCTACCCCGCCACGTGTCACTCGGCTGTGGCATTCCGATCGAGCGTCCAGCTCTTGGCGTAAATCGACTGTGCGGTTCCGGATTCCAGGCGGTGGTAAATGGAGCTCAAGACATCCTTGTGGGTGCCGCACACATCTCGCTCACCGGTGGAGTTGACAACATGTCCCAGACACCGTACACGCTTCGAAACAGCCGTTTCGGTATTCCGCTCGGGTCTAGCCCTCCGCTCGAGGATGCACTGTGGGTTAGTTGAGATGAAACACTATTACAATGAGCAATACGTTTGGATGATAATAATCGTTGTTTTCCATTTCTTCCAGACCGGTCTAACTGATTCGTACTGTAAGCTCCCGATGGCACTGACGGCGGAAAACCTTGCCGAAAAGCACAAGATCCCACGCGAGAAGGTGGATGAGTTTGCGTACCGCTCGCAGCAGCTCTGGAAGAAGGCAAACGATGAGGGTGTGTTTAAGACGGAAATCACTCCCTTCAAGCTAAAGGTTAAGGGTAAGGAGGTAGACTTTGCGGTCGACGAACATCCGCGTCCTCAGACCACTCTGGAGGGATTGGCAAAGCTTCCAACACTGTTCAAAAAGAATGGTGCCGTTACTGCCGGTACTGCATCGGTAAGATCGTAAATGTACCTAGGAACCTTTTTAAAGACAAATTCTAACACATCCAATCTCTTAAAGGGTATCTGTGATGGTGCTGCGGCGGTTGTGGTCGCTTCAGAGGAAGCGATCAAGAAACACAACCTGACACCGTTGGCCCGATTGGTGGCGTACAGTACGGTCGGTGTACCACCAGAGATTATGGGCATCGGTCCGGTACCTGCGATTCGGAACGTGCTGAACGTAGCCGGACTCAAGATCGACGATGTGGATCTGTTCGAGATCAATGAAGCGTTCGGCGTGCAGACGTTGGCCTGCGCTCAGGAGCTCGGACTCGACATTAACAAACTCAACCTGAATGGTGGCGCTATTGCTCTTGGCCATCCGCTCGGTGCTTCCGGATCGCGTATTACCGGCCATCTAGTACATGAGCTGAAGTAAGTAGACAAAAGGTGTTTTGTTTGTAGCCAAGCGCAATTTTATTAATTTGTTCCTTTTGTAGGCGAAAGAACCTGAAACGGGCCGTCGGATCGGCATGCATTGGCGGAGGACAGGGCATCGCACTGCTGCTGGAAGCTGTTTAATAGAAGCACAATCACTAGCAACCTACCATCCGGGAGAAGCAATGGGAAACGTACCTCATAACAAAGTGTTTTTATTTTTTCTACAAAAAAAAAGAGATTGTGAGAAAAGTTTTAGTAGTATATTTAAGAATCTTCAACAAGTAAACAGAGCATTTTTGTCTTAACATCAAATGCGGTGTTTTTATCTTTCTTTGATGAACAGAATTGCAATTGAATTTTAATCTGGATAATGTCGGTAATTATCCATTTCGGGTTTCTTCCTACCGTGCAGCCAATCGCGAGAGACGGCACGCGAGCCGCTCATGAATGCATAATTGTAATGGAAGTGCTCTGCATGTAATTTTAATTGAATTTATGCATTGTTCACGATATGGTCGCGATAATTGCACTCACACAGATATTTCTCATTGAATCATGTAATTTTACTTAAAACAGCTTCAAAAAACAAGACATCCAGTTTGCAGAATGTTCGGGAGTTTTTGCACAACGGACCGAAGTGATCTTGTTTTGTTGCTTCAATAACCGGATCGACGCTCATCTGATCGTAAACCGTCTGCGGTCCGATCGGGATCATTAACCGGCGTCTCGTGTCAGTCAACCACAGGTGGCTAAATTAGCGCATACACATTAAAAAGGGGAATAAAACAAACCTCCACCCAGACACACACAAAAGAAACCAGACCAAACAGGGCTTAAAAGAAAATACTTTTGCTTTCGTTTGAATTCTGATTTATCTCGTCGGTGATCGCGATCGTACGCACAACCACGCAGCTTCAGATGCTCTTTTGGGAAGAGTTCGTGTTCGCTCCGCTAAGATAGAGAGAGAGAGAGAGCGAGAGAGAGAGAGAGAGCGAGAGAGAGAGAGAGAGCGAGAGAGAGAGAGAGAGAGAGAGACACTGCAGAGATTTCGCTCACAGATCTTAGAAGTGGCCAGCTGCTGGAGAAGATGCGTTGTTTGCAGAAATGATTTTACAGACATCCCCCTAAGAGGGGTGATCGTTGAGGCATTTTGTTTTAAGTTTTATTATATTGTTTAACTTGCTCATTGGCAGTCTGCTCATTGCGGTATCCCCGGCAATGAAAAGGCAGATCTCTTGGTCAAACGAGGTGCATTTAAGGGCAGCTTTTTTGAGAGGTCGATTCCTCCTCACGAGTTCCTTCACGCTCCTCAACAGCTTTACATGGCCCGATTGCAGAGCTTGTGGGACGAGGATGAGCTCGGGAGGTTCCTGTTTTCTATCTCGCCACAGATTTTCCTGTGTCTCTGGTTTCAGGGTCTCCCGGTAGGTCGTGCGTTCATTCGTATGATGTCTAGACTTATGTTGAATCTTTATGCGATGAATGCACATCTTCAACGTATAAGCATGGCCGACAGCAAGGTTTGTAGCTGTAGTATAGGATTCCATGACATCGACCACATCGGACTTTTAGCTGCCGTTCGGGTATCAGGAAGAACTCCTGCGGTGGCGATGCGTGACATCCTGTGACGTCTTTCCCTACCCTCTTCCTCTCCCGTAGGTAGTATGCACTATCGTTCGTTCGTAGTTTTTGTACTAGTAGTATTATATGTTTAGTTGCTGTTGTCGGAGTTCTCCGGCGGTTGTGAGCAGAATCGATCTAACGTTGTCAGCGTTTAGTTTTTCCTTAAAGATTAGACTCCTCTCGGCTAGCAGAAAGCACATCGACACACTACACATGAACACCAAATATAGGAACATTCTCAATGAATGTTATCACCTCCGAGTTCACCCGGGATAAGGTGTATCGCATCACAAGGAGATGGAAATGTCTCCTTATTATTTAGTATAGCTTGTAAGGTGAAAGGAAATTGTTTAACTTGTCTTACTTAATCAGATGTGCACCAAACTAAAGAAAAAAATTTCTCAGATTTTACAGGTTTCATTCTTGAAGCGCATTCAAATCTTTCATATTTCCCTCTTTTAAGCACTTTTATTATCCAGTAGTACTCGAGGATCGGAGGCAAATTTAAATGTTAACAATTTTACATTAAATAGACAGCAATACCTTGTCCGGGTAGACAAGAAACGTAAAACTGCACAAGAGTGGGATCACGCATCGCTAACCGGCTCTGCGCCAAGCGAGAGAAGACAAGAAGTGTGAGCGAACTTCGGTGCCGTTTGGCCAGCTGCAGTGCGCAGCGCCATATACGAGCTCGCGTCGTTTCGAGCGATCGTCGGTATCGTATTGCGTGTGCTATTGTTTCTCGCCAGTCGCTTCTTTACCGTCGCATTGAGCGTTCCGATCCGGCGGTAGTACTATCGGTGCTGCCCGATGCAACACCCGCGTTCGGATTTAATCTTTCGCGATAATTGTGCGTATTTTATGTTAAGTTAAGGATTATTTATTTGCTTTCGTGCTTGTGTGCTTAGTTTATGATTTTGCAACGGTAACATCGGCGTTTGTGGATCGCGTATCGTGTGTGTGAGTGAGTGAGTGAGTGGTTTTTTTTTATCTGGGAGGGAAACAGTGATCAACGCGCGAATGCTAACAGCGCGAAAAGAAGGTATTAAAATGCATCTTTTATTGCACATAAAATAAGCTTTTGTTCGGTAGCCAGCTTCCTCCACACTACCAGGACCATCACCATTTTCCGATCATCTCCCACGATCTTTCATTTTGTGTGATCCGGTTCCGAACGCCATTGTCATCAGGAGCAAGAAAAAAAAAGTGGAAGAAATGGACGGTGCATTGTGGTTGTGTGTGTCCTGAGCCCCACACGCAATTATAGAGATCTGTGTCGCTTTTTCTGTTCTGTCGCCATTGCGAAGAGGATCCACATAACCTAAGAAAAGGAAAAAATCCTTTTGTCATTTGGTGTGGGAATTATGGCCAGTATTTACCGAAGAAATTACTATCAGTAAATTTTGAGTAGTGTAGTAGTTCTTGTTTCTCAGTTGTGTGATTTATTAAACTAACCTCATGGAAGTAGCTGCCCCAGTAAAAGGCTTTCTAGAGGTGTTGCATTTCACACTTCTGCTGGCTACTGGGAAATGCACATTTAACGGAAAACGGAAATCATGCGTGCAGGTGTGCGTGCGTGCTTGCGTCCGTACGTGGGTGAACAATTGGGGAACACGTGGAACGCAACGTTTTCGCCGTGATTGACCGTGATGATGTTCGTAGGAGGAAATGCAATGCGTTTTTTCTGTATTTTTTTGTTTTGTTTGGTTATTGCTTTGCTGCTGTTATTGTTAACCGTGATGATGTATGTGAGTGATCGAGCGAAAGCGAAAAGCAAATAGTAGAAAATGGGCACCGCACACCCAATGGCAAGAAAATGGCCGGTGAGTGCAGTGAAGTGGCGTGCCAAAATAAATAGAAATAAAACCAATTGTACTATCTGTGTCTGGTGTTTGAGTGATCGTGTGTGTGGTAAAAGGAAAAAAAACAGCGAAAAAAGAATACATATGACGATAAACGATTACCAGCAGGAAAGTTAAAAACAAAAGTAAAAATAAGTAAAAAAGGCGAACAAGAACAAACAATAAAATAAATTATCAATTACAGAAGAAATGCAAACAAATCCACATTTATGTTGCACCAACTGTGAGTGAAACTGAAATAGTGAAACAAAGTGAATTATCAAACATACAAAAAAATAGGTAAAAGGCACACCCTACAAAACAACGGCAGTGAATAATGAATAATTTTCTACCAATAATGAGTGCATCAGGAAATTGAATGTGCCGTTCCGGGAGCTAACGTTTAGCTTCCGAACAGGTTCCGAATCCGGGACTGATCTGGATTTTCCTATTTTGAGTTGGAACATACCGTTGCGGGCGTAAAGTGGCGGAACGTACCAATAAAGGCGAGGGCGGTTAAAACAAAAAAAGTCTGTCGGAAAGAACTGATCCGCCAGGTTCGGTAGAACCAGTGATGGAACGGGGTACAATGTTGTGTTGGCCCAAAAAAAAAAATATTTGGGAGAAACAGCCGGTATCGAAATAAGGAAAAACGAAGGTTCCATTTAATAACACTCGACGGACGGACGGACAGGTGAAAGAAAAGGGGGTGGCGGGTGGAAAAATCGCGTGCCGCCCCGATTTGCTGGCTGCTGAATCCGTCCGAAGAAACGCCAAACGACTGCTGCTGCTTCTCGGGGGATAATTAGTGCTTATTAATTGTTGGGGATGTTTATGATTAGCTCAGTGGTCTAATGTGAAGCCCCAGAGCTTTAATGCTTCGACCATCGTGCGGAGGAAAAAAAGAAAGATTTACAGTTGGTGTTAGGCTTGTTTCGGTGGTTTTGGCATCGTTTTCCACTTCGGCAGTGGGAAACGGAACGCAAAGGGAGCTTGGCCTAATCCTCGATGATTAAATTTGCACCATATTTCTCCACAGAGTTGACACGCACACACACAAACAACCACGATGTGACGATGGTCGGGGTGAAGTGATTTATACTGGCGGGCTGTTAATCTTGACCATGACTCGCCATCAGGCAGAAGTTCATAAATTTTCCCACCGATTAGAGTGCGTCTGATGGGTCGGTTTAGTCGTTTCGCATCACTTAAAAGGATGTCAATCGACAACGATCAACAGCAAAGTGAACATGAGGATTAAAAACTGTGAATATTAATTTTTTTCATTTTTGAGGAGTGCGGATGTTACTAATCGGTTTTATTATCTACTTCGATATTTTGTTTGACTTAATAATCCATTCTGAATGTTATTTTCGTTTAGATAAAATTGTTATTTTTTGTACGTTTTACCTTGTTCATGCATTACTTAAAATGTTTTCGTTTTTAGTAAGCTTTAATAGATACTTATATTTGATTTACATATTTTTTTAAAATATTGTGGTTGGTTTTTATACTTTATTTTTTATTTTTTTATATGGTTAATAATCCTTCCGGATAGGTGTGGCTCTGTAGCAAAGATGAAAGACAGCACCTAAGATCGAATCCCATCCGTTTCCACGTTCCCAGAACTAATTTAACCCTGTGAATTCATGTTTCGGATGCCAAAAATGACACACAAAAATCTCTCGAGGTTGTGTAAAACTCATAGAAAATGGAGAGGAAGAATCCTTCTGGATATTCCAATGTTTCAATCGCATCTTGTATTACATATAACGCCATTTAAACACCTTGGAAAATTGGCAAAGTTTATGAGGTCGTTTTGCCCATTCCATGGCGATTAGCTTGTGTTTATGGTTTGAAGCTGCGAACGGATTAGATCGTAATCTTTTTTTTTTGCCACCACCACATTAAGTTTAAAATGTAAGAAATAAATAAAGTTACCACACGGAAACTCGCAAAACCTTGTCACCGGAGCGATAGATTTTCTCAGCCCCATTTTCGATCTGTAGCGTGGCGGTCTTTGGTGTGACCTGCAGTTCCGGTAACCTTGGCTGGAGCCGGGACGGATATGGTAAAGTTACATATTTTATTTTCGCACCTTACTCGGCCACCGGGTGACAACTTGCGGTGTGCATAAATTGCATCCAAAAATTGGTTAATATTTTATCAAATTTGTCTCCCAAAATGATGGGTGTTTTATTGTTTTGTGTTACAAATTTGGATAACATAAAATGAGGTTTTACTTAAAGTTGATGATTGAGTCGATTCCTGCAGAATGTTTGATGGTGTACTGTCGGAAATTTCAAGCGAGACAATTAATTAATAAATTTATGTAAGATTGACATGTTTAGATTGTTCTTTAGTGGGTCACGGTAATTTAGAATATATTTATCGTTTCCCTTTTCTGGAGGTTAGAATTCGTAGCAAACATTTGGAACAATGACTTGTGTAGCTGTAATACGATACTATTTCGAAGGACAAGTGTTTTTTAGTGTATTACTAATCAACTTTATTCCAGTTCTTATAAAACTTCAACTTTTGAATTCCAGTTTCCAATCAGGGGATATTTATAGCTGCAACGTTTTCCATCAAATAACTATGCCCTTCTTGCTGTGATGTTTCTCCATTCATTTGCAGCCATTTTGGAAGTAGGGCCCTTCAGACACCTTTAGATTAATGAAATCTTCCAAGATGCACGATGTGGTTCCATTTCGTTGCCCGCTCACTAACTAATCACTTCAACTCAGCCCTCCCCCTAAATGGTTTCACCCGGCATCGAACGCAATGCATGCAAGCTTTTCCGACCGTGCCGGGGGATAAGAAGCGTTGCCAGTTCACTTCGGCTGGGCATCTTGTTGGGTGTACCCCTGAAAGGTGTGTGTTTGTGTACGTACGGTTCGTGCGAGGTAGCGCTGTTGCGAAAAACAACCCCATATCGTGTTGATGTGGCGGGAGTACATCGACGATACGCAATGCCAACGTTGCAACGCGACCAAAAGGGCCCAGAGTTGGGGAGCACCGGTGTCGAAGAACAAAGCTGTGTGTCGATAGAATGGTACCTCCTCCCCGAGTCGGTGTCCAATGGGGCCAGGGCATTTGTTTCGGGCCAACCGGGTAGGTACGTAGGGATGATTTATGCGCCCTGTTTTGGTGCCCTCCCGGTTTGGGGGGTTTTGGAGTTGGTGGTACGAACGGATCGTGTTCTGTGAGCATTCGCTTGGGCGAAACGAGATGCGACCACAGATACTACTGCCGGTTGTCTAGGGGAATGCGAGTGGATTTGGGGACCGCCGGTCTTCGAGCTGAACTTCGCGACTTGTTGTTGCAAAAGTAAGGTAGTAACATTAACTCGAAATGCGCTTCGGAAACAATTTACGCTCATGGTAGAAGTTGCAACATTATTTACTGGTTATCTACCATGGAGCAACGAGTGAGAGAACATGCTCTTGATGCACAGCACATTCCTCATCTTTCGGTGGAAATGGTATGTAGATAGAGTCTTATTTAAGAGTCAGATGGGGACAATATTTCTGTTTAATAGAATATCTTTCTGTTTGGAATTTGTATAACATTCTTCAACGAGTTCAACAGTTCTTAAATAACTTAAGGAATATCATGCAGCTCGTGAGTCAGCTCACATTTTCTATTTATGCTAGAAAGAGCTAAAGCTTCTCAAGGCAACTGTGGTGGGAATTCCTAAAGACACCAAAACAAAACCCATTATAATGTTATGAAGTGTGCAAATATTAAAAAATATAAATCATACTCAAAACAAAGCCTAAAGGTCAGCTTTCTTCGCCTTGTGATCCTTCTGCTGATCCGCAAGCTCCAGAGTTCCGTTCGCAATTCGCAACCTTGAGAAGGCACAAACCACAAAGGCTCCAGGCGCGAGGCTATTAAATTTATTTGCAATCCATCATTTATAGCCGTACGGGTAGCAACATACCAAATTGGCATAATGCGCCCCAGCATTCAAATGTCTTCGGCGCCCTGTTCCGGACAATTGGGATCGATTACGGTGAAACAAGAGTAAGGACACCCCGGGGAGAAGGGAATTTAAAAATAACAGCCGAAACACACCATCCACCGGACCACGCCATATTCCGATGGCGTAATGAGAAATGAGATCCAAATTTTAACATTTCGCCTCCGGTCTTTGGCAACTGCGAACGTAGTCCCACTGGCGGACTACTTTCACTTTCGCGGAAGGGCATGCTGGTTGGTACAGATCTTTTTTTTTTCGCTTTTCATTTGTTTGCTAGTGCGCGGGTGAGCATTACCTTGCGAATTTACTCGCAGGAGGTGCATTCAGACTGGTGCAGTTATTGCTTTCTTTGCTGCTCGTTGGATGCTGGAGGGATATATCGGGTTGTTTCGAGTGGGGAATTCAGACTGGGTTGGCACGTCTAAACGACCCGACCAGACATTCCGATCACGATCCTAAGCTACCAAAGTGCATGCGGCTGTCGATCAGTGGTACTGAGTAGTTCAAACGCTATGCCTCAAGGGGACTTGTAACCGTCTCTCCACCAATAGACCAGATGGATTGATGTTTTGGCGAAACGAGCCGGGACGTGCTACCCGGTCGAGTTAAGTCGTCAGTGAGGCTAATGCTTCTACAGCAGCTGCAGCAGCAGCAGCAGCCTTCCATCGGTAGGCTTACAAGGGGGCATCACCCCATCAGATCGTTTTCCGACCATTGTGCAGCCGACGTACATAAATTTCGATCGTTAAACGCCTCTCGAACGATTCTCCGGCACGAAGGGATGGGTAGATCTGAAGTGGAATGCAAAAATTTACATCTCAATAAACCAACCGTCTCCCGCCAGACGGCGAAGATGACTGACCGAAAGCTCTGCAAAATAGGGGGCGTTTGTTGTAGGGACAGTACCTGAGCAAATGTCCGGGCAATGTGACGATCTCCTCCTTCGGGAAGATGCGTAACGTCTACAAACAACGTCTGCCCTATGTCTGACGGATCATCGCTCGATCGGGATGTGGGAAACCGTATTGGCGTATTGTTTACGTGCGCTTACACATGCAAATCATCGGTGGCATTGCGCAACGATTCGGCAATGCCAACGGCTACTGCTGCTAGTGGATACCGATCGGCTTTACCTTAGCGTTGTTTAATGACCCGTAGGACACACCGCCAAGACGCTGGCGCGGTGGTCATTGAGACACGCTGACATTGTAATTAATTAAGTTCCCATTACGCTTGCACTCATCGTGCCCATGTTTGACATGGGATGGTTACGTGGGCTTACCCAACAAATATGGTTCCTTCTTTTTTTTCTACTAGTGGATAAAGCAAATCCAAATGAGCGATTCGAGGAATGAATTTAGCATGCTTTGGAAGTTAAACCTTACCTTGCTGTAAAAATCCCAGCCCCCGATGAGTGTAGTAAAAATTGATTTTATTTTGTCTCCAGCTCAAATATGATCTCTTCAGCGTTGTGTTGAGCTGTGAATTGTTTTGCGCCTTATTTGGAGCGTTGCGATTGTTGCGGGCGAGTTTTTGCACCAGACGCTACTGATAGCCGTAGTAAATTGGATCAGTTTTCATTAGTTTCGCCGTGCACCCTAAACTGGAGCACTTTTCAATGAGTTTGACCTTATTTTCACGCGAAGATAGCGATCTTGCTCGACAGGAATGTCAGGATGTGGTCGGGGTTTAACGAGGATGTCCTTGCCGGGTGACGGTTGCATTGGGGGTGTTAATGTGGCGCCAGCTGCCAGTGGACGTTCGGACGTCTAGATGATTGGGAACTTTTATTGAAATTGTACAAACACTGTAGGAAGTAGTGTTATACCCTGTTGTGATGTGATCGTAATTGATCCTGTTTTTTTAATACTATGCATTGCATGGAGGACTTTAAAAAACGATCAAAAATAAAAGATCGTAGAAGGTGATCCATGTTCTCATACCCTATGCAGCTACTGAATATCTTTATCGGATCAAGTATTATTAAATATTCTACCTATGAATGCCTAGAAGGGAGTGTCTTGAGGAAATTTTTAATGACTTCACATGGAGCAGATTCTCAGGATGATCTTTCCTAATTCTTCCATCAGTATAAAGAACCCAAAAGTTCCAAGGAACTTCAAAATGGCAGTGTTTTGAAGAAAGAGTTAAAATATCGGATTATTCTTGTGCCATAAGATACTACAGACTCATTAATTTGCACTGACTCTAAGTCTAAGGTCACTTGAAAACTCCTCTCCTCCCCGTTACGACTTCATTCAAACTTAAAGTCGTACCTCGTTGCATCGGTTGTGCAACATCCTCTCTGGCCACCTCAGGGGGAGGTGTCCAGGGTGCTAAAGACAGCAAAAAAATCAGAAGAAACTAACATAAATCTCACATGACAGGTAACAGAAAAAAACCTCCACCTAAACCATTTTGTAGTTGTCCCGTGCACCAACAACCCAACTTACTAACTTGCCATGCGGGCCATTCTAGGTCAAACGCGATACGCCCCGGCCATTCCGGTTCGGGTTCGGCCCTCATCGTCTCCTAGCCCGGTTTGCCAGAAGTTCCAAGTTCAGTCACCCTTGGGTGACTGAGGGTTGAGTGGCCACGCTACCTGCAAACACATGAAACTGAAGCAATAATTATCTAATACGAGGTGCGCTGGCCCCTATTTTCGCTGGGTGCGGGAGGGCAGTAAATTTGGCTTAACCTGAACTTCACGCCACAAAACGCATTGGGATTGGGAGGCGGTGAAGTACTGGGCGGGTGCTGATCGTAGTAGATCGACCGATATGTGGCGGTCCACATACACACACGCGTTCGATGGATGTAGGTTAAGCAGGTGGTCTGGCTGCCACTTGCTGCGAGGCGAGCACCACACAGCTGATTGCCGCAGGGTGATAGTGCCGACGGCGGTGGCAGCATCATGAAGCACCAAATAGAGCCAAACACTCCAAAAGACTGAAGACATGTGGCGACGGCTTTTGGAACCATTGCCGGCTACTTCTGGGGGTAGCATTTTGGCGAAGGAAGAAAGCAGCCCTCTCCCCATTTCGATGGTATTGCCTCGACATTTGCTGCGAATTAGATGTAAATAGGGTTGGTAAAAAAGAGCACTTGAGATTGTTTGTTTCCAAGCGTTAAATTTAAATCACCAGGGAGTGTACAGTCGGGCCAGGGTTGGACGAAATCAATTTGCCCGAGATGATTTTGCAAGATCGTCTCAGCAAAAGTGGCGCCGTTCGGCAGCGGGAGCGGTCAGATGACCCAAATCAATCAAAATATTGATTCTGATTACACCGGGCGAAGTAACGAGATGTTCGTACCGTATGCGCTCCCAGCAGGATTTAAACGAGTGCGCCCGAAAGCACAGTTGTGCAACAATCGGTGACTCCACTCGAAAAACGATTTCGTGCCAATGATTAACGATGCTCGTAATTACATTATATTGTACTCGCGACTCAAAATGTGTGCTGACGCCCTTTGCTGAAGATGCCGTCGGGTGTATAAGTGGGGAGTTCCAGTTTTCCCAAAGCGTTAGATTTATCGCGATGCCATCGGGGTCGGTGTTGGAAGCAAATCCCATGGAGATTACTGCGCCTGCACACGGCAGCGATACCGCTCGAGGGTATCTTCAGATACCACCGGGTTCGATGGCATCGGACCTAGTCAATCTGGTACGGGGACGACGAGGGCAGTGACATGTTGGTCGGTTTTATGTTACAAACAACGGGACGCTTTGTGTGCCCCGCCCGCATCCACTGCTTCCCCGACCTGGCACACTACACCCCAAACTGGTTCATTTAATTTTGGAGTGCAAAACCGTCGACTATCGATCAATCGATTGATCAGCTTGCGTAGTGTGGAACGCTCGGTCCCGAGAGTCCTAGGCGCAGTTTTTGTACCTCGGTGAAGCAGTGTTTCTACGAGAGCTTGCGAAATGTTGCGCTGACCCAAATTCTCAACCAGCAGCAGCAACAGCAGCAGTTCACCTGGGCTGTACCTTTGACCACTGCAGTCCGATCGACGAACCCCGTTGGCGATAAAGTTATTGGCATCGAGATTGGGCCCCTTTTTCGAGTGGGCAAGCGGCAGGTTAAAGGACCACAGGTCCACAGGTTGAGATCCCAGGGACTAATGGAGTGATTAGTGAAAGTGATCGCTTAAAGTAGCCACGTGCTGACACCCGGCCCTTACGCTCCAAGAACCTGCAGAACTCCACCCAGCGCTCCATAGAAGCCACTGTCGACTGCTCGGGGGGAACATTCGGCCGTTGTCTACGATCGAATGAGTGCGCACAGAAACTAGGTTAGAGGTTTGTCTGTTCACCAGCCCGTTAGCTACCAGAGCGAATGCTAGATGCAATTGCTTTGCCGTAAGGCTAGCGTTGTCTACATCGTAGATGTCTGGCTTCGAAATGCGTTCGCTTTCATCGCCAACGTGGGTAAATCGATCGGACTGTCCACACAAACGCGCGCGATGACCACTCTGGCAGGCAAATCAAGTGACACACCATCACCCAACCAAGCTGCAATGGGTAAAAGAGGAGAACAATGTTTCGAGCTAGTGAACCGAGCTGGAGACAACATTCGATTGCACTTAGCACCATAGGTTAGGGTAGTCTGTGGGACTCGGTAAAGTGCTACAGCTGGACACCGATTTGGTGGTGAGCACAGTAAGTAAATGGCAACATTTACAATGTTTGCTGTGCGTCCATTTGCTTACTCGCGATGCCTAAAATTTGAAGTGTACACCAACAGGCGAACGATTTGTGCGTGATCTAGCATAGTTTAAAGTGGGTCCGGTGCTCCGACGACTACTGCCCTTTTTCGGACGAGATGGTGATGTACGCAAATATTGGAAATTCTTGACCGCTACCGTGAAGCACACATTGGGCTTTTACACCATCAATTCCTACTGGTGGATATTTAAATGTCTTAAACGATAAGACAATATTGCGACCTCTTTAATATTGAGCTGTACTTCCCGGAACGGCCCGGTACTCATTAGAATTCCTCCTATACTATCGCTCGATTGCGCAATACACAACCGTTTCCGGTTCGATGACGGTTCATGCCGACGAGAAGGGGCGTCAGTTTTGAAGCTGGACATCTTTATATGATTAGATGGTGCCCTTGTCCTTCGCTTCCAATTAGTGGCGAGGTTCGTCGAAGCGAAGCGCACAAAATCGTAGCCAAAATGATACGATTGTGATACACCGCTAATTGATGACATAATCATCGATGAAAGATGCCTCCAGACGGTGTGTGTGTGTGGGCTTGCAGGACGGGCAATGTCTTGGACTTGCCTCGCCTGTCCTTTAAACCTTCGGCAGCTGACAACTGTTCCGAGCATGGTAGCTGATGAGCTGATCATTGGATTAATTATTATCACTGAGCTGTGAAGGTTTGGGCCATCCATGCTTGGGGAGCTGATTGGTGGCTGGACCAGCGTTCTTCGCGCGATGGTTGAGATGATTGGCTGTGGCAGTGGAAGGAAACGGACAATTTTTGAGCAGATATTAAACCGCGTAATCCTTTCGGCTGTTGTAAATACCTTTTTATTATGCTTAGATGAGTGTCGATTGATTAAGATATCTGTCGGAAGTGTGCTCAGATTAGTGTCAATGATAAATGTTGCGCTTAAGTACAATGAAAAAAAATCCTATTGTTTGATTGCCATTAAGCAAACACAGTGAGTAAAAGTAGTGGCCACCAGACAGGGTAACCTTTACAGAAATCTGGCATCTTCGTTTTGTGCTTTGCGCTATTCTACTTGCAGGTTATATTGTAATCTTCTCCCGTTTTCTGCTTGTCTACTTTCAGCCAGCTGTCAGTGATTGCGATTGATGCGTTGAACGTACGAAGGTTTCGGGGTTTTTTTTTGTGTCAACCAAAAATAGCTCTCTTAAGCGACCACACCGGTGCTGCGCTTGATGCATCGCATAGCATCATCCTTGGAACGCGTGCAGGCATTTCGGCATCCGTGGCATTTTGGCGCTGAAACGCTGAATATGACACACGCTTTGACGGGCGACTGTCAAAGCAACATCCACACCGTACGGGTTACCGTGTTTTGACGCACATGCGATGCCCTCCATGTCGTCCACCTGGATCGAGGAGCGGCCGGGCGACCGCGGCGCGAGTCCGGTCGGACGGCGACCGTATCGCGAAAGCTCCGCCGAACCGTCGGAAGCTTTCAGCAACATCAGCAACCAGAGCACGGGCTCGGGTCGGTCGGGTGTGCGCCGGTTCGGGGACATCTTTCGCAACCGGCTAAAGCTGGCAGGTGCGGCGGCCATGCGTACGTTCAACGAAAGTTTCCCGCAGGAGTGCAAAATACACACGGACGAGGAGAACGGTGTGCAGACGCCATCGCCGAAGGTGCAGAAGGTTGGCGCGAAAGGTGTCCGGGCGGCGTCGTTTGATGCGCTGGACGCGGTACTGGTGAACGAGCGTGCACTTGGCAACCGGGAACGAACCTTCACCGAGCGAAGTAACACGTTGGCGGGCAGTGGAACGGAAGGTACTGCTGGTCGAGGTGGAGGACTAAGATCGAGACGGAGTTCCACTATGTTCCGACAGCGTACCGTACATCGAGCTACGAGTGGGTGAGTACCGCTTCTAGACGAGAAATGTAATGTTTTTTGCCGCTTAATGAGACACATCGCTCTCTATCGCTCGGTTGGCCCGTTTGTCATAACTCTGACCCAGGGACAAAACGTCTCCCTTGAAAGGCGGCTTATGGTGACGGTTTTTTTTTTTGTTCGAGTGGGGCCTTTCTATCCAAATCCACCAAAAGCGCTATCAATTAACCCTCCGGAATGGTCTTCACACGGTCGAAGGGCGCCACGAGAAGAACCCTTCCCAAGGTTATCCCCCCACGAAACGCTGACGAGAGTCGCCAAGTTGCTCCGCAGCTCGTTCGTCACTGATTGGCGTCTAGGTCGTGGAGTTTGTTTATGCAGCGCAGACCCCCACAGTGTACATCCTCCCGAAGAGTGGGCCACATTTGGGGGGATGATAAATTGTTACATCGGTGTACTTGATCTTTTTTTTTTGTTGCTGCTTGTTGCCTGTATCCATCAGTCTCACTCATTCGGTCCGGCTTGTAGTTGGCGCACGATTCTAGCAGGACAATTAATTAATAAGGCTACGAAAAGGCTTTAGCGGCCCTTCAAGAGCCGGCGGAGGTTAAGGCCGGAAGCGGCCGCTTATATTTACAAAGCGTTTCAATTTCAACAGGTTGCTTTCGATTAGGTGGTTGTTTGGTCCATTAATTGAATAAAGTCGTGACATGCCACGGGGGGGGGGGGGGGGGGAGGTTGTTCGATATGGAAGGGTGGCGCAAACGGCAACGGCACTCCACTGCGGCAGACCAAACAAACCGTTTGCTATGCTAATTTCTCAGCTGATCCGTTGCGAAGCTCGGGATGACTATAATAGGTGTGAAATTCCACGATACGAGAATGCGTTGTCCATTCGTGGAAAATGGAGTTGCTTGGGGTTCGGGTGCAGTCCGAACAAAAAAAAAACAACGAAAGGAGATCTGTGTGGACAAACAGAACGCCTCCGTTGCAGCATATCATTCGGATTGATTTATTTGGATTGATGTGTGTATTTATGTTTGAGGTAATTTTAATTACTTTGCAAGATGTCGCTTGCAGCTGTGAGATTATACATCTCTGCAATTGGACACGGCTCGGGGACACTTTTGTCTTTCTTGGATGTTTATGGAGGTTCTCCTTTTACATATGAATCGACATTTTAAAATTATTAATATCATTTTACTTAAGAAAATTCTAGGTATAATAATTTTTAAAATAACTTAAGAGGAGTTAAACAGCCTTGAGTGGTACCATCTGATGTTGTCCAAGAATTATGGACGGTTTATCGCAAACTTGACCTTTATTCCGGAGCTGCGTTGTGAGCTTTTTTAATCGACCAAGCAGTAAGGCGAATTGGAGCTCCAAATATATCATGCCTCGAGGAAGGTAATCTGTCTAGTTCTTCGCATTAAGTATATCAATAAATTATGCAAGACGAGATATTCTCAAAAATATCATTTTAGTGTCAAACAAGTAATACAACATTAGTTTCACAAACTTTGTGGAGTTAATTACCAACGTTAGATCATGTTTCATGTTGAATTATTATGTAAAACTAAAACTCTTTTTTTACACATTAATTGAAGCACAATCATCAATGGAAAGTAAAGTCGTTTATAAGATGGCAGCTTTTGGTCGAGTAAATTCCTGACGACGACTAACGAGATGAGCTTTTTAATTTGAAATTAACTCCACTCTTAAACTGTCACATAATCATGCGGGGTAGTTTTCATATGTTTAATGAGTGTCGATTGTCTTATTGGTGAGTAGATTTGGTTGTTTAAGCCGAGCAAAAAAATTTCCGTTCGTTTGCAGTGTTTGGCGAAGGGCATTAAATGCATAGAGAAATCGTGAACTCTTGAGAACGACGGTGCATGTATAATTCTCCGCAGATGGGTAATGACGCTACCAGGGCAGATGCTATGCGGCCGGGAAATCCGCTTGCTTATAATGTTGCTGTTCCGCCCTCGCGCAGATGCAACCTTCACCCAATCGGCTGAGCTGCGAAAGCGTGAAGATCACGATGACGATCGCCAACGAGAGAGGTCCGAGATCGGATCAAAGGCGCACCGCAAACGTGAAGGTCTCATTTGCCTCCGAAAACTCTCCACAACACTGCGTAGCGTGCGTCACTCGCACGCAGGGTGGATAGGAAAAGACCACGAAAAAAAAACCATCACTGTCCATATGTGTCTCTTCATCGCGATCGCGTTATGGGATAGACGAATAAATATTCATCTGTCCGTTTGGAACAGAATCGGAATGGTTTAGCTCGTTTAGTAAACGATTCGATGCATTTGGGCGCTTCCAATTAGTCCAATATCATCCGTTTTAATGAGGGCTCGGATGATCGCGATGGGATGCAAATTTTGACTGATGGCCCGATCGTGGCACGCGTGCCATTTATTTGCTGGAAAGTGTGAATTAGAATCATATAAAATAGGTTCTCCCGGCACTGGGCTTTGAAAGGTGGATCATGTATGGTTTATGGGTAGCGGATGCGGACCGTCCAAAATAGGACACTCACGATCGAACTGACATTCCCAGTGGAACTATCGAAGGCTGTTGTTTACACTGGTGAGGCAAATCCGATTTTCAGTTCGTGAAAATAAAACCGTGACGTGTCGTGCAGACGAGAGCAGCTCAGTTTTGCTCCGCTGTTTTTTTTTCTGTCGGGGTAGCGAATTGGTGCAAAAGCTGGAAGGTCAGCAAAACTTGGAGGTTTCGGCGAGTGTACCATAAAACTCCTACACTCGGTAGATCGAAAGATCAATCGGATTGGTGGCTTCCTGGGTGCTCCTTTTAAATACCATTAATTGATGCTTCCGAAATCTGGCTACAACTAACAAGCGTCCGTTGAAGAACGTGATGGTTGGTCAATGGGTTTCCTTGGTATTTTCGATACCGTTGCGTATGGGTTTTCTATACCATTAGAGCACTATAAAAGGTTATGCTTGTGGCCAATGTCGAGCAGCATAAAGGAATTGCATTCGACCAAAACTTTATTTGGAAAAAAACCTGATTAAAAATAATATAGGTAATTTCAGAGCAAAACTAACAATCATAATTATAAGATTATAATTTGAATTCTTCAGTGAAGTCCCTGATTCGGAAACGAAAATGAAACTCAAGAAGCCTTAAGGCAAACCAACAAGCATTGTTGCTAACTTGCAAAAGTTATTTTGCGTGCAGTGCAAAAAAAAACAAAAATTAGTTCTTCCCATCGTCAGTCTTAACAAGGCAGAAATATTTACATTTTCCCCAGTGCACCCAATTGCATCGTAGAAGGAGTTGTAAAAAAAAACTTTTCACTCAGCAACAAAAGTTCTTTTTTTATTATTTTCACTTGCTCGACAAAGAATTTCCGGCTGGCGTAACATCCAATTGGTTGCTTTGTGTCCATGACAGGCAATTTGTCTTCTCCCCAGCGGCGGAAATAACCCTCCGGCCAGTGGTGGTGGCATTTTCGATATCGACACACGGTCGTGAGTCGGGCACTGTTGGGAAGGGTGGGAAAATTTAAGATCCCGAAAAGGGGTTTGCTCCCGGTGTGAAGATGCATTTTCACAGTACAACCATAAAATTCACCAAGAGATACGTAATGCTGTCTATGTTGGGGAGGAAGAAAAAGCTTACAAGAAACGGCAATAGCCATCTTACCGTGTTTCGGTGGAAAATGCATCCTTGGGTTGAAGAATGGTAAGCCGTAAATTTGAAAAGATGTTACCATGAAAACGAACCACACTAACGTGCAGTGTGCTCACGTAGGATCTTTTTATGTGGTTGCTGAGCGGCAATAAATCGACTGGCAAATTAGTAAGCAAAAGTATCTTATTTCGTACTGAAAGGGAATGCATCTTTACTCAATTTTTCCATACCAACGGGGAAAATATTTCACTTTCCTGTAACTGATGCGTACGCGTTGTGCTGGAGAGCTTTTGCAATTGTGGAGAAGATTATTTTGGTGGAAAAGTGATGAAAAACTCCCCTTTCCCAAAACTAATCGTTGATGAGAGATAATTTTCATTTTTCTGCATACGCCATTGAGGCGTGTCAGTGCTAATTTCCAGCGACTACAACAGTAAAGATTGGCAATAAACCTAGATAGCGCCGTATGGAGCTGTTGAGGATGGCCAGTTTGCGTTCGCCGAGGTGTTGCGATTTGTTAGCAATCACACCAGCTTCACATCAAATGCTCGATCGATGGTGATCGCCCGGTCGAGCTTAACATATACAAAATGCGAACAAATGTTTTCACTCTCTTCGATGCGAATAGAAAATTGAAGAAGAAAACAAGAATCATTAATTCATTCAGAGAACTGCCCCGGACCGTGCCCGTATCAGATGTAGCACAATCGATCAATGCAAGATCGGATCGTGCAATGGGCAATGAGGAATCTAATGATATTTTCACTCCGCTCACCCCAAAACGATGCCATGATGGTGACCTACTCCGAGCTGTGGTACTAGCGCTGGGAGGGAAAAAAAAAGAACTGAAGTGAAATACGAAGGTAACCGGTATGCTCGTTAGTTGCTTGCAGCTGCTTGTTGCATTGTGCGAACCGTGCGGCTGGAATCTTCACCAGATCAGCTGTTTGAACGGCGCTGATACGACCGTGCTGTTGACCTAGAAACATTTGTTCCAGGATGCTGGCTAGTGTCCGGGTTGTGAGAGCTGGAAACAATGTTTTCAATGCTAGAAAGGGTATTTCCGGTAGGAGAACGAGGTTTTTTTTTGCATCCTGGGAAATGAAAAAGGGTGAAAGTGTATGTTAATTTCCGGAGGAACTTTTATTGAATGTGATACGAGGTTGCGTGATAGGTATGGAAATTTATGCTTACATTTATAGTTATGAATATAGTTTGAGGTTTTTGAGAATGGAATAACAATTTGAAAAAATACAGAAACTGTAGAAAAAAATACACAAAATAAAGGAAAAATTTAAAGACTAAATCAGAAAACACATGGGAGATAAAAAGTAAACAAAACAAAACATAAGAAATGCAAAATAAAATGAAAAGATAAAGTAAAATGAGTTAGCAAAGAAAGGATGCAAGCAAAACAAGTTAAAATCGTTTAATAAATGATAAATAATTGGTATAAAACAATAATTTCTCAAATCATATGTCAAATGATGGAATAATATGAGTGTCAAAAGTGTCAAATCAATGGAACGAACTACTCATATTGACTAGTACTACTACTGTCTTTGTTTTAAAGCTCACATTTCCATGACCACGTCTAAAGGTCAAACAGTTTGTAAGTTTTCCCTCCCACTCATGCCATATATCCCTGCCTTCAACCATTCGTTCTTCGGCTACTAAATAGGACTCCTGCATTACTTTCCAGGTTTACTTTCCATTTTCGTCTGTCCGGTGTTGGAGGTTCTTTTTTTTTGCACCGTCCTCCGTCTCTGCTGCTGAAAAACCAGTCCCCGGTGGCGTGACGATGCTGATCATCACCGGTTTTGCAGTGTTTGCCGATGACTGGTTGGGCCGTTTTTCCGTTGTGGTCGTTTCGCCTGCTACACTTTTCTTTGCAACTTGTTTTACTCGCAAGTTTGTGGTGGATGTGTGTGCTTTTACGAGCAATTGAATGGGAAGGAATTTGGAAAAAAAAGTTGTCGGGAAAGCTTACCGCAGAATGAGAAAAAGATTAAGAAAGTGGTTGTGAGAAAGGTTCAGTCAAAGTTTAATCGATGGATAGTTTTGGTGGTACTTTTAGTTTGTTTTGAACTAATTGCAAAAGAGTAATCATATTTGAGTTTTTAAGAAAGAAAAGCAGGACACTAAAATAAATTTGGTTGAATTTATTATTTTCTTCTAAAACTCTAAGCAAACATGAATAGTTAAAGCTATGCATGCCAAGATTATAAACATCTGCAATAGGAGGTGCATTCAAGTCTACAGCAAACTTGTGCACAAATTTTAATCTTGAAGTAAATAGACTACTGCATCTCGAATTGCATCGAGAAACGAGTGAAAGATCGGTTCAACACTGCTGAAATGCAGTGAGAGTGAAAATCGTACTAACGGGAAGCTAACCCTAGGGCGTGTATCCAAACCAACCACACATTCTCACTTTCTTTACGTTTGCTTTCTGTCTTTGTGTAACGCTCGTCTGAGTGGTGGAAAACATCATACATTTCCACCCGTACCTATCAGTAGCTCGGTTCGCTTTGGTTCGTGGTCAAATCAGTCATCTGTAGCCCATGCAGAATTCAGTCACAGCCGGTGTTCCGTTGCCGTGTTTCTCCATTGCTGTGAAAAACAAAGCTCTAGATCAGTTACCCTCAAAGCACCTCGGGTGGATCTTTCGGGGTGGGGTGGGTTTGAAGAATCTTAGACATTCTGTGTGTGAGTGCGTTGCCTTGTTTCAAAAGAGCAGAACAGATCAAAAACCGGATCCATGCTATCATCTGGTAGTTTCTAGGAATTTGCCGTTCCTGTTTCTCGTCTGCAGTTGAAAAGCTTTCGAAGCATCAGATTGCGGGTGTAGTTTTACTTCCTTTACATGTGCTGATAGTGTCAGCCGGAGGAAAAACCGGTGGTAAGTTCAAACAAGGCGGTGGCTTATTGGCCTTTGATACTTCGGTCAATCGATTGCTTGTGTGCACACCGTGCGTCGGGGGTTCAATGTGAAGATATGGTATCATGAGATAGTTTTGCCGTAGCATTCAACACGACCAAGTGCTTTGAAAAGTAGGATAGACGTGTACAATTGCATTTAGAACTTGCAGTATCAGTATGTTGGAGTTACCTGCGTGTAATGATGGAATATAGCAGTGTTATAGTGTGCATGCGTGTGGAAGAAAAATAGGTGAGAGAAGGTTGCTGAAGATGTGAAAGTACGACGTTGCGGTAAAAGAAACACCACAAGCGTTATGTTGTCCTTTCGATAATGTTAAACAATGTATCTACTATGTGAAAGGTCAAATTGGAAGCCTTTTCCTCCATCAGGTATTTTCTGAAGTTCATTTCTTATCTCCTGATGGCTGTGAAGGAATTTTGCAAGCTGGAATAAAAGGTTGACAAAGCTCGGTTAAACGCCTTGTGTACACTTGACCTAGAAAAATCTTCAATTACCTCAATAATGTATCATTGTAAATACGATAACGTTCGGGAAGCTTAGGATGAATGTAAGCCAAATTTATCCCTAAGTTTAAATACCTGTGAATTTATAAATTGAGGTACATCAAACTCATGTTTTATGTTCATGGTCATATGGCCACCTCAAAGAACAATTGTCTTTTTAGATTCCAAAGTTTCAGAATATATTTTGAAGTTGTCCAAAACCAAACCAAAAGAGCCAGAGACAAATACTAGTTCCACCAACCTCTACCAACGTTTAATAGAATACCTATTTTTTAGCAATCTGAATCAACATCTACACCACTGTTCCAGCTTGAATAGAAAATTCTGTCCAATTTATCGTACTCTTCAGACGTAACCTCATCAGAATGCTTGTGATCATTTCGTCCACTCGCTTTTCGAACGCCATATAGTGTAATAAAAATAATAGAACGTGTTTTTTTTTATTCCTATGCATCATGTTCGACCGATTTACATTATGAAACATCTGAGTTGCACATTGCTGGGTAGGCCATTACAGAACAAGGTATACGTCCATTCTCCAAGAAATGCAACTGTCAGTGCAGGCAATGACATTCGTGGTGGTTATTTTTATTGGCCTTGTATTGGCCACCTCTTCGTTGCACTCTGAAATCTACTGCTAACAGCCAATTGCGCAATACTACACTGGTTTGGGGCGGCGAAAGATAGTGTCAGAAAAATATGCAAATTTAGCAACAGTGTTTCATGAGCGTAGATTTTGTAGGGCCAATCCTTGGGGTCACCTGTACCGATCTATTTCTGCACAACGATCGACAGCAATGGCTTTCACCTTCTCTAGTGGGATGGTTTTTTTTCCTTGCTATTTTTTGTTAGACATTGACAGCAAATGAGTATGCAGTTAGTGGACGGTGAGTAGCAACTCATTCACCACTCCTGTATTGCATTTGACTCATTTACGACTGGCTCGGACGGTTTGAGTGAGCGGCTTATCTGCATTGCGCTGCAGGCGGCAAGAGTTCATTGACTGGTCGGTGGGCTTCTCCAGGACGACCGGTACGAAATGGTGTCACAAGACGACGTTACAATACCTGAGCAACACGCAGGAAAGGGAAATTTCATAGCTAAACCGGTGTCCGGTTTATGATTAGCTACTAGCTTAATAGCACGGTTGATGAACTTACTGGTTCATTATTTATCTAATATGTTACACACTGCAAATCGTTTTGTGTTGTATATTAGCATATAAAAACACACGAAGAGAAGATATTGTATAAGGACCTACTAGTAAGGATATTTTACTTTTTGTTAAGTGAAGAAGTTTTTTTCTATGTACATTATAGATCTTAATATGGAAGGTATTTCTCTAGCAACTCGTAGAAGAGGATCTAGTTATATCTATGGCCTGAATTCCACGAAAATTACGCTTTGTGTTGACTTCTTAGAATTTTTGGGGTTTGTTCACGAATTTATCTGAAGAAGGATATTTATACTTCGCAGAATTAAAACAAAAATTTTAAACACATCTGAAGCTCAAGCAGAATGGATGAGAAACATCGTTATGGACCATTATTAGACGACGCTTCTTATTATTCTTCAATAAAACTCCAATGGCTATATTATTGATTCCAATCTGCCAATCTTTCCCCTTTTCTTCCATAGTGCTAACACAAAACCATTTGCTGAGGACGAAGTGATCAAGAAGAGCGAACCAACTAGCAAAGGTGGACACCCGCGGCATACGCGCAAAGAGGACAAAAAGACCAAACCGGACGATGCGGCCCCGGTGGCATCACCTCGGACGACTGATTTCCATGGCAACAAAGGACTGCCGGAGGGTGAGCGGGGTGCACGCTTGGGAACGCAGCCGCGAGCCAGCATTGTGCATCGCGAACCAATGGACGAGGTCGTCGTTGGGAAGCCACCGAGCCGTGAACGCATAAACTCTACCTCACACTACTCGACGGAGAAGAGTGGCTCGTCGGGTTACTACAGCACCAACCTCTACTCGACCGGTGGTTCTTCGGTGGACGAACACATCTACTGCGAACCGATCGATCGTTGTCCACGCACCCAGCGGCTTGAAGACGACGGGGATGTAAAACGTACGAGTACGGTAAAGTCAGCGAACCAGACGGTAGTAAGCGATCCAGCGAAAACTGGTGCCAGCTGTGATAGGAAGCGGGTTGGGGATGATCAGGAGCTTTCGGAGATGCAGCGCAATATACGGGGGTTGGAGCAATATTACTATCCCTCGTCGCTAGCGTCCCCGGCCGTTCCTGTGCAGATAAGTGTGATGCGAGCGTCTGTCGCCCAGCAACCTTTGCACGCATCTTCAAGTATTGGTGTTGGGAGTAGTGACGCTGGAGGAGATCGTTGTACTGAAGGTTGTGAGGTGCCGGAACGGTCTCAGGAGCAGCAGGAACAACAACAGCTGTCCGTCATTATGGAGGGCAACGATGGACAGATCCCACGACCAATTTGGCCACTGGACACGGACGATTCGTTGATGGACATCAATCTGGAATCGTTCCGTATGGCGAACCATAGCAGCCAAAATCTGATTGGTTTTGAGAGCCCAACGTTGTCCTCGATCTCGGAGAGCGATATGTACGCGATGCGCGATCAGATAACCGAGGGCGGAGTAGAGGGCACTAGTCGCAAAAAGTCCCAGTACGAAGAGTATCTCGAGTTCCATAATACACGCAACATTCTGGAGCAGATACGGGGTAAATTGAATACGCTGCTGGAACAGCGAACCGAGCAGCAGGAACAAGCTTCCCAGCGGATACCGAGCAATGGAAATCCGTTCGTTAAGGAACCGGGCCCGAGTGAGACGGAGTTGGAGAAGAACATTGCCATCTTGAAGGCGGATCTGGACGGGTACTTGCGCACGATGAACCAGAAGAACGAGAACGAAATCCGACGCTTTTGCAAGGGAATGAGCCGTGAACCGAAGGTGGTGGCCGTCCAGAATGCGGTTGAGCAACGGAACCGGTCTCGTTCCGGATCTATCCTAAGTCTAGAGCATGATTATGAGTTGCTGGAGCGAACCGGTGCGGCCGTACCGTATCCAACTTCCTGTGGTTCGGAATCACTGTTACCGTACTATCAAGTGCTCCCACCGGACATATGTGAGGGACGTCCACCGGCAGCACTACCTGCCGCGGCACTGCTGCTGAACCGACGAAGCCCACCGAACCCATTCGCTCAGGAAGTACGGCAACAGGGACAACCGGGCTCTATCGGTGGACTGCATTCACTTTGTTGCCAGCAGCGTTACCTGAACAGTGACGAAATTCGGGTCTGCAATCGCTACGGGGGTTGCGATCGTACGGACCCTAACGTGGCCATCGATATGCCGGATAGTGACGATGGTGAGGTTGGGAAAACGTTCGTGACATCGGCTAGTCGCGGTGGTGGTGTACGTAGTGTTGATTGTCGAAGTGTCAGTATCGGTATGCCGGAAGATGAAATGGTGGAGCGTGGGTCACGTGTAAAGCTGAAAACCGACCCACCGGATGGGTGCCCGGCGAAGGGTGAGTGTGTGAGTGATAGTGGGAGCGGGGGGCCACACATGGCGCACTGTGATTTTAACCAGCTGCAGCGCAACATCACGCTCGAGCGCATCATCCTGATGGAGAGCCTCGGCAAGTCGCGCAACGGCCAGTTCGGTGATAAGGAGAAGATGCTGCTCGAATGGCACCAGAACAAGCCGAGCTGCTGGGAGCTGTACTATGGTGCCAATCGTGAAGAGCACCCGCCACATCAGACGCTGATCCGGAAGATGAAGCTCGGCCGCAAGAGCACGGTGTGCATTTCTTACGTGAGTAGCAAGACTTTTTTATTGTGCTGCTATTGGGGGTTATTTGGAGAACGTTTCATTACATCACGAGCTGTTTTGTAGCGTGATATTGACGACACTTCAACTTGGTCTACTGTAGATGTTCTAATAATCGTTAATTGCCAAACTTTTATTCTGAAAAGGGGTTTATGATCGCGATCACTTCATGTCAAATCCAAGCCTATCACACATGTGGTCTACCTTGACAGTGTAATAAGCATAGAAGATCGTCTAACGATTCTTCTACGCATCTTCGTTTGAGTATCACTGTTAAGACGATGCTACTTTTATTCTAATAAATCATAAAGAACATTATTTATCCACAAGCTTGATTACAACATTTTTCCACGCCAAAATAGATTTGACCCTCGCAAGATCGATGCGATCGTATAAAAAGCTAACGAAATGTAAAACCCACCTCGCCCGGACATCGTCCAAGTTCATTGCCAAAGTTGCCGGTGGCGCTGGCAGTTTTTGATTGCGTATCATTCAACCCGCGTAAATGACTGGCCTGTAGGAGTGTGTGTCTGTCTTTCGTTGGAACATCAGCCATATTTCACACAGTCAAGTTTTGGTTGTAGCATCATCTGGAAAGCTGCACCTCCAAACCATGGGAACGCTTACGGTGGTGACAACTACTTCAGTGTTGCGTTTTCACATGTTGTAGCAAAAGAATCTCAGGGACACTCCACGGATAGCTGACATTGGATGGCTTTCTTTGATTTCGGCTTTTAATATTTTAAAACACATTTAAAATACCACAAGGCTGGACGCTCTGGTTCGTATTGCGCGTGCAAAAATTTGGTGCAAACGTTTTGCAATGGAAATTTGAAATTTTAATAACCGTTTGCTGTATTTAAATATGAATCAGTGCGATGATTTGATGTTGATAAGATGTAAATTTTATTAAATGTCACGTTTCAAACTCAATATTGAGGTAACTGAAGTTTTTGTTTTGCTCTTAATTCTAAATGGGCGTGAGAAGCTTCCATACGTGCCGGCGCTTAAGTAAATAAAATATTTGACTCGTCATTACCAAGCCTGATATTCACGGAAGTCATCGAAATGAAATTGATTCGCGGGGGTGCAACGTTTTATCATCGGTTCCACCAATTCCACCAATCAATATCAAAACTGCCGCCCAGCTGATAGCATCCCGAGATCGAAATTGCGTTCCCGATGTGGTGTTTGTAAAACGCTTGAGAAATTTGTTCATGCGACATTTTCGCTTCCAATTCGTACGTTAAACATTGACCATTTGCAAACCGAACGATTTCGGATTCTGTTCGTCGCTACTTCCGTGTCAACAAAATGGCACGGCAGAGATTCGGTTGTTGCAAACATTCGTTTTTTGACCGTTGGTTTGCACTGCCTTTGGGTAATGGAAAAAATGACTAATTTTCGATGGATTAGTTCGTCGTGGTTTGACAACGGTTGGGTCACACGTGGTGGTACGTTTGCTTGTTTGCCCGCGCCGAACAAACGATAACGATGTCGCTGGCACACCGATGGTATGGTATGAGGCGTACGAGAAATGTAAATACCGATATTGGTCATTTTCATGCAAACGATCACGACGAACAAGTGGGGCTTGGTTTGCGTTTGGACAGCGATGTGCAATAATATTTGGAGGTGTTTATCCGCAATTTGACATTGGAATTCGTTTGGAGCTGCTCGTGTTTATCGATTGGTTATTAATTCAATAATTTCAAAATGGCTCTCTGTTTGGATAACTTCAAGACTTTATTTGAAAGTTTGTAAGGAAATAATATACTATTTTGTGTTCTCGGAAGTAAAGCATTTTGATATAAAAAGAGATCAATCTGCCAAAATATACAATAAAAAGAAACGTTAAAGCTCTCTCACCCTAAACAAACCAAATTGTAATCAACACTACAAAAAGCAAAGCAAATACTTTCCCCGCGGCGACCGTGTAATTGGTAACTCTTGTGCTTCACATTTCGCGAAATCTTCACCGTCTCGGTGGGAAAAAGCCTTGACGAGTTAAGACTCTGATTTAGCAGCAGATCGGCCCCATCCCGCTCAATAACCGTCAGATAATTCTTCGGCAAGGATCACCTTCAAAAGGATCGCCAAAGGAGAGTCCACTAGCAAGGCTTCCATAAATCATGCTTTGTACGAAACTGTCCACACCTGTGTGCGTAATGGCACTCTGTAGTCCAGATGGGGAGCGGCCGATGTCCGTCTCTGCAAGCGGGACGGTACATTATCTCCCACGCCGGTGGAGTGAATTTTCAAAATTTACGACCACAAGTTTTGCATCACGTTGTATCAGCCAATACCGGATTCCGGAAGTTGTGGTTCCCTTCACCTAATGGGATGAGTGGAAAGTGTTTTGCTTCCTTCGGTGGCTTCCAGCTGTCTTACACTATCTTCCCTACTGCGTCTGCCGTATCGGCAATCTCATACTTTTCATTTCAAAGTAAAGGATAATGGAACGCCTCTCGCTTTTCCCATTGATTGATATTGCAGGATAGTAGTAGGTGGTAAGGTGAATATTCTTCCAGTTCATGAGTGCTTCGAGGTGGTTAAATTTGGAACAACCAAATTCCTTCGCTAACTCTAGCAGAGGTGGGTTGGTACATCAACGGCGTTGTTGTCGGTTAGTTTGCTGATGATAGATTTATAAGAATGCCGGCGTTTTGCGGCACTCGGAGAAGTTGGGTACGGGCCCCGAAGCCTTTCCAGCGAAAACCCAGCTTCGTTTTGGTGTCATAATGGGCCAGGTGAAGAGATTAGTGGTCGGAGCGGGAAGCCATGCTGGATGTGCCGAATACTACCTCGGGGTGTAGCCGCTTCAAGATGATTAGATAAAATCGATACGCGTTCCGGTGTTGGATGGAGAACGAGAGCGAGAGCAACGGGATGTGTGCGATAGAATTTCCTCGTTGGAATTTTCACGCGAAACTAAACGAGCGTCAAGATAAAGTGCGAACTCTGGCTGAAGTCGGTGAAAAGTAATCAGAATTTACGCTGGCATGACCGATTAATCGCCGTGGAGATTGACTCGAGGTGCGTGCCGTGCTGTGGTCGGTGTAATGATGTGACAAGCAAAGCTTCCGTTTGGTTTTTGATAAGATTTGTGTCGACTGCTTACGACGGTGAGTACGAGACGCTTGTCTGAGCACGTTATTTATCTAGCAAATAAAAAAAAAGACATAAATATTACCATAAGCATTCGCTTTAAAGCCTAGTCTCGTTTGTGTTGTGTGTGTGTAGAATTTATTTCATTATAAATAGCTTAATACGTATGGGCCTATAATAGGATCGTTTTGAGAAAAGCGATTATTAAAATGAGTTACCACATTGCGGGTATCTGAGTCTTTTACGAAATGAAAAAGCACCAAATGGAAGAGTGCCAATACTTAGGCACAGTTTAAAGACCGTAAGGTCATAATCAATTAGGGTTACGGTGTCGGATGGGGATTATTATGAGCACCGACGGGCTGCTTGAAATGCCAATTCATACTCGATTTTATGTTTCGCCTATGGTTACCATTTAGTGTACAGAGTGTTGCTCTTTGGTACAGTAAATGTCATCCTCCGATTAGTTATTGAGCCATTTGTAGGTAAATAGTTCTGTCCCAAGGCATGTACTTGTAAGGGACATCTGAGGATAAAATAATGCACTTTGAAGTGTGAAAATGATCCGGAAAATATTTAATGTGAGAAATAAAATTCCGGAATTCTGTTGAAGCCAGTTTCAACTGTTGGTTTAACGCTTTTTGCGACGTTTTATTTTAATTATTGTCGTCATCCGTTTATTAATCCAATTAGTGCGTGTCAGTACACTTCATCGGAAGAACAACGTTTGACAGAATTCTACAAAGAGTATGGGTATTAATTAATCTCATTATAGCAAATGTTTTTCGCCTTTCGGGAACACATAGATTCCAATTATTTATGTGATTGAAATTAAATTGATTTCACCAAATAAACAAATGGTTTTTTTACCATTATTTATTTATATACTATTTTATAAATTCATTTCACACTATTTCGAAGTGGCTTTGAATGTTTTACTCAAAGCAAATCAATAATTTCCCTCATGTTTGTGCACTACAAATTGAACGGATTATTCAGAACATAATCGGTATCGTTATCATTTCGCATATGCAAATGAACTGTAGTAGCTCTAGACCTAACCTTCCATCTACCTTCGATAGCCTTGCCGTAGACTACGCATTTTTACCGAGTTCATCGTTCGCAAACGGTTCGATATAATCCTTGCCATAGGCACGCCGAACAACACACGGGCCAGCATCTTTCCAACTCCATTAAGCTGATTAAGCATGAAACAACGAAACAACAAGTGCTATTTTAATTGCACCAGGAGTCTGCTGCCAGTTGTTGAAAGTGTATGCGCGTGCGGGTGTTCGGGGTGAGGCGAGGGAAAGTACGAAAGGCGTGCATATGTTGACCCACTCTGGACCGGGCAGCTGGATCGTGATCGAGCCCCTACAAGAGCCCGCCACAATTTCAGGTGAACGATTGACCTGTGCCAAAAAACTCATTTCCAAGGTCTGCGGTGCGTAATTCGATGGTGTGCTCTTCTCGGCCTCGGCGGAACGGGCCGCGAGGTACTTGAAGAATGTGTTTGGGTGAAATATTTTCAATCAAACCACTCCTCCCCTTCCCGATGAACCACCCACCTGATGATGACGCCCAGTTTCTTTTTGTACTGCCGCGGTGTGTGGAGTTGGTTGGGGAGTTAATTTCGGCCGGTTCAGCAGCACATGTTTGTACGCGAGCGGGCGGGCGCGTGTGTTGTTTTTGATTGCCAAAAAAAATGGCTGCCGGTATGCGTGCGATCGCGTTCCGACAGTTGTCCAGGGTTGCGAGTGGCAGTAAAATGTGTAAATAATGCATCGGTACATTTGCGCTGCTCTGTGAAGTTATGCGATGAACCCACAATTATGAATCTTCGGTGTGGAAGTTGGGGGAACGGATGGAGATGATGACCTGGTGAGTGAATAAACACATCATAGCAAAGGTGTTCAAATAATTGATAACAAATGGAAAGTATTGTTTGGCATCAAATAAGTGATTTTCTTTTGTTTAAATAAGTCTTCAGAAGATGACACGATATATAGAATAAACCCTTAGAAACCCTTGCTTTGCGTACGAAAGTCTCACGCCTTACAAACCTATAATTCCTGAGCGATTCCAGTGCTATTGGCAATCATGGCCATGTTCAAAACCTTGTCAAACTATCATGATTCACCCTCACGCTTTCGGACCTTCCAGTTCGCTTAAAACATTCCAAACATTTAGTTGCTTGCGCACGTACATCGAAGAGCCGAAGGGGCGGAATGCATCCCTCACGCGTATGTTAAACTGCGTGCTTGTAACGCGTTTTGGCCGACACTTACGGAATGCAGGTGCGAATCGTCTGGGAACTAGCAACTTCGAAAGGGAGAGAAAGAGAGAAGTTGCTAGTCGTAGCGTCCAAAGCGTTTAGCGTCCTTTTCGAGGTTGGTATGCGCGCCAAAAGTATCCAATCTCGGGAGTGGGCAATAAAACGCTCCGACCTGATGCTGGGTGAAGAAAAATGTAGGTCCATCGGTGGTGCTTCATTCAAGAGGTACATCTCCGCTCACTCACTCACACTATGCTCGTCCTCCGTATGGAGCATAATTATGTTGGCGCCTCTTCAGACCACGATGATGGATGGAAAGGTTGAATGAAGGTGGTGTTAAATCACCTGTTTGGTTTTGGCTTCAATGGTTCCATTGATGTGGACGCCCGCTTTGGTGGTGTTATGAACGGCCGAAAGAAATAGATTAAGAGACATTTTCATCATGCTGTGCTAGGAGAATCTCCCGCAGCTTATGGCAGTCGGGTTTATGGGTTTGTAAGCTACCTTAAGTGGCGTTTATGACTGTTCCAAGTAGTTAAATCGTTAGCGGCAATCAACGAAAAGAGATGCTTGAAAAACCATCTTTGCTAATCTTTGCAATTGACAACACTGTTACCGAAAATGTAATTGGGGGACTCTTTTTAAGTTTGTTGTATAATATCTTCATTGCTGATAATTTTGCTTTTTTAACTCTTAAACTGTTGTGCTAATTATTTTTGAAACATTTTACAAATGATGCCGACGTACAAATCGATGTACCGAAGGTGTAGAAACGCGTTACCTGCTGTCCAAAATCCTCTCGGCGTGGCGTTACCGAACGATGGTACCAATTAGTGGGATACCGGTGCGGTACACCACGAAATTGAACTTCAACCCATAAACCCTTATATCACGGTGCACCAAAACACCGCAGCTAGTTCACACGTCGTCATGCATCGGCGAGTACAGCCACCGATTACTACGGAGAGCTCAGTTGTGGATGGTTTTAGTGCTTCTCTGTCATCTAGTCAGTTGTATTCTCGGTGTTGAACTTCCTCAGCATAGTGAACACAGACCGAGTTGTGTTATAAAAAGTTGTTTGTTGTTTTTCTGTCAGTTGTTTGTTGATCTGGAATCTTCACAATTTTGTAGAACAAACCCATTTTTGAACTTTCAAATGATTCAAAATCCTTATGCCTTGGATAAATCGAAGGATCATCTTTGTTCGAAAATATTTGCCTAAATATTACTTCCAATGCAAAGAATTAATTTTTTTCAGAAACACCATTAAATATCCTTTTGAACGTAACTTTGGAAATAAAATACTTTGAGTACAATCAGTTGTGAAATAAAAAAAAAAATCTACTCAATTCCAAATCGGACATTAGGAAATAATTTTTGTTATAGATTTGCGTGTTCCGTTGCTAAAATTTTAGAAATAATAGTGTTTCTTAGTATTTAGCACTTTAATATTTGTATCTTATAGTGGAGATACAGTAATTGGACCTTTGAATGTTACACCAAGTCTAGTAATAATCGTCAATGTGCTAATACTTCAGACTCAAACATGAATGTATAAACAGTTCTTCAAAGGGGTCTAAGGAATATGATGTTAATAAAATAATATATCAACAATGAAAAACAAAAATGATCTAATGCGATGTATATAGTTCAAGAAAATCTTCAGAATACACCCGTAAATCTCGGATTATTTTTCTTATTCTGGCTCTACACTCTCGGAAGTCTTAGCCGTCCATTGCTGCTTTTTCGATTTTATCCTACGATAACTAAACAATATACTACTAAACTATCAAAAGGCGTTTTGAATCTCATCTAATTTGAGCTTATGGATATTAAAAAGCCTTTTTGCCAACTGTGCATTGGAGCCCTTCGAACAAACTTTGTTTTCATTATGCAACGTTGACGTTATCTCGAAATGAAATGTTCCAATAAATGTCATTGTCAATTGACCATCAGTACGGGCCATATTATTTGTATAAAATTATTAGTGTGACATCACACTGAAGGTCGTTCCACACGAATCATTTCTAATGCGCCTTCGTGTACACGCGATTAGTGGTGGAAGTAATTTTGGTTCGATTTACGCTTACAGCATGATTGGGTCGCGTCTCTGCATTCGGAATCAAATGACATGATCAACGCCATGGTCAGTTTTAGCGCTGGGGGAGGAGAATCATCGTCACGCCGTCATAACGTCACGTTGCACATTATACAAGCAGACTTTAAAGAAAGGTCCATCGTGTGCTTTACAAGCTTTTCCCCACACCCGCCGCGTCAAACGATGAAGAAATACAATAAATAGAAAAATGCCGACTCTCTTCATGCCGTGGTGCCATGATGCATACGATCAAACGCAGAAATACCTGTGCCCGAGCGATTCCATGTACCGGACGTGTGAAACGTGTACGGCACGAGAAAATGACCAAGGAAAGATGGCCACGGCCGGGGGAAGTAAGCAACGAGCTTGGGGCGCAGTACGCGGTACTTGGGGCGAAGAAAAGATGCACATCATCATCAGTAATAATAAACGATGGCGCTGTGATGATGTTTTATTAATTCGGTCAAAGTCAAATAAACACACGTACGCGGGGAGGTCTCCAAGCAATGGTGATGGTGCCGCCGCACGTGGTGGATGGTTTCGCGTTTTGTTTCGTTCCGTAGCTTCACGAAACCGACCATTTGGCGCCGTGTGTAAAGTGTGGCCGATGGTCACCTGTTTGTCGGTGGGATGGAGGGGTGGGTTGCGTTGTGCGGGGTGGAAATTGCATGTGCGGAAAATGGGCACACAACTTCGGTCGATTTGTCATCGGTGGAGGGTGCCCAGTGTTGTTTGAATGGGAACGGTCTCGCTTCGGTTTCTTGTGACGTTGAGGTAGGTCGGCATGCCGTTGATGAGGACGCGCACGATGATGATGTAGATAGATGATAGATGTTTTATTTCATTATTTCATTGTGTTTGGAAATATTATTGATTTCAATTACAGTTGATCCGATCTTTTTTATGAAAGTAGTTATGCTTTTTCGAGCATAAAAAAGTAGTTTTCGATTATTGTGCTTAAATTTTATTTTTGTTGGAATAAATTTGAAATAGCATAATTTTACGATTCTTCACACAAAAAAATAACATTTTACATTAAAAAACCAACCTGAACCAACTGATGATGAAAACGTTAAACAAATAAAATTTCAATTGAAAACCTTCCTTCGGTTGATCGAGTGCAAGGGAGTGCGAAAGGTTAGGGTTGTTACGATCAATTCACGACTCGCCGGCAGCATTCCTCTTCCAGCAGCAGCACTAAACGCTAACACGACGATGGGAAAACCCTCCCAAAAAAAAAAACGTAGCTCGGATTCCCCCTAAAGGTCAGCGACAGGTTCGTAAAAGTGACAGCGGTATAGGGGTCGGGCGACAACGGTGAAATGGCGTAACCGGTCATTCAAATTTGTTTTTCGTCTACCGTCTACCGGCGCTTGCGTTGAACGGGGACCTCTTGTGGCCATTTCTTTCGTGGTCACAGCCGGACGGGTTGAAGTCGGTAGCAGACCGCTGGGTCGCTTAACTTTAAAAAAAAGTCGTTTATTATTAACTTTTTTTTCGGATGTTTTTGTTTTTGGAGGTCATCGTGCAGTCCGAACTCCGCCATTTGCTGTGGAGTCGGACCGACCTCACCGAGCTCACGAGCCTAATAATAGCGGGCCGCGTCGACCGGGCGACGGGTTGTGCCTCACGGTCAGCTGTTTAACGGTAGCGTGAAATTTAATTAGAGATTAGTTGGCTGGCTGACTTAGCATCGGTCTCCCACCGGGTGCCACAAGGGATGTGGCGAGCTTTTGCGGTACCCCGAAGCGTTGGGACTTGGGCGCGGCACCATGTTGAGGTGATCAAGTGGGTTCGAGTGATCTTTTGTTTCGTTAAGGTCTGTTTGCTGATGCATTTTAATTGTGAGTGTGGAGTTTGTTTCGAGTTTGTCATCTGTCTTTTATTTCTTTTTAAGTATTTTATGGTTTTGTACTTTCTTAGACAAAATTGATGAAGAAATATGTAGTTTCTTTAATTAACCCACTTGCTTCGACTATGGGGTTCATTTTTTAAAAGTGAATATTTTCTTTAATATTTTCTAATTATGAAAACATTAAATTGATTAATAACTAGTACTTGGTAATTTGATATTTTTGAAGTGTTTGTTTTAGCTGTAAAATTAGTTAATTGTTTTTTTTTTGTTTAAGATGTCTGGCTACGAGCTAAACATGCAGAAATATTCACACATAGTAAACACTATGTCTTAAAAGCAAACAAATAACTTACGAAATAAGTATAATCTTGAGCTGTGAATAAAAATAAGGTCCAAGCAATTAATATAGGATTAGACAATAGCAGGGAGAAAAACAATTTGGGAAAGGGAGAAAGTATTAGAGGAGAAGAAAAATCAAAACAGGTTTGAAATAGAACCAACAAACTAGAAAAGGCTCATTGAGCCGGTACAGAGTACGACAACGTGGTATGGACGGCGCTTTGAAGGCTTGCAGAAGCGATGTTCTGTCAACGCTCCGGATATATCTTAGTGAACGTTTACTGTGATGTTTTCTAAAGCTACAAGCCACCCTGATCGTTAATTGAATAATTAAATTATTAAAGCTCGTCTGTCACTTCCGACTAGACCATCAACTAATGTACTCGTACAAACCCTAAGCTGTAATAATACAAAGCGCATTCATATTCGATCGGTGTGGAATAAAGCGCAGCAATTTTTTTTGACTGTCCGAGGTCCTTTCGAACAACAGCAGTCAGATGAACCGGGGTCGGTTACCTTCAGCGCATTCGACGCAGTTGCGCTGCTGCAGTCGAATACCGGACGGTGTGAGTTATGCAACCGGTCGATCATCTCAGACGCGCGACCATCGGGTCCAAAATTTACGATCGCGATCATGGCAAGGTTAAGGCAAACCGCACCGCATTGTGATCCGGTCTGGCAATGGCAGCGACTGGAACTTAATCAATGTGTCAAACATTTGATCGACAATTCCTGAAGCATCTCCCCGAATGGAGAGTGTCTGGTGGGATATTCCTTTGTTTTTTTTTAACCAGATCACTCCGAAGTTGCTAATCGTGGTAGGATTTATGTGAATCTATATATGTTTGAATTAATTTTTTTAACTGCCCCAAAAACATTAGCGTTTCCTGCAGTGTTGCTCGGAAAACAGGTCCCAAAAGTCATTTTCGTTATATCATTATGCTGTCGAAGATTGGGAAGATCGCAAGACCTGTTGGTACAGCTATTCCGAGGGACAATAAAAAATACCCAGCATGCATTCATCAAGCGGCAATAATGCTTATGTAACATTTGCTCCCTTTTGTCACGAAATAAAACTGACACGGTAGCCCAACGGTCTCCGGTGCTCATCCCTTTAGTGATGGCGTCCATACTGTTGGGTTTACTCCAGAAGATAAATAATCTTGTCTCGTCGACACGAGCCACATCGGTGCGACGAAAAAGATAAGTACCAGTATTTTTTTGGACCATCATCAGTGCTGAAAAAAAACCACCCAAAAAAACAAAACGAAAAAACCTTAAGACTACAGACGAACGGTGGCATCACGCGAAATATTTAGAGCGCAACGAAAGCGCCAGGTAACCTCTTTCTGTTTCACATGGTGAAAATTTTCGGAAAGTTTTTCCACCAGTGCTGGAGTTGGGATGTTGTTTTTTCTTCTTCTAGTTTTATTTTGTTTGCAGCTTTAGGAGGAGCTTGTGGGAAGAATTCGGGCGGTATCGTTTTAGGGGTGAGCTGAAGTTTCAGTAAAGTATGCGTGTGGCATAGTATGGCTGCGTGTTTTTGCTTGATGCTTTCGTTAGGAAGAAAATGACACCAACATGCATAGTTGCATGTTGAGTTGCAAGCGCTGAAGTTGAAATATTTTGAAGGGTGCACAAGCAGCGGAGCGACATGGAATTAGAATCCCCGTTTACCAGCTGGTGTTTTTAATATTTCCAAGTTTTGCATGGCTGGTTAACAATTTAATATGGAGAGTATTAATAACTTATTCGAACTATCATATTTGTCTGTCTATCTTATGTTGATAGTTCTATTATGAAATACAATGTTTTTTTCCATCATCTTGAGAGCTTCTGTTTTAGATACTCTTGTTGAGTAATTTAGGATTTATTCTATTATTAATTAAGCATGGTTTGTTTTATCACTGAGGATATGTTCTTATTGCAATGTTTTCCTCTATTTAATCCTATTCAATTAAATTTTAATCTTTATTCTTCATTTCATTTATTTATTTTATTTTATTAACAAATAGCTCAATGTTGTTCAGGTACAGTAGTTGTTTTAGCTTTAAAATTTGAATTAAAAATTATTTTGCGGTGTCAACAAATTAACAAAATCTGCAAAATCGATCTTCAAAGCAACTTTTCAGTAAAACAGAAATTAAATAAAACTTAAAATGTAATCGTCATGACAGGTACAAATAATCTGCTTGGAATGCATTTGTGTCTCTTTTGCTATGATGTTTTGATAATGATTGCGATAATTTTGGGCCTTGCCGGTTTGCTTTTTAATATTCATTCAGGCCACCTGTATCATTGAATATAATTCCTCCCTCCTTCTCTCATAATCGCTTACTGCTAATCGCTCCAGTTGCCACCGTATCAGCACTAGCGGCGTACACTTGTTTTTGCACCATAATGGAGGCGATTAAGTAGGTGCACTAATTAGGAAACTGTCTGTCCGCTTTCCACGACAGAAAGGTCCTAGTCGTCTGTCTCATCCACTGCCTTTTTGTTTTATCACAGCTGGTCCACCACCGAAGGGAACCTTTCATCGAATCAACCATGATTGGTGGGTACCTTTTGCACCGTAGTCCGCAGTCTGCATGGTTATTGCGGTTTTGTGGTTGTTTTGCGGTTGTTCATGTGGGGCGTTCGGGGGGCTTTTTTTTTGGTCGTTGTTGTGCAGTTATTTCGGTGACAGCGACAACAATTTTACAGGTCACAGCTTTCGTGGGTCGGTTGGGCTGCGGTGGACGTTATGCAATGGTGTGTCTCTCGTGAGGATTTTGTTTTGATTGCATGCTCATGTTGCAGCGCACAATCGCGCTGCGTATGGCGTTTTATGTGTGGATTGCAAATTTGGGTACACGAGTGAGAGGTGGTCGGGTATTCTCGGTCGTCTCTTTTGGGTGTATTTTTTATTTTTTGAGAACAATCTTAGCTTAGAGGTGGTTTTTGGGACATTTTTGTTTTGTTAGGAGGGGATCGAACATATGGGTTAAGTGTCTCAATTGGGGTGAATGGAATATGCTATCGAGTGGCAATAACAAGCAAAACATATGACCAACTTAGAGGCTGTTCTGGAACTGCACTGACGAGACATAGATACGGCACGAAAGAAATTATCCAATAAACATTGTTTTAAAACTCAATCTCCTTTCGATTTGGGTTACATTGTTTTCTTCTGTAAGCGATTATTAATGGTGAAGGTGAGAAAGCTGGCTGTTGTGCGAATTTGTATTGAGACACTGTTACATGTAAGTCTCACTGGCATGCATGTACACAAAGTGAACGTGCTATGCCAATAATAACTGAGCTGATGATTACAATATTGGCCGGTTGGTCTCGTGATTGGCTGCTCCCGCATTCGTACCATCCCTTCCGAAGGGTGTGCTGTGGCGCCCGCCGAAAGTAAGTTGAACCCCGTTCAGTTCCGTCCGTGGTTCCGTGGGAAATGTAACAAACTTTTCTTCAACCCTTCGCCATGACGCGTTTTCCGCTTGGGAAGCGGGTTGATGCTGCAAGCAACATATTTTGCATTGTTTTGCACCTATTTCTTTCCCAGCCACTTTTAAAACTCGCGCCACCCGTACGGTTGGAAGGAGAAAAGCAAAAAACGAAAAAAAAAACACTGGAAGGAAACAAAATCGGAACGAAAACCATGAATGCGAGTGTACGTTTTGTTTTTCCTTCCCCGTTTCGGCTGGTGGGACGACAAGCAGCGGGTGGACTGTTTTTTGTTTCCCATCCACCGCCAGTGCAATGAAAATTATTTCCAAATTTGACGATTTTTCCTCACTTCAAGACAAAGCGGTTAATAGCAGGGTAGGGGCGGCGAGTGCAAAAAACAGAAAAGAAAATGTAACGGAAGTGCATTGTAATGCGGTGAGGACGATGATTATGATGACCCTGCGGAGGCACCACGGCACTTGCCTTGTCTTTCGGAGTGTTGTTTATATTTTTGTTTTGCCATCCAGATCAAAAGGATGAAATGCAAATATAGCTACATATTTTAAGGCTGCCATTGGGAGTCGTTTTTTTGTTTGCTGTTTGCTGTTTGTACTTATCTGCATTGGATCCATATTTTCCCACGGTCCCAGCGTGATGCAGTTTTGCTCGACCAAAATATGATGCCCGGGGAGTATCGCCTCTTAAACGTGCCGGTAATTACTAATTTGAAGGCGCCTCGTTTGATGCGATCGGATGGTTTGATGGAAATTAATTAAATTTTTACCACCAGGTTCCGGGGCCGCACACTATCCAGCGTAACTTTTATCATCAGCCGGATGTGACGTAATAGTTTGCGTTGCGTATTGTTGTCGTTGCTTTTTGGGAGCATATTTTCGTTCGTTGGTTCATATGATTTTTTGGTTGTTTTTTGTTCTAATTAAATTTTGGAAACATAATTGTTATGTTCTTATTTGAAAATTTATTAAATGTAACGGCCAAATCAGTACTAATAGTAAATACATCAGGATGAGTTCTTTAACCCTGAAGTTCCAGTGTAATTGGTTAGATAATAATGTGTCGGCGTTTATCGGCATCAATGACATTCAAATCACCACCTCTGCGATGCTGGACCTCTGTAATCTATGCAAATTATTCATCAAGTAACGCCTTGTCCGCACTTGCAGACCAAGGCAAGCCCTCCATCGCTTCTTCTAGTACTGGAAGTGAAAGTCATTAGGAGAAACCTTTCGTGTTTTTGATCTACTACCCTGACACGTAATTGTGGTTGTCGTTGTGATCCAATTAATGGAAAAGGGCTTGATAAGTAAAACACTTTTCATGTTTGATTGAGAATGTGTTTAAAACTTTCTCGTAGAGATCCTGTCCTGATCGTATAATTTGTTTTATAATCAAAAGCAAGCTCATTGATTTGCATTACGGATGAGCTTCATTAATGCTATTATAATGATCTACTGCAAACATGTACATGTAGTGATTGTGGTCAAAATGGTCGTTTAACCACTTTTCTGTCTTTTACACGATTTACATTGGAAGAGTAGTCGAAATGGGATGATGCATCGGAGGAAGATTCCAGGCACCGGATGCACTTTGTACCCACACTGACGTCACGTGGTCGCGTGTGGGATGAATGCTTTTTTTTCTGCATGCTTAAAAACCGGCACCACGGTTGCGCAACAGAAGGAACCGTTGCGGTTGGGGTTGCATTTTTGCGATTGCATAAAGGTGCATGTACCCCCGTTACTGCAGCCAAGCATTCCCGGGGGAACCAAATGTCGTGCCCGGTCGTCGGGAATTGTTTTTATCCTTCTTGTTTGGTGGTGTAGCACACGTAATAGTACTTAGTGGTGATTCTGCAGTAATATTTTTATTTTATGTTAAACAATGAGAAGAAATTTGCTACTCTCTCAATTCTTCAAGAATTGCAATTGCACTCAATCGCGCTGAGATGTCATTTTTCATATTTTCCCAGCTCTCTGCACACCACTCTCAAATACTCACTGCATTAGTCTGTTGTAAGATTTTCTCTCCAATCTAGTTAAATGGTTCGCCGCGAATCATACTCCTCTTTCTAGTATGCATTTTGTGCAGAAGAAAAACCATGTCCGGAACTGCACGATCGGTGTGCACCGGTGGGGAACAAAGTGCTCTACTAATGTGCAACACTTACCCCGGTTTGGTTCGTTCCGTTTGACGCTTTTCCTCACCAAGAAAAAGGAAGTACCACTTTATCTTGGAGCAAGTGTTTGGGATGCACTGTAGCGATAATGTAGATACAATGCGTGAGCATAAATCGATTTGCACACCTACTCGTTCCGTTTGATAAGCGAATGTTCATCACTGTTGCGGAGGTTAAAAGCTTGAGCGAATAAACAACCTTTGGTGGAACGAGTTAGGAACAGATAGAGGGAGGAATAGCGCCTACAGGTCGCTTCTGCCCCGTTTTGATTGTTGTTACCCATTGTTACGGATCGCTCGGGGAGGAGGTTACATCAAACCCCCCCCCCCCCACCCCAAACTTCCCAAACCAAAGAGGTGGATGGACAGGTGGACCGTACACAGTAAGAAAGCAGGGAAGGGAGTAACTGTTTCAAAGCCACCACTTTGGTGTCCGCTGGCCTTCGGCGAAATAAAACTGAAAACCTTGCATTGTGCACGACCATCGTGCCCGACCGAAAACGGGCGCCTGTAAAATGGCGAAGCGAATCGAGTTTTGATAATAGATTGTATGCCGAGCGATAGATAGTGAGCTGAAGGAGAGGAACTGCATGCCCGTTAATACACGTAGCTGCCAGAGTCAGGGCCAGAGACAGGGGCCGATAGTAAAGGGATGGAAACCAGACCCTTCCGACGGTAGAACATACCAAATCTGGCCACCATTTGAATGGAAGACACACAGGGGGAGGGCATAATCATAAGGTAAGGTTTGACGTTTGGGTGGTTGGGTGGTTCATGATCAATGCATCACGCTTTTAGGGTGATGTGGTGTGATTGGAAAATGATTAGTAGCTTTCATCGCGTTTTAGCATTTTTCCTTGTGTGTGCCCTTACGGATATACAAGGTAAACTGTTCGTCAGTAGTTTGTGGTGGTACTAAAGTATTCGGAAAAGTTCTTCGCTGATATATGAATTAATTCGCTGGAACGTTAAACTGGTTTTTAATTCTTCCAGTGATTTCTGGAAAATAATATATTTTATAATGAATTTGTCTCTATTCTTTTAAACATTTTATCTGGTATGATACATAAGTAAACAATATAATTATTCCTTTAATCACAATATAATTTACATCTCATAGGTTGTTAAATAAATCACACTTTGAAACATAATGGTCATCGGCAAATTCCAACTATAATTAACTTCAACAGACTAAAGATTCATTGATCTTTACATTTTATTTGTTGAATTTGCTTTTGTTAGCACAATCTTTGGTACATATTTTTTGGATTTATCATAATTCATAAACCTTCATAGAGAGAAACAGACTTCCGACAACCTTATAGACCACTAGACCAGCGTGAAGAAATGCCCCAAAACCACAAGAAGAAAAAATAAACACCCCGTTTCGTTTCTCGATAGGGAATAGATTTAATTAAAAACTCCGCTGACCCGCTTAGGGTTGCGTCGTGGAGATGGTTCTGGTGCTTCGGAACCCAAGAAACTGGATACTTTTGTGGCGTTACTGATTTTCCCAAGCCCTTGGTCAATGTGAAGGTTTCCGATTTCAACCTCCAGCTCAAGGAAGTGACGGCAATCTGTGTGAGATACTTGAAGGTAGTTGCGGTAAGAAAAGTGATTGTTTGTATAGTTTTTGCGTGGCTTGTGATGGTACTGCTGGAGTTGTGCAAAAGGTCCCCCCGATAGTGTGGTCATTTTGTAATTAAAATGGAGTTTGATCAAACAATATCAAGGTGATGAAGAATTATATGCATGAGCAAAGATGTTTTGGTGAATTTATTTGCAACTAAGGTTTGAAACGATGTTATGGATAAATAAAATAAAGGAAGCGAGGAATATCAGGTAGAAGTATTGCGTAACATTGTACATAATTCGCTTGTTTTGGAATAAATAATCACAGAGAACTTGGGGATTTTGTCAGCTACCTAGAGCGATACATAATTTTTTGAAAATCAGACATTTATGTCTTCGGACAATCGTTTACTGTTCCAATATTGACCACCATAAACTATGCTCACCAAAAAAAGGTCAAACAGTCGGGCAGAAAGTAGATGGTAGCCATTGTTTACCGGGAAAGCCTTTTATGATCGCATTAAGAAATGACAGTTCCCCATGAACACGATCCCACAAAGAAGGATTTCACGTTCCGCGATCGATGCGGAGGCGGTCGTTGCGTAAGAAATTGGCGAGTGAGACAAAAAAAGTTCGCCTTCAGGTCCAGCTGTGTTTATAGTTCGAAGCCTGACCGAATCCTGGCTGCGGCGGCGGTGGCTAGTAAAAAAGTGCGCTAAATTCCATCTCCAGAAGACACTTTCACTTTCGAGCTGTGGTTGAAGGAAATGGACCGCCATGCAAAACCACAACAGGGAGGAGTATCGATTGAGGAATCTGAGCCTTCATAATGGCGATGCTTAGGACAAGCGTCCCTACCAGCCTTATGCATTCCGGACGCGATAACTCCTGCGGATAGGATGACATTCAGGATGTCAGTGTATATTCCACCAGCAGAGGCAGAAGGGTTTGCATACCTTTGCGAGAATGTTTGGAAGAGGAGTTTCTAAAAATGGCACCGCTACCAACCCATTTCGTTGGTATGCAAGGTTTGCGGAATGGTTTTTTGGTCGGTGTGGTTGATGTGTGTGGAATTCGAGTGTGTTTGTTGGTAATTTGCGAACCGAGGAGTCAATCATTAACCCACATCAATCATCACACGATGCCGGCACGCATTGAAGGCCGGCCATCACTTTCGGCATCGATGAGAGATGGTGTACATTTACGTGCAATCAATCAGCTAGGAGCTTCCCTAATTTATGTGATTAAAGTTTGGTTCGCGATCGTGTAACGCACGTCAGGTTGTTGAGTTTTTTTTTGTGAGTATGTCTACTGGGTAGTTGCTTTATTGCACGTGAAATAGGATACGATTGGCAGCCGAAATGGTTTTGGATGGAAAAACTGGAAAAAAATACATCGAAATTGGGAATTTTAGGTCACAAAGTTGCTACATAAATTAAAAAATAAATATAAACTGGACAATCATGTACAACTTGTGAAAATGTTTCAGTATAAGATGTCAAAAGCAATTGCTGAATATTTTTAATCTCTTTAAACTTTTTTAAGCTTCTCTTGAAGTTCTGGAACTATAATCTGGAATAACTCCTTCCGTTTGCGAGTTACACGTGCAACAATTACTCAGTACCTAGATCTTCAAATTGGGAATTGATAATCCATCGATTGGTTACTACCAACATCTCATTACATATGTTTCGTGTCCTAACGGACTCAGCTCCTTAGGTTCAGTTTCAACCGAGCATCCGAACGCACCGGATTGATTTATTCACCAATGCTCGTCAATTATGTCCGTCGCCGTGGGAGATGCTTCACGCTTCCAGCAAAACTCTTCACAAATTAGTATTCCGTACGTTTCGTGCGAACGATGCATCGCGCATTGGTGCGGTGAAGCTGGTTCTAATGCAACCGGCCACAACAACCACCACCAACTCCCTCCTAACGCTATGTGGGTGCTAAATGGTGTTCTGGCGATCGTTGAGCAGAAGCCTTGAATATTGATGAGCTGCGGGTGCTATGGTGCGAAGAGTATCTGTTGGACAAACAAGAGTACTACTAAGTAGAGAGTAATTGTTTGAAGACGTAAACGGTGGTGTAGTTGGCACCGGTGGGACGGTGGCCTGCTTGTAATGGAGTCAATACTAAGCAAGAAGGCATTCATCGATGTCTGGAGATGACGTTAAACAGCACGTGCAGCTGTTTAGTGTGATGCAGTTCTGCTTTATGCTTTATTGCATTGCTACCGGAATGCTGACATCTCATGATTGGGATTTTTTTAAATAGTTGATTACCTTATTGATCTTATCTTACTTATCTTTGTATGTTTTACAAAGTGTGCAGTGGAAAATTAGTATGTATTTGGAATATTCTATATATTTATTTATTTTTTATATTATTTCAATTTAGTAAACATTTCTTTTAAAATATTTAGATGCCATTTCATCTCTGTAATAGTATTGAAAAGAAATAATCAAAATATAAAATTCGAATACACTAAATTCGCTCCACGACAGATGGAAGAGCAACATTTCGCAGACCGACCGGAGGTCATAGAAAACCCACATTGACCTCTGACGCTTTCTGTCTCGTCATGTCATGCAATACAAACACACACTGAAAAGAACCGCAGTGCCGAGAACATGTGCCGAAGCCTCCCGAAAACAAAAAAAAATATATATATATAGCCGGCAGCCTCCGAATGTGAAGTGTGCACCCCGCGAACAGGTTTTCGCGCGTCGTCTTATCAGCGTGGCGTCGGCAGAAAGGCCACAAGGCTGTACGGGGACTCCCGAAAGGATGTGCATCTTCTCCGGCGAAGATGCGCACGGCCCTCGGTGACGACGTCGCGCGTTGTCGTCGTCGTTGGTTTGCCTTGACCGTGTTTTGCGTGCGTTTTGTTGTTTGTTGGTGGCCAGCGACGTCCATCCACGGCATGGTCAACGCTGTGGCCGGGGCAAGCAAACGGACGGGAAGTGGTCGTGGTACTCGGTTGTTTGTTTTCGCCTCGTTAGCGATCGATGCAGGTGAAATAAATGGCTAGATGCATCGGTGCAGCTACGATCTGCAGATACAAAAAAAAAAAATGGATGTCCTCTTATCCAAATGAAAAAGAGCAGGGTTTGAGTAGGTGGAAGAAGTGTTATAAATTAGACATAATCCACCAACGAAATCTGCATATTATTAAACACAATTTTGATTAAAATAAAGCACCAATAATTGATTGTGGCGTAGGATGAACAAGTGCCTGTGGCAATGGATCGTATTTCATCTTACCGAAAAGCGGTCTTTCCAGCGAAGGACCATTTCATCAACGGTCGATCGACCCATTGTCGATAAAGGTGATCGATGATCACGAACATTTCACGGTCCTTCTTCGCACCTCTCGATGTCAACAACAGTTCAACGAACGAATGGCCCATCGATGTATAAAATTTATAGAGAATTATTGAAAAAAACAGCCACACAATAGTAGTCCTCTAGTAGGGTGGGACTTTAATGTGGATGATGTTCAAAGACACATTCGAACCCTTGGCTGCGTGCGTGACTTACCGGTTCTTGGTGAAGCCGCATTTCATAATGTGCGATACCATCAACACCTCGGAAAGTCATTTAAATTCCAAACGATAAATCTGTTTGCCGAGTGGCCCGCGATGACAGCAACATTAAGATAAAGCTCCCAAATTAGAATGCAATACATTTTGGGAGGGAAGGAATTTCATTACCAATGGAGCGTTTCCTTGAGATAGACGAACGCGCGCGCGCTGTTTCCTGTCAGGTGTTATTAGAGCGAAAATGTAAAATGATTTTAATAAAACATTTCGCTATGAAGAATTTCGCGTAAGACAAAAGGTCGCCGGTCGCGCTAGTGCGCCACTTCCACGGATCATCTACCACCATCAATCAAGTTGATAAATGCAAATCAAGTGACGGGCTTTAGAACTCACTTACAACTCAATCGGCTGAGCAACCCAATTCGACAGGGAAGAGGTGGCAATTATGCCGCGCACTCTCGGGCTTGGGCGTTGATTAATAGTGTCAGCATATGGCACCGCCGAAGGGACAACTCTGTTGACGGAAGCAAACGCGGTAGGTCGATCGTTCGATCCGTTTGAGTGGTGATGAATCAATCAGTGCAAGCTTGTGAATTTTATTATCCTCCAGCGAACGGATCGAGCTGTTTGGTTGTGGAAGGTTATAAATTATTCCTTTTACACTTAATTATTTCAAAGGATGTGCTCGTGAAAATATGTGTCAACGTTCACCTTGACTTTCGGGTGAGCAAAACGAACGAGACCTTGATCCAGCTGGACGATTTTGTCGAACAAACCGGTGCCGGTGCTGTGTAAAATTAATTTGAATTAATTGTCCGATGTGGCTATCGCGCTAACAAACGTGTCGCGAAAGTCCGACAAAACCAAAAACAAAACAAAAAAACAGAGCAACACGGACCATCAATGTGATGGAACGGTGCCATGCAATCAGGCGCCTGTCTTTATGTGGGATCGTTTTCTTTCGCTCCTCAAACTGTAACACTTTCCCGGTGTCACTAATGGAAAATGCGAGCTTCCTGAATTACACCGGCACACGGAGTGAGTAAATTATTCCGATCGAACAGCATACTCTGGTTGTTGGGTCGATGTTTTGGTTAGCCACGATTAAACACATACACATTCCTAACGAGCGTATCTCGGTTCGCGACGTATACTGCTTCATCCCGTTCGTGCTAGATGTTCCTTGGAGCATCAGCATCGCGAAATGATGGTCTTTCCCTGTGGTCGCCACAGCATTCGAGCCCTATCGATGCCATCCGCTAAATGAGCCATTGTGAACGGATCGTTTGAGCGTGTTATGCGCTACAAAGGGGGCGAACGTGTATACACGGTACAGTGGTGGTCCAGTGGAATCGTTTCGGCAATTCGGGTGATGTTGCTTTCTTTTTCGCTTGTGTCTACCTTTTCGTCGCAAGCGGAGGTTTTTCGCACAGTTCGCTTTGCGAAATGGAGAAGGCACATCGATTTCATGACACAATTTATTTTAATGCCACTCGGATGTGCCTACCACGGCAAAGGTGGTGGTGGTGGGGGGAGAGGGGGGGGGGTGAATGGCCGGGGTGGAAGTAAATGTCACCCGAAACGGTGGCGGACCAAACATTCAAGCAGGAGGCTTATGTGATCGAGCCTTTTCGGTGGAACGTGTAGTTAAATCGATTGGGTTGTATTAAGTGCATATAATTTTATGGTTTTTCATTAAGGAAGAGAATTGCTTTAAGTAGGTATGTCCATGAATTATATGTGTTTAATAACATGCTATTAGTTTTGAATCTGTACAATTTAAATTCGGATCCATGGTTTCTGAACATTTATTTAGAGAAATTTAAGATTCGATTGTTTTTCGGTATTTTAGTAGTGTTAAATTAATTATTATTTTATTAGTTATGCATCGGAATTCAGTTTACTCTGTTTAGTTTACAAGAAAAAAAAGAAAACAACAAAAATCACACTTCCTCCCTTACGTTACAAAGCCTAATACAACTATAATTCAGTTTTTTTGTAAACGTGGAAAAATAAAAAAGAGATAGGTAAAAATGATATCATAAAAAGTTTTGGAGAATAGAAAATAAATCTCTCAAAATAAGTAATCATTTTTTTACTAATTTGGAACGGCCTTGCTTATAAATATAGCTTATACCGAAACTTAGTCTATATAGAACCAAATCACATTGGTTGGGAGACGTTTCCTTCTTCGAACCAAGAAAGGGCACCTTATTCCGCGTAGCAGCCGATTTTAAAAATTTTGCATCAAGAAGTATTGTTTTTTTATTTATCTTATCTTTTGTTTATTTAGGAGGGACGGCCAGGCACCAAAAAGTACACACTAAATAAAATAAAATTCAAAATATTATCGAAATTTGAATGCCGGGAAGCATAAGACATTATCAAATCAGTTAAAAATCGTACTAATATTGTTCGGGAGACATTTAAAATACTTGAAATTTTTACCAAGTATTAAAATGATTATTTGCATTGAAAAAGATTTTCCGTTACTTAGTTTCATGGAGCAGTTTTTAGGCAGATGAAAAAATATGCAAAAGTGTGTGAAAAATTTTTTTTAGATATGAAAAGTCGTATTGCTGCATTCTCCACAACTTTTAGATATGAAAAGTCGTATTGCTGCATTCTCCACAGCAGAATATTATTTTTACTTATTTCTATAACTTTTTCAGATATTTGCAAAACACTATGACCTATTAGTTATGTTACGCACTGTCTTAAGCTCTGTCATAATTTAGTGAAATTTAAACTATTCAGCTACGAAAGAGTTTTTGATGTTTATCCTGTGTGTTGTGGTGCTGTTGCAATTAACTGTAAAGTAGTAATTATTTTTTATTTTTAGTATTTTAATATCGATTGTTTAAAACTTCTGATCAATCAGAAAACATATAAGGATTAATATGTAACCAAATTAGTTATGTTAACGTCATCATCGCAAAACGAATTATATGTCACCCAAAGTCGGTAGTCGTTAGCCCAATTCCCGGAACATTTAAAAGTAGGCGAAAGCTTTAAAACATGTGACATCTTTGCTAAAATTCACCATGTCACGGTGCCCACGTTGAATCGATTGCCTTAAGAAGCGGCAACCTTTCCCATCCTCACCACTGCCGGTGGCATCAGTACATCGATGAAAGCCCATCCATCAGCGTTCATTATGGTTGCACACTACAATGGGCACTGGGCTCGGTAGATGAGGTGGGAAAGAATTGTTCAAATTGCTACTAAACGGTCGTGAAACACGGCAACAAGCAGCATGCAGCTTCACCCCGTACGCGGGCGCATGTGTGTGTGTGCTCGGTCTTGTGCTCATATGGCAAATACGGTTGCGCCAGACGCGATCGTCTGCCGATGGTCGAGGCAAATATTATTCAATCGGAAGTTTATGTAATTGCAGCATCATCGTGCTTACCCCAAGCAACAGCCGGCTAATGAGGAGAGTAAACGTTGCACGGGAGCATGTTGTTTTTTTTTTTGGCCGGGGAGCTCGCGATGGAGATTCGGTGTCGATCGCGAGAAAAACACGGAGAAAAAGTGCGAAGGGTAGGAAAAGCAGGGCGACACATGAAATCATTATGGGAATCTTCGAACGGGCTGATCTTGGGCTCGAAAGTCGAAGAAAGCAAAACAACGAAAAACCGATCATCGATCGGTTAGGGCATGTAAGTGTGCCATTGGGTTTCTGGGTAGAGTCCATCCGGTGTCCAGGTGGAAGCAAAAACGGAAAAGGGCCCACCAACAATTCGGTTGCCAAAATATTACCACCTGGAGCTGTGAGGTGTAATTTGATGGGTTTTGGGTGGAAAATTAGGGGATAAATGGTTTTTGACAGCTTTTCAGCGGAAAATAGGTAGAATCACCTTAAGGCACGCTCGAGACTTCGTGTCCAAATCACGTTGGCTTTCCAATGAGGGGACGACCTGTTGCCGGTTCGTTCGTTCGTTGACCTTCCCGAAATAAAAAAAAACGCATTTTAGCAGGTTAGTTAATTACTGCGATAAACACGAAATCATTTCCATAACGTATTTTCCACCGATTGCACCAGCCAGGATCCTTCATACGAAGGCATGCGCACAGAGCTGGCTGGTGTTCCAGATCGGTTGGTGCGTGTATGCTAGTGTCGTGGGAATGGTTCAAATAAATGTAAGACCAAATCGTGATTTCAATTTGCTTCAGGCTTTCTTTTTACCATGTCTGTGACATTTTTCGATGGGGAGGTTTAGGTTAAATTATCCACCATAATGTGATTGGAGACACGCCTGAAGGGATATTAAGTTTCAAAGATTTATTTTTTTATAATCCAAACAATACTTTATTTATATCTATAGTAATACTACTAACTTTACAAGTCTTGCACTTAATTCGTAATCTAACTATATCATTATGCTATGCTATTATAATCTGCTATTTCATTTTTATTGATTATCGCCACAAAATTTATGAAAGCGGACATCATCGCTATTCTATTTTTCTTTTGTATGTTACTTAAAACTGGTTTAATAATATGTGCAAAAGGAGCTAAACAAATATTATTCTCTATCATTATTTTACAAAATAAGTTCCATAAATTTGCAATAACCTTACAGTTTTAACTCTTGCGTGAAAATTTTTACGTTCACTAATAAATAATATTGGCTTTTTTTGTGAGGAATTTAGTTCGGTATTGTTGATGTTTCTCCACAATTTTTTCCAATTGAACGCGCTATATTTAGTTGGAATAAGTGGTGTAGGTAGTGTTTCAAGTATAGGATTTATATTTTGCTTTTGCAGATGACTGTTCTATACTGGCTTTGTTGAGATAAGATATTTCGATTCTTATTGTTTTTAAACACGTATAAATTGATGGAATGTCTGAAATGTTGTGTGGGTTATCGTATTTAGTATAGCTATTGCTGAATGGCATTACGTCTTTTTCTTTGATGAAACGGTTTATAAACAAAGATTTTAATTCTAATTCAGGCACCAAAAGGTTGAGTCCTCTTTTTGTTTTGGTAAAGCAAACTGTTACATTTTTATTCTAGTTCCCCCCTGAGCCCGTATAAATAACCCTAACAGCATTGTTATGCGCCTTATCAACTGTTTATTCATTGACCCTACTGACCCTACATACCAGAAGATAGTTAGGATAGAAAGGAATACAAAATATTAAAAAAAAAAATGTCAAGGTGTAAATTTATAAACTATTTGTTTAAATGTAAATACTAAATTTTTATACATTTTTAACATACATTATGAACCATCTGAATTAATTATGTTGTCAACCAATCAACCAAAGCGAATAGTTGGAATGAAGAAATAATTGCTCTAATAAATGAAATAAAACAAAATGAACGTATGTTCAACCGCTGCAGGCGCTTAATTCAAATCAAACACTATGTTAACCAACTCCGAACATTATGTTCGATAGTAGATTTTGCCACTGGTTTGTGCCAGTTGGCATTTCGTTCTCCGTTGTTTAACAGACGGTGGTAGCAATTTTTGCGTTGTTTTGTTGTTGTTGCGATAAATAGCGTGTTTAGCAACCATGCTCTTAATCATCCACCATAGTAGTGGCCCCCCGGACGGGGGTTGGCTTCGTACCACCGTACCGTACCGTGGCGTTAGATAACTGCAAACATTGCTACTGCGTTCGCTGTGTTTTTTTATGTGTTTATTTTATCACACTCAATGGACGGGGTACGGTACTCATCACCATAAAGTTGGCCGGGAGAGCAGTAAAAAGGCATAAAAAAATGGATGATAGATAAGTGTTGATTGTTGATCATGCGTGTAGTGGCAGTGCTGATCGATAAGCGCTTGATTTATGGGTGGTTGAATAAGTTCTAGGAGGAGAAGGTTCATTCGGGGGCTGGAAACATTAATCACGGTAAAAGCTTTTCATTTGTAGCAGACTGCCCTCCCACTGGGTGAATAATTTCACCGTTAATGTAGAATTATTGGTTTGATAGGGTTTTATTGTTGAGTTTTATTATTTAGTTGGTGGGCCTTGATTAACCTTCTGACCTTTAAAAAAGTCCCAAATTTGCCTAGTGTGTAGACTTGCAAGGTAATTCATCGCTTATTAATGATCTTCTTCAACTCGTTCATGTTCTGCACTTCACTCGATCCCATTTGAGTGCCTCTACAGGTAAGAAAGGCGCTAATTTAGTCACGACACGCCGCGATGCGTCGATGATAGAGCCGTTTTCGAACCAGCCGGTGCGCGATCGATGATTATGCTACACTGGCTCACATAACGATTATTACAATCGAATTAGGCAAAATCGTGGCTGTCTCGTGAACGAGGCCGATCGGTCGGTTGGGTAACGTTCGTTTGAAGTGCAAGACAAACAGGGCGTCTTCTTTGGCATGTACTGTGAAATAAGGTGGCCATCGAAGAGGACAGTGATTAACCCTTGAATCTGTGGTTTTGTTTAACCCCCGCCGGGGGGGGTCATAAATGCATCCATAATGTACCATAAAATGCAATCCCGGGAAATGGGGTGCCAAAGTGGATGCATCTGGCTTGGCGGTTCGATTGGGCCAGAGTAAAGAGACATCAAACGTGCATGATGGTGCGCTTGACGACGGTGTCTCGTTGCGTCAAAAACTGTCAAACTGGTGTTGGGGAATAAGCTGCCCTGGGAAAAGGGCATTTCGACAAATCCTCCATAATCATAATAATCATAACGCTCTCGCTGGTCGTGTGGTGGTGGTGATGCATCGTTAGCCCCCGAGCGGAAAGCCATCGAAATATTGAATCAAACTACGTGTCGTAAATTGCGATTGTGGGACGATAAGTCATAACCTCGCTTGGTTGGGTGCTTTCAACGGTGTAGCCAGGGTAGGTGCAGGGTGAATTCTCGAACTCGTACTCTGCTCTTCTGCAAAAGCTTCTCTGCTGGGGGAATCCCACAACATGACGGGGTCGATCGAACGGAGGGGTTCGGAGGAGTTGTATAGAAAATCATCCGGAAAGAAGCTTACAGCGAGAAGTTGGACGTTTGGATAGATGGGTGTTACTGAAAAAAAAACACCTACACTCTGCACCGTTAAAATGTCGCCCGTTCGGGAAGCTTTGGTATGAAAAATGATAAAACATTGACAGCGCCAAGCACTATCGTCGATGTTTGGCCACTCGCACGTAATGGAGAACGGAGAGCATAAGTTGCGAACTTTATGATTTGCCGAGAAATGGCTTCCAGTGTGCCGTTGTCGCGACTGCCAGTGATTGTTAGCGATTTGTAAAGTTTTGAGTTTGACGGGGTTTTTTTCCTTTATGGTTGGATCACAGTAGTTAGGAATCGAGGATAACGGTCATAAGTTAGCGATTACTGTTGGTGTAATGGTTTTTACATCATCATCTTCATCATGATTGTTGGTATCGTCACGTACGAGTATCATATTACTTAAGTGGAGAAGGATTTGCTCACAAGTGGGGAGGGTGTCGGTTGTTAAGAAGTCGTCTGATAGTACTTCTTCCTATAATTTATGGTTGTTAAGGATATTGATTGGAAGTATAATAATATTCCTTTATTTATGTATAAATTGAATTATGCTGCTTTCATTTGTTTTTGAAAAATAAAGTCTTGAGATTATTTTTCTGTTTCTGCTTGGAAGTTTTGTTGTGGTATTTCACATTGACTTGAATCCATTTTTTTATTAATTTTTAATTGTTTATTTTTAAAATGCATTACTATACAACGTGTATTATACCCGGAAGGACATTGGTCAATTTTTTGTTCTTCATTTGAAAAATTCTTAGAAAACATAAAGAAAAGATATGGACATTGTATGAACTGTATTAAACACAATTTTGAAGTTTTGCACATTTTTCTTCTTATCAAGAGAAACTGTTTTGGACCAAAGCAGAGCTATATAGACACTTTAGAAAAATATTTGTTTGTTCGAATTCAATAACGTGTTTGATAATTTGTACTACATTTGTTGAAAATTAATCATTCATATTCATGATTTTTTATAAGATTTTCATAAAATTTTTATCACATTTTTAATTTTAATTATTTGAAAAAAAAACGCACAATTTTTTTGTTGAAAATAATGTTTGCTAAATAAGTATTAAATCTGCAAAGGTGTGACACTTTATATTATACATATCAAATTATGGTTGTATAACTATGGCACGCACTGTAAAATTAAACCCAATTAAAGCAACAACATTTGTATGCACAATTCTAATGAATTATCTTGTCATTTAAGTAATTCAAATACTAATATCCTACAAATTAGTTAATATGTGTAAATTGTAAATATTCATTTTTTGTCAAATCAACAGTTAAAACAATATTTAATATGAATAATTTAGAAGTTCGCTTTCAAACTTCCTGGCAGCTGAAGTTCTGAATACAAATTAGTCTGGTTCTAATTGCCCTGTTTAATACGTTTTTTTCCTCTAACGCTAGGAAATGATTCAACTTCAAACGGTGGTGTGGTTTTCGTCTAAATTTAGCCTTTAATAAAAATGCATTAATCATTAATATAATCATTTTCTATCATTATCCATACAACGAGCAAGGGATAAATACGGTGCACGGTCATTGTAGCACCACATCAGCATTACCCGTACCCGCATATGTTTCACGCCCCATTCGCCATCGATCCGATAGCGAACCAACCGATTGTGACATAAACCTCTTCTTTCTCATCCAACAGCCAAGTTTCCGTTTCGATTGAGCAATCGTATGAGGCGCTGGATTTGTATCCTCCCGGCTTGAATTACGATGGCGCACGACGGCAACCGATCGTTGTGCCCGAGGAAGAGCCGTTTAATTGATGGGGGCCGTCTGGGTCTGTGCGAACGATCACACCAACCCGGCACCGGTTGCGGTCGAGCGGTGGTACGGTCGGAAGGTCATCGCTACGTTGGGCTGGACGGACAAAAATGCCATCTTCGCTTTGGTGTGACCACACGCGCCAGCAGCCTGGTTGGGGTGCTCCTAAGCCAGTGAACCAAGGCACGCCAACGTACTAGCGAGACGCGCTTCGGAGCCCTAAAATGGGACGAAGCCGGTCTGTTGCGCTCGAGTCCGTACCTTTCCATGTGAAAGATGCAGCAGCGGCAGGTGGAATTTTTGAGCAATTCCACGCAATTCGTCCAATTTGACGATGGTCGGTGCGGTTTGTTTTTTTTCTTCATCTTCTTTGCCATCAGTATGGTGGAGTGGAATTCCCGTCGCGATTAATCGGTTCTACATTCCTACATGAGCTGCGTTTGCTCAATTGATACGGTGCTCGATTTACGTTTGATGTGCGCGAATGTATTTCCCCAGCGCGATGCGTTCGATCGCAATTGCATGTTTCGCAAGCTGATAATGGTATTTTGGATTGGCTGGGGACGTTTGAGGGACGTTTGGTTAGGGGTGGCTTTGGTCACCGAGCTGAGATTGAGTAATTAGTTGTGCAAGGATAAAATTGTATTTTGTTTCGAAATATTATACGATCTTGTGTTGGGAAACAGAGCTGTTTAGTTTAAAATAAAACATATTACCTAGATAAGAAGTTATTGAATATTGAATTATCGTGATTGAACACAACATTTCAGTGATTTCTTTTATTGTGAAACAAATTTACATCCTGTGGAGAATTTTCCAACATGAAATTCCCGGATTTTTCAAATCACAAAATGAAGCAATATGCAAACCACATCTTTGATGGTTCGTTTCCAAAGAATCGACTGTCATGGTGGAAAAAAGATCTACTATGAAGCCCTTGGAAAATGGACTACTCTCTTGTATCTGTTACATAGGGTTGTTCGTTGATTTACTGCACACTGCTGCATATGAAGCTGTGCAGTCTTTTAGAACTCAACATGACTGCATTTTACAATAGGCGCGAGTTGTGTGCACCACTCTTTTTTATTTGCTTGCCCAGTGGTAGAACCATTTTGAGCAGCTAAACAGTTTTGCATCTATTTCCTATGACTTCCTTCCTGGTGAATGCATTTGTTCTTTTGTTTGCCATACAAATCTAACTGGATGCATTGGAATACATCGGAGCACTAGTTCTGTACCAATGTTTTATCGTTTTTTAGCAGGGTTTTAGGTTGAATTCAGAGCAAAATGCAAATTTGAATGCTGCGATTCGTCGGAACGATCTACAAAATGTTGACGTTGTGATATATGAAGTATGAACGACAGCTTTATTTCTTGGGAGATAGAAAACATGCGTGGTTCACTTTTCAGTGTGATGAAATATTTGTTTTAGAAAATTGTCTAGAAAAAATCCTGCATCAGTTAAGTATTTTATTCCATTGTTATTGAATTGATGCATTCTTTTAATACCTTTTTGTTGAGTGGGAAAGTATTCTCAATGTCAAGGAAAATTCCCCAAAACCCTATTCAATTTTCACCAGCTACAAGGGCAGCTACTGAAAAGTGAAACCTTACATTTTAATTACTTTCGGAAAGCGACACAAATCACAATTCGCCCTTCGGCCAGGTATCCTACCTTCTGTACCAACCCGGTTCGGAAAGGTACCATCTCTCCATCACCCCCGAATGATGAGATGTGGGTGCGGCGGATCGATCGCTCCTCGCGTCCAAGTGATTGCATTGCGCTTGATTTTCAATGTCGATTACGGAATGTTTAATTAAATTATGTATTGAATTCATCATGCTGTGTCGCATCGGTGGCTTGCTAGCCCTGGTCCCGACGGCTGGGCAAACCGCGAAGCAAATGATGGAAGGAATCTGGCCAGGTGATTAAATTATCGGCAACGCGTAGGTTGAGCCGCAATAGGTCGGCCCGCAGGGTAGGATCGTTTGCCGAAAGGGAGGCTTCAAATTTGCTGCCTGAATGAGTTTTGTTTTTCTTCCTTCCTATTGGCAATCCATTATCTTGGCAGACACACTTACACAAAGCCGGGTGGATATCGTCTTTGCAGCGATAGTGAAACACACAAATGAACACATTGTAAAATGGGGATCGTTTGCCGAGGGCAAAACTCAATCAACTGTTGAAGCTGTTGATGGGAGGAAAGAGGATGTGAGAGATGAAAAGTGAAAAGCACGGTGAAGTTGAATGCAGGAAGGCAAAAAGGAATCCAGAGATGCATTTTTTTTCATGTTAGATTATACTCAACGGAAGGAAGACCAGTAGCGGTATGATCCGCAGCTAATAACCTTGTTTTCCTCACTAAATGGTCTATTTGTTTAATATTTATTAGGTCATCTTTCAAAATGACAGTAGAGATATGGACGACGCCGTAATCGCAATCTTCATTGCATTAAATCATTTTGTCCGTATTGTTTCGCACAATTCGTAATAAATAAGATTTTATGTATATAATTAAAACTACAATTCCAGCTCATATTAAACACTTTAAAATGATTAAATACGCTTTTCTAATTGTGCCTTTTCTGTCCCTGTCTACTCTTTTGCAGCCTTCAACCCGTCCCGAATCCGACTTCACACTGGACGTTCCGCGTGCCGAGCAGCTGCGACTGAAGATGAAGAAGGAAAAGCAGTTCCGAAGTCGGTGCCGGTGGTTTTTCTACTTCCTGAGCGTCGTCTTCTTCCTGCTGTCGGTGATGGTGGTCAGTTTGATACTGACCCGGGGAAAACGCATGTTCGGTAGCATGATATAAAGCCCTAGCGCGACTGGCAAGGATGGTCTGATCGTCCCGGGTTGGACCATTGCCGATTTGTTTCCCGCTAAGCTTCGATTCCGGGCGTAAAACAAACCTAAGAAGCACCTTGTTGATTTTAGCTGATTTTTAAATTGTTTTTTTTTCGATTTTAACGTTTTGTTCGGAAGCTTTAGCTGTATTGTAGCGCGTTAGCCAATGACTTTCCCTGTGTATTAGATATTGTAGCCTTGTTTTAGAATGGCCCGCACGCAGCCGAGTGGATTGATTTAGTGTTCGTTTTTAAATTATTTGCAAAGGAAAATGTTTAATTTTTGCTACGTCAATCTCTCAACTACAACCGCCGGAACCCGACGTCACCGAGACGACGGCAATCAATTTGACAGTGTATCATCTTTTCCCTTTCCGATCGCCATGTTGGTTTTGTTGCGTTGTTCACAAGAATTTCTTACTATCGGTAAGGGTGACGGCTGCGGCGGGAAGATAAGGTTATGAGTTGAAAATAATGATAATTTAGTTTTGATGTTGATCGATGTTTTGAAAGTGAATTAATTTTTTTCCCCCAAGCGTTTCATTCCAATGACGGTAACACAGGAAATTACGTTCTTGTGTTTGGCAGGGTGGCATTTTGTGATGCTGCATGTGGACGGTTTGTTTTGTTCCTTTTCCCATCCATCGGTGTGCGTATGTTCGGTTTTGCGATTAGATTTCACTTTCATTCAGACGACCCGCTAACGGAATTGTTCCGTGTCATTGAACGGGAAGATTGAATTTTAAGCGTGCGGTAATTCTTTTCGTTTCGCTCCCACTGTGCGTGTACAATGTATGATGGAAAATTTGAATAATTTTTAAAACATTTAGAAACGAGGAAAAACGATCAAAAGCCTTACCACGTGTTACGTGCGTCGCCTAGCAACGGTGTCGCTGGTTGACAGGCAATTAAAACACCATATTGCAGCCATTTAGGCGCACACGATAGCCGTACCAAGCGCAAATGGGTAAATGTCGATTCGATTGGTCGACTCTTTGTTAAAGGATTTGGGAATTATGTTTTTCCTCGTTTTCAATAGGAAAGCTGAACGAGCAGGTCAATTTCTTGGGAATAATATTTTTTTTGCGTACCTTTCCTATTGCTGCGATTATTCTATTGTACACCGACGGATGGGATTCGACGAAACCTTCGTCAAGCTGTTGAAGCAATTATAAACTTTTGATTTTTTCTGCTTTCGTGTGTTTGCTGGCAGCCAGGAACGGTGTGGAACCGTGCTGCTCGTTTACGGTTAGGCTAGTTGATAAAGCAAACGACTACAAAACTTTTTCCGTTCTTTGCGAAGAGGTCTTTGCCAGACAGGAATGCATTTGCTTAGTTTTTCCTACAAATCTAAAGGCGGATAACGTTTTGCAATTCTACCGAGCGTGCATTATACTGGGAAAGGGAAACATCCCGCATCCTTTCACCTCCGTACGTTGTGGTTGATTTCATTTGTGGTGGGAAACAACAAGTTTTCCTGGCTTTATTGTCTTGTACAAACGTTTTCTCGTAGCTCGTTGGATTGGCTGCACGAATTGCATTCATTTCTTTCCCTTCCGACTCGATGATAATTTCCCGAAGGAATTTAATTTGCTTGCCTCTGTACTGCACGCGCAAGTTTTGCTGTGTCGTAAACCGTAAAGTAGCGTGTAGAAAGCGCGCGATGAAGCACAAATCTGATCTGATACTTTACTGATTTCGAATGACGCGTTAGTGCGAGGAGAACGGTTCACCGTACTCCGTCAGACCCATGTTCGACGCGTTTGGGATTGATCCGACCTGTCCGCATCCGACCGGTGCACCACCAGGCGTCTCCTTCGGTGGTGATGAATTCTGGGTAAAAACCATTGCCATATTGCCGTACCACTTCCGTAGCAGTCACCCGGATAAAAGCCAAACAGCAGCAAGAGGAAAATTGAATTCGCTACCGAAGGGGACCGATACAAAACGGTATCATTCCCGTCCGCTGAATGCCGGCTATGTACTTTTCCATTTCTTTGTAACTTCCGCCGGGGAGGTTTGCTGTTGCTTGGTGCTGCGATTTTCACGTCGACAGTTCGTGGAAGTGATGACTTTTTTAATTCCTTTGTGGCGCAATTCCGCAAAAGGACCGCTAGACCTGTTCAACCGAACGGAAACGGAGCAGGAAGTTTTATGTGCTGTGAGAAACTTTCCTTTTTTTGGTGTTTGTTTCCCCGCGGAGGGGAGACGTTCTTGTCCTTGGAGCTGTTTGAGAGGACAGGTTAACTTATAGCTGAGGGGTTTTTCCTGGGGGGTCACAAATCTTGTTTCGATGAGATGCGGAAAGTGTGTTTAACATAATTAAAAACCAGAGCGAGAGATAATTAAAGGAGGAACATCGAAAAGAGTGGTAACTTTTAAAAGGATATTTCGAAGATGCTGAGAATTCGAGGAACGCAAGAAAAGACAGAAAAAAACGGCACGAATTATCCCAGTCGGAAGTCATTCTGCTTGTTGGACGGTGTCAACAGGATGTTTAACACACAGGCAGGAAATAAGAAACAAGCAAAACAAACCTATAACTGAATGATTTCAACAACTCCGGACGCATTTATAATGTGACGGAGGGGTAAGATGACCCCGAACTTTATACCGGAAGTGTTCCCGCATTCCGTTGATAATCGTGAATCGATTGTAATTTTCCTTTTGCTGAATTTTAAGCATAAGAATACGATTCGATTTGCAAGAAGAATTCCTCAACATTTTTAATATCCCCTAGGATGAAAGGAAATACAAAAGAAAAGTGTTTGGCTATTCATCAAAATCGATAATGAAGAAGTTAACAGGCGATAGATTTCCACCTAACAGTAAGTATAAATTGTACATATATTTTTCCAGGGACCGTTTGCTCATGATGAGAGGAATCAATAAAGTTCACGTGTGTTGTTTGAAAATGATTTAAACTATAGGAAGGTGCTGATGTAAACATATTTAAACAAAGATACAGGAAAACAATTAATCGGTTTCTTCCTTCCTGTTTGAAAAGGTGCTCAATTATGTTCCAGCAATGACATGGCGAAGGAGACAAAATAAAAGAGAGTGGCGCATGAAAGTAAAACAAAAAAGTATGTACTATAAAGGAAAGGATTTTAATCTTGTGATTTTAGTCATTACGTGGTACTATCGTATTAGAACAAAGAAATCGTTGCGAGGATTAGGAAGGAACAATTTACCCAGAATGAAGTAAGCTACATCTTTTTCAAAGCATTATTCTGGTTACGAAAGCTTAAGAGTACGTTTCGAATGTAATATAAATAGGAACGAACGACTTGCACACTGTAAATAGTGAAGAACGAACAATAATTTGCGTACGGGTGCGCATGACGAAATGAACGGAAACGGAAGGAGCAATAAAAATTAAAATGCTGATAAGCCTTTTTTTCGAATTCGAACGTTTTATTTCATCTGTTTTTTTATTTTGTTTTTAAAAAAGCTGCTGTGGTAGGTATATTTCGACAGCCGGGAAAAGGTTAATTGATAGAAAATGTTTCAGAAAGCACCTCAGGTCGCTTAAGGGTTGTTTTAGGTTTTTCATAAGAAAAAAAAAAACGAATTTTGATTTTATGATGAATGTTTTATCGGTTTTTGTTTTCCCTCACGAACGGATAAAAAGTTATAGCGACAGGAAAGCGGCTCGCAAAACCGGTAGTAATTAATTAAAATGAGCATTGAGCAGGCGTGGCGAAAAGTAAACGTACTTGAAGCGGCTACATTATTCAATCCGCTGTTACAATATAATCAATCGATACGTCATGCTCCTCGGAAGGCAACCCATCGGTGGACACAATTTGTTCGCAAAATCCAATCCCCACCAGATGGGTGGTGTGTTGCGGCACGTTGGGATGTTTGCCGAAGTACTCCCTCAAATATCGATCATAATACCCACCACCGTGGCCGAGACGCCCACCGGCCTTGGTAAAAGCCACGCCGGGCAGGATGATTAGATCCAAACCTGTTGCAAAGAAACAGAAGAGAAATGGAGAGAATTTAAATGTGTACTAAAACCATCCAGCTGCACACGGCGAACAAAGGTGAAGAAAGTTCGCCTAAAAGTATGCAATGTAAATACGTTTTCTTGATTTTGTGTACTAAAGATTAATAATATCGATTTGTTCGGTTTTGTTTTTTGGGTATCGTGGGGAATTTTAAACATTTTCCTTTCCTCCAACAGTCTGTGGTGTAAGGATTCAACTTTGCAATAAAAGTCTTTAACGTACCTTCAAGCAAATGGTCTTATCTGGTAAATGGTAAACTGTGGGTGGGGATGCTTAGTTCGCTGTTAGAATTTATGATATTCTGACCCGTGTTCATTCCCGAAGACAAGAAACAAAAAACATCCAATACCTGACCGGGAAGGAATACACCCACCTGTTGTGAGAGCATCCTCACGTGTTGCGTCGTCGAATGGGGGCTGCTTGATATTCCACGTGGTCGTCGGTAGCCGGTCGTAATCCTCCATATCATTGATACGAATCATTTTCATTGCACTCCTGTTGTACGTTGGCACAAAGATCTGCGGGCAAGCGAGCAATAAAAGAAAGCGTGAAACGATGAGAGGCTAGGTTAGCGCATAAAGCATCGAAAGAAGCAATTCCGCATCGATTTCCGGTAATCGAAAATGGTCCTTTGTTTTTTTTCTTCCTGCTGTTTCCGAAATCCCGTGGGAAGTGGTTTTTCGGCGCTATTTGTGCGCATTGTCTGGATTGGGTATTGGTGAACCCGGGACGGACATTTCGTTTGTTGCGTGGGTAAGATTTGAACCATTCTGATGGGGAATAATTGTTTGCGCTAATACGCACTAAGGGTACGTTTGTAGCAAATGTTTTATGGTTGTATTTATTTCATCCGTAGAGCCTTTATATTTTATGTGCAATCTGTTTGACAAATTGTATGTACTTTGATTTGCATTAATCAAATTGATTGCCCTAATTAAAATGATCCTTTGCAAGGAATTAAAATCAAATAGAAATAACAATTTTCAAATAAAACTGAAGTTTGCACCTGAACACACACATATTTCCGAAACGAACCTTCCGTGTGAGAATGGAAACTGTTCGTGTTTCGGTTGCTCGCGTTTCCCGCAACGGGAATTACCGGTGGAAACCGATGGCAACAGCCCGGGTTTTCCAATATCATTAGAAATGTCACGGTTCGGCTGGTGCAATTATCGTACTCGATATTCCTTTCGCCCGCCAGCTTAACGTCAAGGTGCCAGCGAGCGAAAATCGCAATTGGGCTGCTTATGCTTGGATGTGCTAAAGAAGATAAAAAAAAATGCAAAGGAAAAAACAAATCCCCCAGGATTCGGTTGCTCCTTTCGACGGCACGGATCCGGCACGGTAGAACAGCAAAATGTTTCCAGAACAGAGCGGTTAAGCATAATTCAATGCGACACTTCCTTACCATTCTGTACGCTCCAGTTGCGTTTCTCATGGCTTTACGCTTGGTATAGCCGTGGTAGCCGTGTACAGCACGGTACAGTTTTTGTTCATGATTTCTTCCATAGACTCTCCCAAAAAAAGGAAGGTCAACGTTCAATTTCAACTGCGTAAGAATGCCCCCCGGCACTGGAGCGAACCCGTTTTCGGGGGAATTTTTAAATTATTGTTATCTGCTTAGCTACTAACAGGATCGAGGGTCATATCCTTCCACGTATTCCCTTTTCCGCACCAACCCAAACACAGACACAAAAGTTCCAGCGACTAAACCGTGTTTGCAATTCCACCATGGTTGGTTTAGATGGCGAAAGAAAAGCTTAAAAAACGACAAGGAGGCGAGACGAATGAAAAAAATAAATCCCCAGAAAGAATTCGTATAAACGTAACACGTGCCTGTTTCCGCTGTTGAAACATTCGCTCCAATAAGGGCCTGGTGTTGACTTCCGTCTCGGTACTGAGGTAGACACTAATCCTTTGACAGCGCTCATAGAACGGAAGTGCCATAACCTGCGCCAATCCCCGCGGGGGCGTGGAAGAGAAGTGAACGGCAGAAGAAAAAAGTATTAGGCAATTGTATATGTTGATTTGTTTACGGACGTGAGCCCGAAATGTTATTACTACCTTGTCGATGATGATGCCCGATTGTCGCTGACGTTCGTCGGGTGTCAGGCTTTGCAGCTTCTGCTTGATGTGCTGCCGAAGGGCAACCTTGGCTGGGTTTTGAATGCGCTGCATGGCTTAGGGTGACAATTTCAATTTGGGGAGAGTTTGTGTGTGTCTACGAAGAAGAGAAAGTCCGAAATATTAGAAAGAGTATTATTGTACTTGCCAAAAACCATGATTGAAGCTTATCCTAACACGATGTTTTCTTAGCATATTCTTTGATGGATTAGACTACATTAACAGGAGACAAGTTATCCTTTTGACAGATTATTGGAATTATAGCATTTATTAGTTAATTTAATTGATAATTTTATTCACTCTACTTGTTGAATGTGTGATTAAACGATAAAGAATGTACCAAGTATCAATAATCTACAACAAAATTAAACTCGTCAAACCTCAAGCTTCTTCGTTTATTCTTAAGATTCAATTTTGCGATAAATGAGAGCAAATATGTCCCTTGCAGCCCTTTTACCGATTTGCATCGATTATGCATTTGGATGCATCGGAACCGAAAGCAACTGAAATTACGCATGTTCATCCCACTGATCTCGTTTATTTTTTCTTCTTCCTGTGATCCAATAAAGTTTGCCCTATGGCGTTGAAGGGTGTTTTCGTCCTTCGATCCCACATTCCAATGTACCCGCCGTACCGATGTGTATTGTACCCTTGCATCATCCTGGCCATGAGAATGCTGTCGTGTTTGCAGAAATCCAATCGATGGTAAAAAATCCAATCATCTACCGAGAACAATGTTGATTCTGGCAAACATAGTGCTGTATGCAGATGAGACTGAAAAGGGTGGTTTTTCTTGTTGCTTGCAACTGTGTACCAGACTATTGACTGCAACTTGAGCAGTGTGTGTTATATTCTATAACGGTAGGGACGAAAAGAGAAGTGAATGATTTCACCCGGAATGATCATATTGTCGTGGAGCATATGTGCACATTAAACTGCTTAAGTTTAGTCGAATTATTTGATAGCAATGTATGCATATTTAGAGCATATTATTTCAAAAAGATTCATTGGAAAAAAAGATTGAGATGATTACTTGAAATTTTAAGTTCTGGTACATCTTTATCTCCAAATGGAATACCATCCAATATTTCTCTGGATTCAGACACATTTTTAAACTGGAATAAATCTGTTCCATATACACTTCAAACTCATATGGTCATGACATAAGTATAATATCTGTTTCTGAATCATCATTGTCTGTAGACGACTGTGTGGTTAGGTCAACAAATGGATAGAAATACGACGATCCGATATTTTCTATCAACTGTTGCAGAAGTAATGGTTTGCTTTTAACAAAAAGAGTGTTTTTCAATGGTAGCTTCACGGTGGAAAGAGGGAAAAAACTCTATTCCTGCAGTTTTCTTTGCTACCTATTAACCTTTACCTGGAACTTCTAGATGCTCCGGACATATAAGCTCCTGAAGTTATGCAATTTCTCTACAAGAGATTCTATTTACGGAAAATCTGAATTGTAATGATGAAAATGGAGTGTCAATAGAGTACAAATATCAAAAAACGTTCGTGATACATTTTGCTGGCGTGTTGATTCGCAGGAAGCAGAACTCCAGTAACAGTTTGCCAAAAAATTACAGGACGCTTGCAAGCATATTAGATTATTTATTTGATAGCCCATTGTTGAGACCGGAAATGTGGACCCGTAAGAATGTCCACAGGTATTACGAGCTCATGTAATATGGCTGATGCGAAAACGGATGTTGGAAAAACTATGCGGTGGATAGAACTTTATATCTATTTTTAGCAGATTTTATAACTTTTGTAACATATGCGTCAAAGGACGTTGCAAAAGAAAGAAACAGTTCCTACAGAGCCATCACCAAAGCAAAGTTTCTTCAATTCTTCGACCTCTTCCAGTCGATCGTTCGCGAAGTAAATGCTCTTCTGCACTACGTGCGTTCAGATTCCCCTTTGCTGTACTGGATCGTTTGCTCTAAACCAGCAAATGAAACGTGCAGAAATTTATGTGCGAAATTTTCCACCTTCAGTCGGGGCGGATGTGTTACAGGGATGCGCGATAGCACGGAAGATATTTAATAATGGAGAAGACACAGCCACCGCGCAAAGTTCGCCGAAGGTAAAGCTGCACCCGAAAGCTGACATTTTTGTGCGGATGATAATATTGTTTTATTTAATTTCGCGTCGCGTCGGGCTTTGGTTCGTTGGCAGGGTATTTTGCGGTATTCCGAATGCCGGCAAGCGTTAAACTATGGCTAGGACGAGCGTGCCATTTCTAACGCGAACGCGAAAGATATCCTTCAGGTCGGCATCCCACCGTACTGCCGTATATTGAAAGGTTTGGTTTCTTTTCGGATATCAGCTATTGTTTGTCATTTTCTGACCATTGACAAGGTGCCATATACAGCCGACGACCGCGTCTGCAATTGACGTCAATGTGCGATGGGCACTAATAATGTGGCAATATGGAGCTGATCTTTTTGCGAAATATTCTCACGTCTTCTCACATACACAAACACTCACATACACACACGCGTGCCCGCTTACACTCTGGGCGTGGGAGGAAAAGTTTCTATTAACCATTAACCGATCGTTTCTTTCGTGAAGTCGCGTAAAAGTTGCCGTTATCGCGTAGACAGCCGGGTCGCAATGGTGCTTGTTTCTTTTTTAAATCTCTATTTCATTGGTGCGTTCAGCAGTGCGCTCGAAGCTATACAAGCGCTTAAGAAGTGCTTTTCCATTTTCAATTAACTTCTACCCTATCTAGACTGTGTTGCGAAGTTTTGGGAAGAGTATTGCATTGTACACAGCCGTTTATGCCACCAAAAGTTTAAGATTTAAACTTATAAATGGTAGATAATGGGTTGGTAAGTAATAAAAGTAAATAAAAGGTAAGTAAATAATGTTGAAAACAAAAAGGATTGGGAGTTAATATAATTTAGATGTACAATTATAATTGATTAAATGCAGTCAGAATATTACATTTTTTCCACCGTTGAAAAAACTGTGAAAAATGTCATGTGTGAACAAACAAATCAGTTTGATCACGAAATAAACGTGATGTACGCAGTGCTCCAGACGAAATGAAATTTTTAACCTACCACAGGGTTTATTGTCACGATTATAAACGTTCGCGCTGTGCACCATGTTGATGTTGCTGCTAATTGGCATTTGTAAACAAAGACTTGCCTAACCACTTACGCAGTGTTAACGGTAGAATGCGCGTAATCTTAAGAATAAACAAGTCGTTGATTCATGGAGATTCATGGTTTTTATCTGTTTTTTTTTTGTGTTCCATTGGATGTTATTAAAGTGATAAAAATTATTTCAACTTATGTGGAATGAAGCTTCAATTCTTGATCCTCAATACACATCTACTCTTCACTACCTAAGCAATAAATCATTAAAAAAAAAATTATGGAAACATTTCCTATGTTCTATATCCGTTCTATCCAAAATGATATGGATGCCGATCGTTTTCCTATCTTTGTTAGTTTGAGTTTGAGTAATCAGTTTTGATCCAGCTCAATTAAACACAATCAGAACGTTTGAAATGTTTCATCAAACACACAAACAGATGATTACAAACACAGTTAGAGTTTAGAACATTGCACCAATACTTGACGTTCTAGGGTGCTGTAACAGCTGCTCTATCGACAACGCAAACAAAGTAACGACTGCAGTAGATAAGAATTTTGTTGGTGTAGAAACACGGTTTCCTGCATTGCTTTATAGAACTGACACAGATGTAGATTATATTTTACTGCCTAGTTTCATGGTCACCGAAGCGTCTGAACTATATTTCTACATTACATGAAAACAAGCAAACTTTGCACAAGGGAAGTAAATTTGAGAGTGAACTGTTGGTTGCGGAAAGTACTTACGTTACAGAGATGTATTTTAATTCCCGATTTCACTCGTTTGTAACGAATACACTTCTTCACGTATTGAAAATGATAAGATGACACCAGCACCAGGCTATGAAAGTGTTTGGAATCAGTTAATTAAAATGCAGGGTTATTGGACTCTCGTGTGCATTGTGATTATATTTTGATTGTGTTTAAATGTTTTTGAAAATTATTTTTCACACAAGCCTATGTTATGTTTCGATGTAAAATAAAATTTTAAGATTCTAAAAATATTGTATTAATAGAACATACTAACTTGCTTCAATACAAAAAATTAAACATAAAATGAATGGCACATTGCAGAGAAAGAAGTTGGTAAAACTTATGACCATTTGATGAGTAACGGCCAGGAAAATTGATTAAATTTATGAAAATCCCTTATAAGCATCCCTTATAAAGTTATCCTAATAATAATTCAGAAAAAAACAATTATAATGAAAACAAAATATAAAGTTTAAACATTTCGCATTACTTTTGCTACGACCTAAACCGGTGCCTTCGTCCGAAAGTGTGTAGGTATTGTGAGTTCTTTAGCGGAACGATCTGAAAGTTTTGCGTACGCAGCGAAAACCTATGTGAGTTTTATACCACCGAACGAAACCTGATGATTTGAGTGCCCAGACAAACGCGAACTCATCCAATAGCTCAATATCCGTTTCAAGCTTCGAAGCGTTTGAATTTGTTATTATTCATTTGAATTCAGTTCTACCTTTAAAAGCTTTGATTTTGAGTATTTTACAGCTTATTTTATATGGAAAATCCCATGTAATTAAATTTTTTACTCGTGTAAAGCAGGTGATAAGAACAAGGGATGAACATGCGCATATTTACCGTCTTCACGAAACGCTTCACAGTGTCATAAGCGAGTGGCGCTCAATGACAGCGTAACGCAGAGCACTTCCGAACCGGATTGAGTTCCCACTCCGATACGGCGGTTTGTCCACATGGGGGTGAGCACCGAACGAAACGAATAAAACAAGGAAATAGCAAAGACCTCGGTGTCGGATCGTTGCTGCTTCGTGCAGCAGGTGTATTTTCCCCTTCGCCAGGGACAGACGCTCAGCTTGGGCTTTCGCGGATATCCTTTGTGCTGTGCGGGCAGTGGAACTTACCGGTACTATGCTGGATGTGCTGCTAGTGTTGTGCGTTATTTCTTCACCACTGTCACAAAGCTTTTTTCAAACACACAAAAACTGTAAGTGCATAAAACAATCGGACCATTAAACCCCCACGCTACGGTGAATTTCGTAAAGATTTATCCAAAGTTTCGCGACGCGTGTGTGAGAGCAAGTGATTTGGACTGGACGCTTCTTTCCCAGGCACGAGCTCCGGGGGCTTGCCATTGTCAAATGCACGAACGTGTCTGTGAATCGGTGAACCAGACGCATAATTTTTGTGTTTGCTGCTTTGTGTTTGTGAAGCACACAGCGTGCCGTTTTTGTGTGTATGTGAGTTTTGCGCTTTCTGTTTTGGGATGGTGGGGCTGTACAGCTGTACAGCAGAGTGTTTGAAATTCGCAATCTGTCAAACGAAAGGCACGTGGAGGCAGCAGAATTATATGGATGCATTTAAATGCATGTATGTGCGTGATGGCGCATTGTTTATAAAGTTTTCTCGCTGCTTCATCTGTGCGCGTTACAGCTTGTTTCAGTGGATCGCATGTGTGGAAATAAATTGTGAAACCGATCATCGCACCGTGCCGAAACATTTTCTACTATATTTACTACGTCTAGTGATGAAGTGTATCTAAACATCTACAAAAATAAAATAAATGTAGAGTTCGTTTGAATTGTGTTGTAAAAAAATTGTGTTAAATTAGCAATCACGGTGTGCGTGTATATGTGAGCTTGAGTTAAAGATTTGTGTGCAAAAGACGTAGGAGATGCCTAAAAGAAACGTAGCCGAAGCATAACTTCGGAGCAAATAAATGTACCTTTAAATTTTTTCAATTATTTTATATTGAAAGTATAATATCATCGATTGCAAAACTGTAATTTTGTGCTGTTAAAATGCATATTGTTCGATATAGATGACTATACACATGCCTCTGCTGTAGTTGTATAATAAACAAAACACGAATATTCGCCTGCATTGCTGCAATCCGCAACATGTGTTCAGTGTGATGCTCTATCTTTCAACGGTGGTATAATACAAAGCAGTTTTCCATTAAATTATTTGTAATTTTTAAATTTAAAGCATAATATAGCATTGAAAAATGAAATTTCTGCTATTTTTAGTCGAGTGAAAATTGAATTTGAGACGTGAAACATTCAAATTGAGCATTGAAAATATAGTTTATCTAATCTAGTAGACATGTGTCATAACTTTAGCTTCATGTCACCTTTATTTACTTCTCTTTCGATTTCTTTCAGCAGTATAGTGCAGTAAAATCTATTTTGAAAGCATCAAATATCTTTCCTCTTTAAGTGTAAGTGTTGCATGAAGTTAGTGATGTAAAGAAATTGAAGCATCACAGTGAGTTTTTGCAATTGTGCTTAATGTTAACCTGTTGTAAAAGAAATCGTGGCAAATGATTGTGAGTTATTAAAAAAAAGATTAATTTATTATGTGGGTATGTTGTTTCGCAAGCATTACAATAAGTGAAGTGTTGTGTAAAAACCGAAGAGAGAAATGTTGCTAAAAATGTGAAAATCGATCTGCTGATGGAAATGTGTACCGAGTCTGAAGGCATTATTGTTATGGCAATGAAACAAAAACAGCAGCGTTGAAACTGACCACCATCAGCACAAGCAGCATCGAAACATGAAACATGTAAGTAGCAAAAGAACAATAGTAGATCCAAAAAATCCGGTAGCCGTACGTTGCCGTAGACGTTCTGGAAGCATGTACTTTAGAACCATTGCCCTGGGTTGTGCTGTTTGTGTTTGCTGTGGTTTTCTGTTTTTCAAGCGAATTTACTCCCGCTTGCCAGGGTTGTGTAGTTTGATGTGAAAGTGCAACATAAACGGGAATCGGCAAACAAACAGCAAACGGTGAATATGAGTGCGAGTGGCTTTGTTTGCATTCTCCTCCAAAACCGCTGGATGCTGTAGCGTCCGTATATGAGTGGTTTGGTGGATGTGCTTCCGATGTTTATAGCGTATTGTGGTTTATGTTGCCTTTCATCAAACTATGTACTGCTGTATTGGTATTTTATGTTTTATGTGCTATGTTTTGTTTTTGAAAGTTGCATGGTTGTGTTTGATTTTGAGTGTTGTTGCTGTTAAATTTGGTTTTAGCTGACGATTGTTGTTATTTTTAAACGTTTTTTTTGTCTTTATAATCTTTAATTGATATTTCACTTTAATTAAATACCAAACATACTGGCAATAAGATATATTTCGTTATACAGATTTTACTTGATATTAATACAGGAATAATTTCAATCAAGTTTACTGCACAGGGTCCCCTGGGTTTAATGTCCCATACCCCTATTTACATGAAGTACAAACATGAAGACATCCAATTCACGTTAATAGCATTAGCAATAGTATTTGTTCCCTACTGGAATTACTCACACCGCTTCCACCTATGTGTGATAAAGTACTAGAATTTGATTGTTGTACCCATTAAACATCAATTGAGCTTTTGTATGAGCTCCAACGTATTTTGCACACTTCACCGTTTTATTCGTTGAGTGAAATAAATGTGTGCACTTAAAATCGCATTAATTGTACAATGTGAGCAGTACATTAGAGGGAAGTGGTTTCTCACTCACTGGGGGAGTACATTATGGACCAAACCCACAAATTCCCTCAATGGTCGGTTCAATAGCACCTTCATGTGTTAAATAGCAGACCAAATGTAGTTACCGTCTCTTCCAAACTTTCGAGAGTTCTCGAATGGCACAATGTTCATACCATAAAATGGCATACGATTTATACGATGTACGGTGAGCAGCATACCGATGCTTACTTCCTATTTTATAGTTGTATTTAATTTCAAACTGATTTTTTTAATGGAAGCTTTTCTGGAATAAAATGGAAGCTGGAATGGAATGGAATATTTATATATTTTTATATTTATATATTTTGTGGAATAATTTCTTTGATAAAAATTCGTATACCTGTACATGTCTTCCTGGCAGCTTTCTTCACATTATAAGCTTCCCTAAGCCGGTACAAATTAATGCTGACTTTCGAGAAATGGATGCAGTGTGGCGTAAAATTAGCACCACCGATTATTAATCCTTGTCCCTGCAGAATAATTATGTGCCCCTTAGGCCTTCCAGGCAAGGTCTTGTGGGTATAGAAATAATAAATATTCCAAAGTACCGAAAGCCCTGGTAGAAGCATGACGATGCATTTTAATTACGATTTTTTGCGGTAAAAAAATCGTTAGTTAAAGTAGAATGACAAAAATAAGAAAAGAGTGAAATGAAAACATAAAAACGGTGAATAAAATAATACTGCTAGTATGGTGCTGCGACGCTTAGTAGTCTAGCTTCTAGTGGTCGGATGCTATCGCAAGACGTAGGTACTTATTAGCATATAAAACGGTTCACAATCTGGTCCAACGAGCGGTAGATGCTGGTCTTCCACTTATTATGAAATATGTCGAGGATTTTCTTACTCGGCAGCTGATGCAAATAGGTAGACGAAAATTCAAAATTGGGAATGAAAATTTGTTTGCATACAATATTGTTTACCTTCGCATGGAAATATTGATTTATGTGTGGCCTTTTTTGAACGGAGGATATCAATTATTTTGACTACGATATTATCGAAATTAATGGCACCGTTTGAGATACAGCTCGATCAAATGACGGTGCAATAGTGTAAGGGCAGTGATCTGTAAACGATGATCGATTTTCTATAGAAATTTTCTTTTCCCGGTGGTTCTCACAGACAAAGCATTCCAGGGAAACCGATAATGGTACTTGGACAAAGGAAATAAAAAACCCTGAACGGACGTACCAAAATGCAGTGGCAAGTTGAAAATTGTGTCTGATGATTTTTTTTTGTTTCTGGTCCTACGCTTCTCTGACTTCGTGTTTGCTCAACAAGGGGAAAATCGGCTTCAAAACAGGAAGGACAATCGAGCCAACAAAAAAGACCACTCCGAGTGGCATTTTATCTCATCAGCAAAGGTATTAGGTCTAGAGAAGTTTGATTTTGTTTTTCGTTTTCTTATTCTCCCTTGAGCTATGGAGCGATTTTTTTTCCATCCATGGTTCTATTCGGTTTTTAGTCTCTAGTCCACTGGGTGGTATTTATCATTTTTCCGACTGTTTCTTCTCTTGCATTATGGGAAGGTGTGGGTAAGCCTGTCTGTAGCGTGAGTACCGAATGCATGCATTGAACCATGACCATCAAGCTCCTTCATCCTTTTTGGTCTCAAAAGTAAAGGTGAAAGATTTTTTTTCGCCTTTGGAAAGCTTTATTAAGAAGCAATCCTTTCAAGATGTGTGCTTGAGCACCATTTCTACTCAATCTGCTGCAGTCTGTGAGACTAACGGACGTGACGAGAGGATGATTACAGCTCGAGGGGAAAACGGTCTGAAGAAAAAGAAAGATACTTCGAAGGCTTCAATGATTCTTTGCGATTTCCTGTACCACTGAGATCCGGATAAGCGAAGCGTTTCTTTTTTATGAGTAAGATTAGAAGCTTCGGGAAGCGTGTGGAAATGATTTCCACTTTTTACAATGGGAAGAGAAAAAAAAACAATCCGTTCTTGTGTGCCACATTGAATAGACGTGCAAATGACAGTAGCACAGACATCATGCATATGCCGAGCCAGGTAAAAGGGGAAAAAACGACTCCATCACACCTGGAAACACCCGATATGCATCGTTTGGGTGAGAAAAAGCTTCGTGAGCCTTTTTTTTTTGCTTCGTGACGACGCATGATGTGGTCATGATTGGAAGGATTTAGGGTTGAAATGCTGATTCGTACGACAGTCGGCATTGAAAGAAGCTGTGTGGGAGAGGCGCACAAAGTAACGCCAATATGGATGATGTAGCCAGTTCCGGTGGAAGAAAATTCAAAATGGTACCACGAAGAAAGAACTTGTTCTTTGAATTTTGGTTTCTGCCAGGAAATGCGTTGATTTGGAATTCTGAAATGATTTGACATTTGAAAGTCATCAGTTTGGTGCGGTTGCGGTTGAAAACCTATGGAAAATCTGTTCTTTAGCACGTTCCATCACTCGTTCATGATGTGCAGCTTGGGTTAGCATTTAGTTTTTGTTCCAAGGATAGTGGATATCCTAGGCAAACCTCAATCCATTCTGGAACTTCTGGAAGTGTTTTTGTTTTCTATCTTTTGTCAGTAGAACTCAGAATAAATTGTGGATTGTTTGGGTACGTGTTGGTTGATTAAGTTTATCCATCCAGAAATTACACTTACACCTGTTGCATTCACTTCTTGGAACAACCTCCTCGGTACGATGAGTCCAGTAGTCCTATTGGGTAGAAGAGCTTTGCAATGTCCTTTCAGTTATTGGATTGGAGCTTTTAGTCAGATGTAATTAATGGAGAATACAGAGTGAGGAACCTGTGCATTTGACATGTGGCCCAGAAGTTCTAAGGACATTTCTGTGGAATGTCTGATGTTATGTTTGTGACAGATTGTTTTCGATTCGGAAGGAAGTTAAATTAAACACTGTACGGACTACTACATGTAGGTTCTTGTTAGTTGTACTTCTGATATTATTTTATAACATCACAACAAACTGTCAATCGCCACTGTTTGATCTCCAACATTGAAGGCTAAACTAGCAAACTATTTGGAGTACAGAAAAGAGAACTATAAAAGAAGCATGAGAGGATATCCACACAGGCACTTTAACCCATTTCTTCCATTATCTGAATATCCAAAAGTATAAGTACACAAAGAAGATTTTAATTGCTAATCGAATAGTTCCATTTCTCTAATATGCTATTTTACATCATCCACTTCATGCCTTCGTTAAGCTAGAAAATAAATTGATTACCAATTTGTGCTGATTGGTACCGTTTACCGCGATGCCTAGAAAAATGCGACTTGGCATATTGTGCATCCGCATAAAAGCCTTCATCCTAGCGAAGAAAAGCGTTACTTCGCCGAATCCATCTCGCATCTTTGCCCTGCCTGATGGAATGGAAGTTCCGGCTTCCGGCGATTTGATCGATTTCCTTTCGATTCCGTTAGGACGGAAAGCTCGATATGCTGTGGGTTACGGTGAGGAATATTGACAGGGATCAAGCGAAAGCATCGAGCTGAGCACGGGTTGCAGTTTTATTGACGATCGCTATCCCGACCCAGTACTCTTTTCCGAGCTTTGCTGATAATCTAATTTCAGTACTCCGTACATATGATTTCCAATCGAAACCATTCGAATTGGGTTTTTGCTCGAAAGGGATCATCCATTTTTCCATTGCTCGTTAAAGCGAAGTAGTAATAACCGTGCACCGTGGACGTTCAGGACGTAAGCAGATTGTGTTTCTGCCCCATCCCAAACACAATCAACTGCGATCACATTCCGGTGTATCCGTTTCACTTTACGACATCGACACGATAATAATAATCTCATCCGTGGCTGATCCTTTCGGTCTTTAGATGAATGCCGTTGCAAAGGTCTTGGAATGTTATCCACCGTGCGTACGTGTGGTGGAATGTTATCCCTTTGCGTGCTCTTACACAATAATAGGAATAAAACGAAACATGATCACGAGTTGGGAGTTAGGAGAGGGAATGAGATAGGTTCTCAGATGGGTGGCAAATTTATTCGATCATATTCACTTTCTTTCCTTCGACGGTTCGGTGAGCTGCAACATTCGCAGGATAATAGAAAACACATCTCCAAGGCAAGGAAGGCGTACTGAGGCGACATGTGAGCATTTGGCCTTGGGAATAATTCGATTGCGATAAAGTTAATCGGGTCAGAATCAGGGATTTCTGTAGAAAAAGTGATACCTCACGTGGTAAAAGGATTTTTTCGGCCAACAGGTGTCAGTCGGTTTCGACGGACGAAAGGAAGGTCTAAACACGGCTTCATCTGTTTATGGGGAAATAAAGCTGTCCCTAAACAGTCATCCCGATTTTTCGTTTATGGCCAATGGTCGGAACGCTTTATTTGGTGTATCTCGTATATCATTTGAATAATATTATGCTTAGCTATGTGAAAAAAATGCACAACTTCAATTCTTTCTTGACAATTTCATTCTCTTGCTATTCCACTTTGTATTTATCAAAAAATTCCTCAAATAGAAAATTGAAACATCTCTACCCTTAAAGCAATTCCCACTCAACATTAATATCAGCATGGAGCTCAACTTGAGATCTTCACTCAACGGGAAGCGCCCGGGTACTTCATTTTGTTTTGTTGACAATTCGTTCAATATCACGCAAGACGCCGTCTGGCGCGTACGTCTCGATGGGGACTTTTATAAATTGTTTTATAATTTTCATCTTGCCTAGCCAACGATGCCACGGATGCTCCGGGCAGGTTTCCAGGTGGATCCAAGTAACGCAAAGGATGTTTTCTTTCGGCAGTGGCACTAAAGTAAGAAGCGCCCGGAACAGTCATCGGGCGCCTGATTGATGTGCCTGCTATTGCAAGCCGGCAGCTATAGCAAGGGCTATAGGAAAAACTGCTGATGAAGGACCGGACTGATTGGCGAATAATTGGTTGAAAGTTAATGTTCTGATGAAGTGATTGTTTTTGGAACCTTCTCTAGGCGAAAGGAGCGTGTCATGGAGTACGCAACAGGGCTGGCTCAAAATAAAACACCAGCTCGCGCTATTGCACAGGCACCGCCGGAGCATGCGGAAAGTTCATAATTGAAGTACAGAGTTTCTGCAAAACGTGGAAAGTGATTTTACTGGTGAATGCCGGTATTCAATTAGTGAGCCATCGTTCATAATTTGAAGAGATTTTTGCCCAGTGTTTGTGGTGCTTGATATCTTCGAGTTTGATGTACTGGGCTTGGTGTAATGGGCTGAATTTGGTTTGGAAAAGCAATTAAGGGGTATGTTTAAAATAAACTAAAAACAATTAAACAATTCCAAATGCTCAGTATTGCTTCAACTAACAAAATTTAGCTCATTTGCTGAACCATAATTCAACAAAGTTCAGATAGCTTTTTCCTAGCTTTATCTATCGCAAACAGAGCATCAGATCTGTTTGTGAAAATGGTACGACTTGTAGTCAAATCGTCAGCAGTGTGTAAGGGTAAATGGGGAAAATGTGTTTGCTTTCGGCTTAACTGGTTGCCTGGCATGATGGTTGCATTCTCACGCTTTGTGCTACAGGACAATGTAGGTAGGACCTGGCCAGACTCTGTGGTAGAGAATAGGACGAAGGATGCTACTTAGTAGGATTGTGTTTACAAATCGATGTACATGCTGGTTCTTGAATGTAACACGTCAAGTGGTGATTGTTTGTCGAGCAATTTCATTTCATGATATCGCCACACGTAGTTACTAGGAATTGTTACTAGAAATTACGAGTTAAACTTTATGTAATGAGCTATTTTGCAAAGGATATAAAATAATGTTTATTGATTGGACAAAATGGAAAAAAATTAAATTTATGCTGACGCACCAACGTCATGCAAACTCGCGTCCTACTGAGTAGCCCTTCATGTGCAAAGCACTATTTCACCGGCACGAATGTGTGAATTTGCTACTCGTTTTAGTGTTTTAACTTTGCTGTTCGCGTTCACTGGTTGATTTGCGGTGAATATAAAAAGGGGTTGTAATTTGCATGGAAACAGCGTGTACTAAGCCCGACCCGTGCACTCACTAGTTGTAGTTCCCCTTTTCGCAGCGGGAACAAATTACACACTAATGAATTATCGGTCTTTTCACTCGGTTTGGTTTGGTGCTGGCAGGATTACGCGTTTTTTTTTCAGCTCCCGCTGCTCAGCATGGTCAAGCTTCCGGTTGATGATTAACGAGTTTTCCTGTTGGAGTTTGATTTTAAAGCAGTGGGTTATGGGGAATATTCGATATGAGCTTTACGGTGTGTTTCCATTACAATGATCAAACAGAATCGTTTTATAGAGTTTTAAACAAATTAATATATTCTAACAAATATTATGTAATAGAATTTTTCATAGTATGTTTATTCTTGAGGAAGTTTTGTATATATTTGAACCAAATGACATATTTTTACTATAAATTGTTTAAATGCTTAGTGCAGGGTGCTCGTAGCGTTAACCCTTCGCTACAAAATCCACTCTTTTCGTGTGTAATGAATAGTTTAATTTATTTTCCTATTTGCACAAAATCTGCGCTGACCTATTATCTTTCTGTCTGTCATCCACTGCCGCCTTGCATTCCGTGTCCGGCATAATTGCTCTTCGTGAGAAAGCAAACTATCGCCGACGGCCATCTACAGCCCTTCCCGGTAGCCTCCGGTGAAAACTCGATAATGCCGTGGCCGTAGGATAGCCTCCGTCTGGTTGACCTTTGCCAGTGCAAGAATCATTTACCTTTGCCAACACCGTGGGCGATAAGCACCCCTATTCCGGCGTACGGTTTATATTGCAGTCGTCCATTTGACGTGTTGATCGATGGGTGGGCGGGTGGATGACGCAAAAAAAAAATCATCAGCCCGGAAAATCAACCAACCGACGATAAGCTAAACCGTTTCACTCCTGCCTCACTGTTATCGTCAGTGGAAAGGGCCGCACAATCATACTCTTTCTTTTGTTTGTCCACTCACACACACACACACACGCACACACAAACAGGTAAAAAGAAAGGTGACGCTAAAAGTGGTGCAACATGTCATGCATATGGGAAACGAAAAAAAAAGGCACAAACTCCATCCACCGACGTAAGTTCACACTTAATTACCGAAATGATTTCATTTGAACGGAAGCCAATTTCGAGGCTTGGCCGGCAGTTGTTTGGCTAGGTCTAGGGGCTTTGCCTTTTATTTTCGTTGTTGCCTGTAAAATCTGAGTATATGGCTCATTCACTTTTGATGCTTTCGTGACTATGAGTTTTTCCGCTCAGCGAAAAGCCATCGCATGCAATCGAAAGCGGGCTTCTCCCGTCACGTTTTGCTTTTATTTTCAGTGCATACAACTTGGTCCTTTGGTCGTTGGGTTTTCTTTCTGTTTGTTCTAATTGAAGATCGGGGGTTTTTTCGGTGCCTTGCTTTCCCTAGCTGGAAGGATGGCCTCTTTACACGGTGGCCGGTTTTTCGAATGCTGGAAAATCACTTCATTCACCTTAAGGCTCCGACGAGGAGGATAACCTCGTTTGCAGATACACGTTATCTGGTGGGAGGAATTTTCCGAGTGTGCGCGAAGTGGGTGGAATGTTTAAAATTGGAAAATCGATTTTGTGTTTGGGCTAGAACGCTGGCCCCATGTGTAGTTTTTCCCCGGAACTGATCCATCGCTGTGTGCGGTTGGTAGATGAAGTTGTTCTCCGGTGTTGGGGTAGTTTTTGAATGAATTTTCCAGCGGTTGTGTAGTTTGGTCAGTTGAGGGTTTTTTCCTGATGTGCGAACGATTTCGGGGATGGAAGATCCGTTGCTCTTTTCGATGCTACCCTGACGTGTCGTTAGCTAATTTGAATATAGCCGAGAGTAGCGTTTTGTGAACAGGAGGAACTTTCTGTTAGCGTTAGTGTTGTTTTTTTACAGTCTGATGTAAAGTTAACAAAACGAGCTGCATCATAACAGCAAAAGCACCGAACAAAAGCTTGTTGTAAATGCTACATCGAGCTCTAGTCCTTTCCATCATTAATGGGTGCATTGTTTTCATCAGTCACGATAAAAGGATTCATCCATACGGACACATTCGGTTTTAAATAAATTAACCATAAAAGCTTTCAGTTTAGATGAGTTTCCGAGCAAACAAATCCGGTAGCTTCATATGGCTGCTTGTGCTGTATTGCAAATTGCCATCCGTTTGAAACAGAGCATAGAAAGGAAAGCCAACTCAATCCTTCCATTTGGCCGGTTAAAAGGAAGACATAACATTAAAAGGATTCAACCGAACAAATAGAGTATAACACAATAAGGTAGGCTTAAAAATATAACAACGGAAACCGCACCATGAATAGCATGTTGTGAGTAAATGATGAATGAAGCATTTTAATGCGAGGTATGAAGCACACCACGAACACGAAGGTAGGAACCATGAACAAAAGCAACGCAACCTTGCGCAGATAGGTAGGTGGATAATGTACTACTAATAGTAGGTGGCGGTGTGAGTAGCAGGTTTGGCAGATGGAATGGTAGAAAATGGAACAGACCCGGTAAATCACTGCCGTTGACATTGGTACCGGTTGCTGGCCTCGGAAAGGTAGCAAAGATTCTGCATGCTCTCCGTGGCGTGTACGGCGGGACACTAAATGCCAGGTGCATGCGTGTGGTTGGTTCGTTTTGTGTCCTGATCCTCGTGACCAGACGATTCGGTCGGTGACCAGTGGGTAGAGAGTGATTTAAAGCAAGGCAACACGAAAGAGAAGGATCACAACGGCAACAACAGACACACGCATGATTGGACGCAAATGGGTGTAGAGATGAAAGGAACCGAAATGGGTAGGATATAAAAACATGTTTATGATCCTGAGGACCTGATTATGGTTGACCCCTCTGGTACAAATGTCACCGTGAAAGAGGGAGAATGGGACGGTCATTAAAATTGTATGTGAATGCGTCAACACGGTAAGCGGTTTGTTGATTTTTTGGTTTTGGTTCAGGGGATAACTCTTTTGTGCATAATCAGTCGCATTGGAGAGGACTGTTTAAAGAATAGAACTTGTAAACGAATTAAGGAACCTCAATTTCTTATAAGTCTCTTCTAAACGAGTATCTACTATTTTCATGGAGAGGAAACTCGATAGGGATGGACACACAGAATTTATTTATTTAAATCTAAGGACAATGCTTAATCTAACGTTCTTCTTTCATCAATATTCATAAAATATTTGCTTTTACCATCATGGCTTATTCCATATAGTTCAATTTATTCGGGAAAGAAGGGCAACTGATATGTCACCTACAGAAAACTTTCCCAGTTATTCCATTTTACTGTGTTTTAACTTCAAGTACCGAAGAGCGGCCCAATGGGGTAGTGATATCCGCGCTGGGCCTTCACATGGAGAACGGTGACCAAAATCCCATCCGGACCCGTTCTCCCGTAGCAAGGACTGATTATTGGGGTACGTTGAAAGCGAAATCCAATAATCCAATACACGGGCCCTAGCCGTCATGCGAAAGTACAAAACAACATAATGTGCTCTACGACGTTTGCTTTGGCAGAGGACGCGAGATACAGTAGGGGAATTTATGTTTCAGGAATATTAATTTTCCATTAAACATAATTTGATAACATATGGACGTTTATTCAGCCTCAGCTATTGGGAAACTGAGTTTTAATCAGGGGTATGATTGTTAAACAAAAACATTCGCCGATGTAACAAGTATTGTCCACATTAGTACTTAAAGACTTTTTTTATATTAAATTGTTTATATATTCAAAACCATCATGTATGTCACCATATTAAACCATTAAGTTTACTTTTCCGTAAGACTTTGAAGCAAAGTAGAAGAGATTATATTTTTTAAACTTTTGAATAAAACTCTACAATTTCCCAACAAAATTTAATAACAAGTGGAATATTCAGCTAGACCCATGTGGTTTAATTTTTGTTTGTACCTTTTTGCAATCACGCAGATGAACCACTGCCGAAGGTTAATTGGTGTATCGGTTGTGCCCAGCAGTAAAATCAACCCATGCTCTGTTCGTGCGTAATGAGCGAACGTTTGGTAAAGTCGGTGAACAAATCCCTTCCACCATTCACAGTACGTACCGCTGCCACAAAGGAAGTCAAATTGATTGCCCCGTTCCACGTGGAGTGGACGTGTAATGGTAGTATATCATTACGTGTCCAACCCGGACCTGTTTGCGTGTGTTTTCCTCAACCCTGTTTCGTTTACGATGAGCTTTTTCTTCCGCAACACATATCCTCTTTCTCTCTTTCTCTCTCTCTGTCTCTCTCTCTCTCTCTCTGTCTCTGTCTCTCGGACATTGCCACAGCGAGTGTGTGTCCAAAAATACTAGCGCCACGCTGGTATCAGACTTATCTTCGGTCATCTATCTTTCGTCGTTGGCGGGTTGATAGACGGGCCGAGAAAGCAAGGATGTGGATTTGACTTCGTACGTCGTGTAGGGAAAGGTCTGACTGATACTGTTCCTTTTCTCGTGACAACGTTTGTCGCTGCTGTACGGATTGTTTACGCCCACCGTACACGTTTCCCGGGGTACGTCCCAGGTGGATAATATGCTTAACAATTGCTGAAGTGGTGTTGTGCTGTCCTCGGTAGTAGTTTCTTTTTTACAAGCAACTCTACGTTGGTAGGATTTGGTTTGGGGCAAGCATCTTTGCTCAGACGCGCCATTGTACCTCGTCTGTTATTGTACCGTACATAAATCTTCGTTCGCATAACACACAGTGACTGATGTGCTTAAAGGGTTGGTTTGTGCCACATTCGGGGTAGAAGCTACCCCAAAATACATCGCGCAATATTAATCAAACCGTTGTACACTACCGGAGATGATTCTTATTTGAATAGAAGCAAAGATCAACATGTAAGTGTTTCGAAATGGTGGTGGTCATAGCTGGAGAGTTTTACATGCTCGTTCTGGGGAAAAGTTTTGCACTGCATCAGGTGAATGATTTAACGCCAGTTAAACCGTGTCCATTACACCAGCGACACAATCCAAATCACGGGACCAGGTGTGGGCTTGGGCCTTAAGGTTGTTGTAAATGTCAGCCCAGCTTTGATGTGCCAGCTCACCAATATACCGTACCGAGCGCCACCCACGACCCACAGCAAGGACAGCATTTTCCGAGATCCAATTAGGGAAAAGTTTCCAATTCCCTTCCGTGCATTATCGGAGATGATGAATCGGAGGTGTCTGCATGGATAGGTAAGCAAAAAAAAACCCCCATTGCCTAGAAGCGATCTTTCATGATTGCTACACACGAAACACAAGCAGACTGACCGATATGCTGGTTTGGAAGGAATGATTCAAATTTTCCCGTCTGTGCGTCTGCTCATCCAGCATGATCTCACCCAATTACTTCTTTGGGATGAAGGTTTTTTTTGCTTCGTTGGTGCCCTTTTCCACTTCATTTTCTTTCGCTAAGAACTTCCCTATGGTAGCTTTTGCTCTCCCGTGGGGTGTTTTTTTTCGTCATGATGTCCCTTTCTTCTCTTTGGGCTTTTCGTTTGGGTGGGTTGCGTTGAACGAATCTTGTGCAAAGGTGACGATGGTAACGTCAAGCACGCGGTGTTGCCTGGTCCGTTTGTGACAGCTGCGGTGAAGTCTGATCCAAGGGATCGACACCCAGTTGCTTGGAGATTATCGCCCAGCTGGAATCTACCCGGTCCGGGCCATCGCTCCCGGTAGTTGGTACTTTCATCTGGTGAACTTTAAAAAAGGTCCTTTTTCGGGAGGCTTATTTTTTTCTCCGATTGGCAACGAAGCGTGGACTTGAAACATGTTTATTTTGCTGTTGGAATGCAAAATGTGTCACGTGAATGGTTAGGCAGCGTGCACCTTTGAAGATGGTTCACTAAATGTTCTTTCCAATGTTTTTGAAAAAACTATTTGTTTTGAAATTATTCGTTTTGACTCAAATGAACGACAATAAATTTAATATTTGTTTGAACAAAATAAAAGTTCATACTCAAAGAAACACCTTACAGAAGACGTATTCGTTGCGGTTGTTTTAATTTTTTTGCTACAAATAATGTTTCAGAGAACATGAACATATTTCTTCGCAAGCTGTAAGGGAGTGACCCAAGTATTGAACATGGCTTTATATTTTTATTTATACAAGCCCCTACAAGTGTTGTTCTACACCAACTTCTTAATCGTTCCCTCGAGTGTTGTGCTATAATTTATGCATACCTTTGCCCTAATAAACCACGTAATATAGAAACAACATGGGAAAGCAAAACATAGCCCTTCTTTCGATTTTTTGCGGCTAGTAGTGAGGGTTTTGATATTTTCCATTCTTCCATTTTTCGATTCCATATTTTCCGCCACCAACGGAAACACAGCACGGTCACTGAGTTCGGTTTGGCAATCAAGCGCTCAATAAAATAGAAATTAAAAGAGCACGGTCGTTTCCATCATGTTACCTGCGGGGGTGTGGTAAAACCAGCAGTTGTGCTGCGTGAAAATTTGGTTCGTACCATTACGCGTCCAATGCCAGAATAAAGTACGTCCACATTTTCTTGGAACGATTTAGCTGGGAACGCGATATATCTTCACCGAAGGAACAGCCCTAAACGTTGCCATACGGTTACTTGCTGATACCAGTAATGAATGAAAATTTGATTAGCTGTCTAATAAAATCCAACACATGTTGCGACAAACGTTACACGATTTCCGGTGGCACTTTCGGTGCCGTTTAGCGCATTACTACGAGAACAACGCGCGAACAACGAAGCGAATGATACGCACCATGCGGTTGGGTGCGAAACCGTTGATAAATAAAATCTTTCCGACCGAGTGTTGAGGCTACAATTCGGATTCTTACGGCCGAACAGTGATGTTGTTTTTATATCACACGGTATGGTCCCTTTGGACTAAACAAAACCCAAAAAAAAACCCATCTCCCAACGGGAACACATGAAGACACGGGTTGTGCTGGAGGAGGAAATATAATTAAACACCTTTTTTCGCTGCCGAATGCAGAAGGCTACAGGTGTGCAAATTAATAGGGACAGTAAGATGGAATTTAATTACCGGAATGACTTCATTTTTGCCTGCGCACACTTGGAAAGCGTGAAAAGCGTGGGCGAAACGATTTTTGTATTTTTGTACGAACAAAAAAAAAAAATTACCGTGCGAGATTGAAATGCTACGAGCAAATGAAAATGTGAGATAGATAACGTGTAAATTAAATGGATAATATCAAACATGAAATGCGCTCTTTATGAGCTGCGAATTATCCCAACACTCGTAGATACATTTGAGTGGTTCTGCTTTAAAACACTAAAAAAAAGGGAAAAAATTATTAGCAATTATTTTGATGGTAAAAATATTTACTTCAACTAAATTCAAGCATTTTTTATTCCTAGGTGCAAAATAATAGTAAAGACTTAACTGCAAATAATTTGTTTTCTCTTTTTTATCTGTTTTATTCTGCTTGTTTTTTTTTTACATTTCGTGTGCATGTTTGTTTACGTCCTTATCTGTTTCTGGTTTGTAAAATGTTTTGATAATTGTGTGCTGTTTTTCCCCATGTTCCTTATTGCACATCTTCCATTCTCAACTGTTTTTTTTTTACTTTACATGTTTTGTTGTGTGCTGTGTGTGTTGCTGTTTGCACTGCTTATATTTAATATTTTTCTGCTAATGACAACAATGTATTGTGCTGATTTTGCTGGGATCGATCAATTGATTCGTTTTCTTTCTTTCCATTGTGCGTCCGGTGTTTTCTCTCTTTTTCTCTTTTTTTTACAGATCTAAATATGTTCTATGCTATGCGTCTTGATGTTTTTAAGTGTTTGTATCGCATAATAAGGGGGAACTCGCACGTGTGTCACATGTGCCAATGGGTGTGCGTAAGACCACGATTCAGCAAAAAATAAAAGAAATCATTCGCCGTGCATCGCCCGTTTGTTGTCGCTATGTTGTGTCGCAGGAATAAGAAACAACGCCAACGGTGTGTGCGTGTCTCTGTGTTTGAATGTAATTTTGATGTGCCGCCGGTCGGTGTGAATGTGTGTTGTATGTTGTTATATGGTGTTTCATGCTTTTCTTAGCTCGGGCGCTATTTTGGCGGTCGTCTGGGTTTAGTTGACCCTAAATTTTCCGATCGTGTGCTACTGGTTGTTTCTCGCAAACTCTCTCTCTTCGTGCCGTCAAGCGATCGTGCTTCGTGATCTTCGTGCGTAAACTGATATGCAACGATGCGCACGAATTAGTTCCAGCTAAAGGGGGGTGTGGTGGTAGCCTTGATGTGATTGTGTGTATTGGTTGAATCGGCGTAAATGATAAAAAAGGGAAAATGGATCAAAACACTGGGACGTGCGTGTCGATCTAGCAAAAAATTGATTGATGGTAATGGTTTTGGGACCGTAAGTTAACCTTTCGATCTACCCGCGCAAATGAAATGCATGTTTGTTTACGTATTTCGATATGAAATATGTTTACATTAATATACATTTGGATGGCGTTTTTCTTGCGCACCGACATATCAACGTATTAGTACTACAGCTCAGCAAGTTTTAGGTGTACGTGTGCTGTTGGCTGTCGGTGTTTAGAGTCGGCCAAATATCGTGTTATTGACGTACGAAGCCAACCATGATACCAACCCGCGTTGACGTTCGAAACGCCTGGCTAGATCTGTCAGTTTGGGGGAGATTGTCAATACGATCGCTAGGTGTTGACTGAGATGGTTTAATGCGCGAAAGGAAAGTAAAGTGTGCAATGAATTAATTCTTTAGCAATTGTTTGCCAATTTCTTTACCCCTCCTGTAAATGTGATCAGTATTCTTGTGCCAGTGTGGATGTATAAAATCCGACCGTGATCGCTTTGACGCACGTAAAATATCTCCCTGAATAAGAAGTGTTTCTCTTTGTGTGAATCTGCAGTGAAATGAACCGCACATGGAAATAGTCTATTTCCGGGCACGTGCAAAGTGCATAAGCTGAGTGCATCGCTACGGTGGCGAGAGTGCGCGAGTGTTGTGAAGTTCGCCGGTGTGGATGAAAGGTGGAAACGTGTGCGACCAAACAAGATGCCGGCAACGTCCGAGTATCGGCAGGGTAGAAAAGTGCGCCACTATACTTATTCTTCTCATATCCTTGCGATGACGCACGGCAATCATCATCTGTAAATATCCGTCACAGTTTTTTCCCACACTTAACCCCTTCATCCATTGGGCTGTACACGGTGGGAAGGGGGCCATAATAGCTTCCTGCTTGGAAATAAACTTAGTAAAGGTTCCGGTGCTTAGTATCTACTTGCTTAACCATCAGCAGCTAGGTTGCAAATACTCATCCAAGTAACACGATCGCATCCTCAAGGATTTCGTAAAAAAAAACCCCGAAAGCATGTTAGCAAAGTATCATGCCATAATGTGTGGACTGGCGAAAGAATTGTAAGCAGTGATATTCGACTCCATCGCAATCCGATTAGCAACCATCCATACATTCCGCCGAGTGCCAGATCCTTTTCATCAACAAACGTGGGGTTTTTTTGTATGTGCTGGGAACGGTTTGCGTGAATGCACCAAGCGCAACAAGAGGATCCTCTGCTTCGACGCCCCCTAGCGCTCATATCATCATCAACATTTCTTGGGCCAGCGAACCATTTCTAGCCATTAATACTCTGCATCCCAACTTCGGCCTAGCATAGACTGCAACGGTACTGGGAAAATGCTTAAACACAAGAGGAATGCAAAGCCGGTACGTTGAAACCCCACATTATCTCCATCACGCTCTTCTTTTCTCGTTTTCCTTCCGTTTGTAGTGAAAAGAGTAGCGTAGAGATCGTTGTCTCGTTGTGTAGTCGCCTCCATATCCTCCATTACGCCATATTGTTGCACGTTCCTTTCGGTTCCCAACTAGCTGCTTTAACCAATTCGCATCCTTACACATCTGCATGCACTTACGAGGGGGAAATTGAAATGAGGATTTTGCTACGTACTGCAACCAGCACCTGCCGAGCTTTTCGAGCACTCTTTTCGTTGGGTTCTTGTAACGTTAATATGACGGCTGGTGTTGATGCGAGGACGTAATGATTTCCTGTTAAGGCTTCCATTACAACACTTGTAGTTTTTTCCATGACACAGTGCACTCATATCACTCTTAATATTCTTGCTTTGCTATCTTCTTCTCAAATATTTCATCTCATATCATATTAACATTTATAAGGACTTTTCTGGTGCAGGATTATCAGCCATGTGTTTTTTTTTCTATTTTAATTTATCTTAATTTTTGAAGTTTAGTTTTTTATTAACTTCGTTATTAAACCTTAAGGATAATAATATAAGATAATTTTTAATCATTGTCATTTACCGTTAAAAAAAGCTCAAATGAAACTGTGCTGTATGTCTGTTTTTTTTTTTGTAATGAACTGTTACACACCACCAGGCGTCTCCATTGAACTTGGAGCTCAATATCCCTGTCCATTAGCACCGGCACACTGCAGAGAAATGTTTATTTCAATTTCAAACACGTGTGGACGGTATGACATGTTTATTCATTGGTTGGAATTCAACAGAAAATGCAATTTATTTGCTATTGTGATATGTCAATGCGTACATTTATAATTTTCCCTTTTTTGTTCATAAATAACCGGATCTAGAGTCGGTGTATTTTTATACAATAAGAATGGGTTGATTTCTAAATAAAAAAAACCATGATATTCGGTTTCCAGCAAAAACCTCTGGCTTTGTTAATTAGATTTGGACCATCATTTTCATAAATTGTAGACGGACAATGTTTTACAAAATGTTGACTTGACATGTTGAAAATAAAAATCAAATGATTGTTCTTAAAATATAGACAATGAACTTCAATGCTACATTCGATTCTATTGTTACATACTGATACAAAATATTATGATTGTATTATATGATTGATAGATTGGATCATTTACTTAAAACAAAATTGGTTTTCGTAAATATTGTGTTTACAATTAATCGAACCAATAAATTTGCCTGTTCTGTTAGCATTAGTGTTAACTTCAACTATGATATGCTTTATTCAAATGTTTTTATTCATCCATCAAGTGCATCAGGCATGATTCTATGCTATTTTGGTCAATGGAAATCAATGATAAATTTTATCATTAATAAATATCCTTTTCCATGCACAGTTTGCATGATTGATTTGTACAAAAAGATCCGATCATTTAGAATGCATGGTTGGAAGGACTTGGATTATATTTCCATCTGCCACACATCAATATTGTCCATTCCGGTGTGTCTTTTGTGCATTTTTTCCTAGCATTAAAAACCGCTAACATTATCACAGAGGGTTTGCAATCAATCGATATCGGTTCGAAATCGACACGTCCCGGGGGAAAGCTAGTTACATTATTCAACACCCCATTCCACCCGTTTCATCGTCAACAAAATATTGCACACAAAAAAAAAAAAATGCCGGTTGTTCTCTTTGTCTTACGGTTTAATGAATTATTCACGACTGAAGTAAGAACCGAACCCGCGGTAGGGGATTTGCTTCCAGAAGCTTAAAGACAAACAACAGCCTAGAAGCTTTTCCCTGCCAGCTAGCCGTTCGAAGAGCTTCCTGGAAAATTCACTTGGTTGAAGTGTCGATATGGACCGTTGACCACCCTCACCGCAATCTGTTGCGCTCGTTTCGCACGTTCCCTTGAATGGTTCTGTTTTCGATCGATTCTGACTTCGGTTTATTGGTTGATTTGCTCCCCACTATTATGAATAGCGTTTATTTTTTTTCCATTTTTATCTCGCTAAAATACATTCAATCAAATTGATTGTTAAAGTGACAATGTAAAGCAATATGTGCAGGGTTTTTGCGTGGGGGAACCATCCGTGCAAAAGTATGTTTGTTGTTTTGTACTGCTTTCCACCAACCACCTGTTCGACAGATGGAAATGGACGTAGCAGAATATTGATAGGTCTTCCGCTCCGTTATCGATTCCCCAGGCATCCACAAAACAATCCATTTGGCAATAAGGCGATGTGGAATAATGGTAAAATAATAATACGAGCAGACTTTGTTTTTGTTCTCTTCTAAAATTCGGCCACGAAATGGAGTGGCTTGTTGTTTCTTTTTTGTTTTGTTTTGCCAACCATCAAATGTTGTGATGAATGAGAACCAGTCTTTTTCCGCGTAAACGCCTTCGGCGGTTACTGCTTTCGGGGAGGCGTGAAAACGGAAAATCGTTTGTAATCCTTCTGGCCATGTTTTAATTACTACTGCATGATCACGGAATGGTTCCGGACATGTGAGATGAAATATTTTTAAACGAGTAGGTAGGATAAAAAATAATGGCTTAAAGTTATCTTTAAGGCTAGTGTACCAAATTGATATCTAGTGTTTTCGTCCATAAAACAGTACCTCAATATATCCCACCCAATCTGTATGAACAAACTTTTCCATTGATTTATCAGAGAATACGTTTCTCATTTCTTTTTTCGAATACTTTTTGAACTAATCACACCCCGTTCCGATAGAAACTTATTTGTTCCAACTATCCCAACGGGAAGTGTCTACCATGACAAATACGTCAAACTTTGGTCAATGCAAGCTGTCGGGCTGTACGAACTTTACCACGCTGATGATGATCGGACAAAAGTTTTTGGCACTCGCTAATAGCAAACGAGTGCGGACGCCTGGTGGTTTTTGGGTGCAGCACTCAAATCGACATCGTTCTCGTACAGTGAGCTTCTGGGTGAAAGTTTTGTTCTGCGGAATTGTTAAAGCATGCTGACTGCTGCTGAGAATGGGTTTCGATTTGCACTGCTGCCGTGTTCCCACAATTAGTGTCGTCACAGAACGTTTACTACGTAGAGTAACTTTCGCACTTTTACACATCAAATTCTAACGATCACCCATTATTCCGTTGCGAGCGACGAATGCATTGCACACTTGGCTTGCAGTTTTATCACTGGATTTTGTTTTGTTTTGTCACAACATATTTAGTTAGCAGGCACAGTTACTTTGTTTTTACCGGCACACTCGCTTTCCTTTTAGGTACAGTTTCTAACCACTTTTTTCCCATCTCTTTCTCCTTTCTTGCTGTTCTTTTTCCAACTAACTTCTTCTATGCTGTCACGCTATCTTCAAAAACTAAATCCGGCCTCTACCATTTATACATGAATCACAATTTTACAATTATGTCCAAGTGTTTGTCTTACCTTCTTCTAATCACCCCCACCTGTTTTCCCGTTTGTGCTCTCTGTACGTTTTCCATAATGTGTTGATTGGTTTGCTTTTAAAACTCCTACTGTTCAATATTGTATTTTATATCATGGTGAGGAAAACTGAAAAAATGCGTTTCACATTTTATTAAAATACGTCTTGTCATAAACTACTCTAATTATTGTGTAACCGGGGAAAACTTACAAAACATGATTCAACACTAATCAACTTGTAATAAATAAAAAAACAACAACATGAAAATGATATATAATGAATATGAAATGTGATTAATATCTTCAAATGGTAAAAAACGTCGTTTAAACAAAATATGAATACAAACAAAACACACAAACACAACCATACTACCTCATCAGACACAACGAAAGCTAGGATGGGGCTTGCGGAAGATCTGCTTAGGATTGATAAATATCACCGTACCAAGGGTAAGTCTTACGATCTAATTGTTTATTGTTTTCCTTTTATGGTATGTGTACAAACATTTAAAGCTATGCTCAACTATTTCAGCAATGTTGTTATTTTGCTGTTTCGGTTTTATTATAAACAATATTTTGTAGAAACAATTTTGCTAAGTTTCAATGTTTCTTTATTGCTGCTTAAGCATTATATACTTTTTAAAAGACTTTCAATGCATGCTTTGTTTAGTGAAACCAATGATACTGATGATTTGTATAAAATTTATTAATTTAATCGTAAATAAATATTTAACTGTTTTAAACATTGATAGCTAATGCAAATGATGGTTCATTATAGTTGAAATATTGTTTCATAATTTTATACCATAGCTTCTAGAAACATTATCATAATTTAAATTAAATCAAGGTGATGAGATTAAATCATCGCATCACAAATGGTGCGCCATTGTTGATGAAATCTGGTGCCATAAACACAGAGAAGCGATGCATAAATATTGCCTGAATATTTGACACCCGAATGCTTCAACAATGGAAGCAATTGCATTACCACCATCACCACCACCAAAGGTTCCGTATTTCCCTTAGGTATTGATTCAACGAACTGTGATGAATCGTGATTCGTTTTGGTCCACACTTTATGTTCATACTAAATTTAAATAACATACGATAAAATGAAGATGACGAACGACTTTTTTTTTCGTTGGTCATCCGGTTCTCGGGTGAGATTGTACTAGATTCTGCTGTAAAAAAATAAACATCCAAACCTGGTGCGACACATACATTGGGATGGAAATGAATTATGCAGAATCAACGTCCGCTTGCCGTCGAGCAGTCAGACGGGACACGTTTGGTTGTAGAATGTATGAGAAGCCGTAAACAGTAAGCATCCTCCTTGATGGCATCCAGTTCCGGCGAGAATGCTTTTTTCTCCCTGATTTTTCCTCCAGTGCCTCGCTAGTTTCCCACTTACAACTGGGAGGTCCCCAAGATGGGCCCTGTGGGTCGTAGATTCCCACAGCTAATGACAAAATTCCCGGGAATATTTGACAGCAGCTGGAACTGGCAGAACGGGGGCCCGAGATTAATAACGTATTTCCGTAGCAGTCTCGTGTGGTAAACAGATCCACCCGTTTTGAGTTTTAAAATGAACCGGAACACTAGAAAGATGGCGCACGGGAGAGTATGAATAAATTGTGAAGTTGCTCACATGCTGGGTGGTCTTGGTGGATGTGTTAGAAGCCATTTAGTTGTAACAGTACACGTGTAAGTAGTCGGATGAGTAGTTTGTTGAGGGTTGGTTAGTTATTACCGCAATTTTACGACCCAGAACGAATGAATGGATTTTGTACTTGAAATAAGCAACAAGAAGCTTAGCTTAGTCATAATTGTGTTAGTGAAACGCTACAAAAAAAGAAAACAAACATTTTTTAGATATATTGAATTCTTTCTCAAATATCTTTAAAATGGCTTAATTGCAATTTATGTTAGAAAATGACGTAATTGTTTAAAATATCAGAATGTTACAGTACAGACCTCTTTTGCTTAATTCTCTCACTCAAAAAATCTAGTGTAATAATTCGTATTGAATAATATGTCATTCAAAATGGAAAGAGCACCTTTTTTCTCCCACTTTACTTAATTTTCAATGCATTCATTCATACATTTTCGACATACGTGCTTGTCAGCTGTATTCCGCGATCGACGTATTGATGACGATACGATTGACGCCAATAAATGATGTTAATTGTTTGCGTCCCAAGCACGATCCAGTATGTGAAGGTTTTGTTTTTTGGTGTTATGTCCTTCAAAAAAACGCCGAGTGGCCAACATGTCGTTGGCCGCGGTTTGGAAGCGTTCTATATGGCTGTGGTAACGATTATCGTACGCAGAAGTGTGATTCGAGTGCCGCCTGAGTACACCACACACAGCCGGACAACAATTGTTGTTGAGAGCCCATCATCGACCGATCATCGCAACGCGCCAGAAACCAATACCATTGTGCGTATATATCTGGGAGGTTTCTGGGTGGTGGTATTTGTTTTTGTTTCCCGTACGTCTAGTGGCACCCGAAGTAATATGCGTGTATGTGGTCGGTTCGCCATGGAAGTGTGGGATAGTCGTTTGGTCGGTGGTCATCTGTGGTTAAGTGCGTTTTGGATGGTTGCTTAGGCGTGACCAATCGGTATGGTGTGTACGATCTGTCTGTGAAGTAGTATGATCCGTTGAGCTTGAAGTATAAATTGTGTGACTTTAGTGGTGGCAAACGTATTTCAAAACCGTGCAAGATGGTATATTTTAAGTGCAATTAGCGTAGAGTTGTTATAATGCAAAATGACAAGTGTAGTGTTAAATAAAAGCGTACCAGTGTGTGATGTTACAGTTCTGGGCAAACATATTTTACACAAATTGCTGATTAGAAACAATATTTCTAAAATTAGACAGGTCTCATGTTCAAAAAACAACGCTCTAGCTAATTCCACAGTCTTTCATTCATCGAATAGTGTAAACAGAAGAGTGGGGTTTATTTACAAACGAGCACACTGTTCGCGCTTGCTTTACGCCACGTGCATCATCGCAGGGGAGGGATAGTGTTCGTTCGTTCGCTCGTTGTTGTCAAAAGCACACACACACACACAAACACAAGTGCAAGCGCGGCGCATCCATTAAAATGTCTGATCAATTGTAGCGATTAGCACCGAACCAGCTGTTTCGGTTCGTTTCATAGTGTTAGTGAGACTGAAAGTGAGACTTTCTCCCAGCCACGAGCTCTACGAACTCTACCATATCGACAGACTTTTTTTTTGGGTTCGTTGATGAGGTTGTCGACGAAAGTGTTGTCGTGGTTGGAGTGTTTGATAAGAGTTTCCTCATGAGAGTTTGTTTTTGATCGTTTGTTTGCATTGTAAACGTTGGTTTTATGTGCAATAATTAAGCTGTGAATTAATGACAATGGTAATACAATAGGGAACTGCATTTTACTGATGTGTTGCAATAATGAATTCGTACGGAAGCGATACAGCAACAGATCTGCAACGCGAGAGTTGAGTGAGTTAAATTCACTGACAATCCATTTGAGAAGCAATTATCTGTACTATGCTTTAAGATAAAAATTGAAGAATATTTTAGCAATAAAAAGAATCCCATTGTGTTTCAGGTAAAGATAATTTGATCGTTTAATCATTATCTCTTCCGCCTGACCAGCTCTAATGAGCAAGTCTATTAGATATGACGGCAAGGTTCCAAGAAACACCTTTTATTCCTATTAACTCGATACAGACAAGACAAGACATAATTTCGTTGAATTATTAAAAATTCTTGAGAAACTGTCTAGGTGCTTCAGAAAATAATATCAACTACTGTTTATCTGCTGCTCTCCAAAGTTTGACTGCTCTGCTCTGCTAGATGGTGTTGGTGAGACATTTGCCGGTAAGCGGGACGTGCATCGCAAACATGTTCACACATCTGAAAGCAGATCACACCTTACCGAGGCGAGTTTTTATCTGTAGAAAAATATTTATCAGAGTGTTACGCCAAACACAAGATGAGTGATAACGTACTGTGTAGCTAGCAAGCAATACTATACCCATCCGAAGAAACGTGTTCAGTGAAAGGCCTAGGACCGTTCTTATGGGACGTGCACAATTACCTAGAGTTTGACGATGCGTGCGAAAAGCTATAAAAAGTTGAGCTATTGAGTTTGTGTCGTAATTGTTTACAGTTTGTTCCATTGATTCCAGTTTATTGTGATGTGATTCGCTGAAAGTCTTCGAGGATGGAATGAATGTGTTTCAAGCAACTTCCGTCTGTGCGGTGTCTCATAGAAGCAAAAAGAAAACGTTGTGTCTGTTGGAGCTTACAATACTTACTCTGTTGCATGTTATTAGTTCGGAATTGTTCCTTGCTGCTTGGATAAGACTAATGGAAAGGATGTTTACGAACGAGTTACACTTTTATCGTACAAAAAAGGAAAACGGATAATGTATTTATTCGAACCTGTTAGTTCTCCATCTTCAGTTGCCATAAACGTTCGGATCAACCTGATAAACCTGCTGACGAGTGCAGAGAAAAAGCTGCATGCACTTGATTGCAGTGTAGTTAGGAGATCTTGTTCACTTCGGTTGGGAAATTTCATCAAAAAGTAATGCCTCAAGCATTCCTCGACAGAGCTTCGGGGAAGAGGAACTTCTGCACGAGCTGATACTATGGTCGGATGGGCATTACCGGATAGCCATTTCACCGCCAGTTACTGATTTCTTACACTTTCGCCTTGCCTTTTCGTTTCTTACGGAACGCCTCAAGATACCGTCCAACTGCAACTATTCCCCTATACCTTCCAGGCAGCAAAAAGAACTCGAACACGCATGATGGATGGAAAAGTCACAGAAAAAACGCTGGGCTGACACACCATGCCCTGGACACCGGCTGAAATGTGTCCTCACCGCCTGATAATATCTGACGTGCGGGCATGATAAGCGGCGTGGTGCAAATACGGTGGATGGATGCTGCTGGAATTATGTTCATTACCGATTCCGAGTAAACCTCTCCGCGTACCTCTTCGCCATGTCATTGAAGGGCCGACGAAGAAATTTCTCGTGCCAACCCTTCGGAGTTTTGCGTGGGGAGTCACGTGGGTGGCTAGTGTAGCTAACTAGTTTCGTTTCACTAGATCGATGGTGCACGGTTGCAATGGATGGGTAGAAGAAAGATCCCAATTATAGCTGGTAAACTGTGCGCTCCGGTTTCGGCGCCACGGCGTCATCGAGCAACTGTGACTTACAGTGGTCTCTAGGGTTTCCGGGCGGTATTCGAGCGTTGATAAATTATCTCCGTAATCATCGCGCACGTGCTATCTCAGCAAATTGTTTTTTGTGTGTGTGTGCTTTGATTGAACTATTTTTGTGCAGGAGGGATGCTTCTGCTGAAATCATTAGTGAGTTACATGGCGACATTTTTCAAGCGAAAATAGAATGTAAAATGATTGTGGGTGATTAAGTTTTACACGCGTTTCCATGTCTATGGAAACTATTCATGCAAAAAAAATCTAAGCGATGCAAGTTGCTAACATTGAACCTATTTTCGATAATATAATGTTTTAAAATTTTAGTAAAACAACAAAATACTATAACTTTCAAATTCCTCTGGGTGAATGTTAGTGGAAAAATTCACATCGTGGGTACATATAATTGAAGTATTTACATCACTCATGACTCACGACATTTGAAAACAAGTACACGATTGCAAAAGTAATTACTTTTTAAAGACTATGCCGGCAAAGCCGATCCACCGAGATAGAGCTTTGAATTAGTTTCGCTTTACCAGGGTTGTCAAACTCGATGGCGTGGTACACACGAGATTTATTTATTTTTTAATTTTAGTATGACGACAAGGAACGATTAGAAAACAAGATAAATTTGGAAAAGAATATTTTTTTTAACAATTTGCTTGATCATATGAATCGAAAACTTAAACATGAATATCAATCGAGCAACCAATTGAAATCAGGGTTGGATCAAGATCAAACGTTAGCTTAATTTTAAACGACCTCAAATTGATAAAAAATGACTTAAAAAATTTCACTTTATAATTTAAACCAAATAAGTTATCATATTCAAATGACAAAAAATATTGAAAGTGTATTTGCATCAATAAAATCTCGGAGAAATGGCCTAACCTGCCTCAGCCCAGCATTATTTTAACTTTTGTCGAGTAGCTGTTATGCTAGCTAGAATAGAAAATTAGTAAGGAACAAACAGTCAACTGACTTAAAGACCCCAATAACTGTTTTATCTTTCTATTGTTTTAAAACATGAGTGAATATAGTTTGTGTATGTTAAATTATTCTGTGCACAAACCGTTCGCCAATCATATTTCCTGTGGACCATTAATCTCAGGCTTGCGATACCAGCCTATCATTTATGTTAGCAATCGTTTTTTTATTTATCTCTCTCTCTCTCTCTCTCTCTGTTTTATACCCTACCCAATGGAGAAGAAATTCCAACGACCGGCCTAAATTAGGACGAATTTTCCATACGCCCGTGCGCTTAATGAAGTCGTAATTACTGGGTAATGTTAAACACATCCGACCGTTCGGTTCCGTATCTTTGACGATAGCAGATTAGGCCATCCACGTCCCTAGCGGATGTCCTTTTCGGTCCGTAAATCGGGTCCCTATCTAAATTGGTATCGCGTTTGGTCACGGTGCCGGGAATAATGGGAAAGTGCTTTTGCCGTCTCGCTTGGCTACAGACGGGAGGCAACCGCAACACGCCAGACTTTTAGGACATTGGCGGTCAGGCTCTTTCTGCCCGAAGGGCATGAAATGCGGCCAAGGACAGACGGTTTATGCTTCGTGTATGTGTATGTGTGTGTGTGTATAAGTATGTGTAGCTGTGCCGTGATTGCAATTTCGTGAAAGTGCTCCATTCTTTTCACACCGCAGCGCGGTACGGGTGGCGCACGGTGAGAAAACAATGGAAGGAAAATTGAAGAACAGCTACCTCACGGACGATCCGAAACATGCGGCCCTGTTGCCAGTGTTGCGCGAAAAGCTTCGCACATTGCAATCGTCGGATCCTGCGGCAACACCGCCCCTTTCACCATCGCCGCCACCACCGTCACTCTACTTCGAAAGCTCGTCCATCTCGTCGCGTTCGTCGATTGTGGAACCATTCGATCTAAACGTGGCCTCGCTGTACCAGGTTTTCCACGTCAAGGTAAAGATTGGGCGGGTGGACTATAAATGGGATGGAAATAAGGCAGAAAGGGAAGCAAAAAAAAAACTCGGTTACAAATGACAGTGCAGACGGTACCGAACCGATGGACGGCCGGTGGATGTAAGTGAATATTTTGGGTAGCTTGCAGAGATGATTTCATTCAATATTCACTTTAATTTTCATGAACTGTTTGCATATTTGTGTGCTATTGGCGTGCCAGCAATAACACTTTTTCGTGGTTGTGTGTGGGATAGCTCTGTTAAGTAAATAGTTTGTTCCACCTTTCTGGGACTAATAGAAAAAAAGGTCATCATCAGCGGCAGATGATGAGATCAGCGAAATTTAAGGCAAACAGTTTTTATACTGTTTCCTTGCTAACAATCATTTCGTGGTTAATTAGCTGTTACGTTAGTTATCTAGAAATGAATAGTTAATTTGGTTTTATTTGCTCATAATCAAGTCGATTTAAAGATGTTAAAATTGTTATTTTTTTCTTAAAAGTTGCTTTTATAGAAATATAAATGTATGTTTTTTTTCATAATTTATCATTAAAATAAAAATAATACGTAAAAAAACAACGAATAAAAGCAATTGCAAAACAAAGATAGTTAAAAAAAAACTATGAACTTTTCTCCATCCATGTGAATGGGAACCTGCCAAAGCGATCACATGATTGCAAGTGTCGATTTGACGAACATTGAAATTTGATTAAAAAGGGAAACTTAGAGGTGTCAACCAAGGTGACAGAGAAATAGACTCAATGTGGTCCTTTTTTATTATTTCGAGCTATTTTTAGCCTATCTTCCAATGTATCCTAGCTGGTTGGGTCGTCATTGTACGATTATTGTTATTGTAAATGTTATGTACTGCTAAAGGAAAAACTGTTTGGTGTGTGAGCAAAACCAAGCAGTGCAAACGACCCCGACTGTGTTTGGTTGTGTTATGGAGATTTCATTTTTAACTGTCCAATGTAGGGGGAGGAGAGAATATCTGAATGGGATTTTCAGCGACAGGTAGGAAGGTACACAATTCCATGTCTCTGCCCGTATGCTGGCAGTGATTCAATCAACGATAAATACACTCCGGTGGCAACTTAATTTCGTTTCGTTTTATTTTGACCGATTTCTTCGGTTATGCTGCGGGCGGTTGTGGATGTTGCCCCGTGTTATAACATGGTCTCGTTTTTTTATAAGGATTCTGTTTAGTGAATGGAATCCGGTATGCTAAGCGTGTGGTGTGTAAAGGCAATTTCGGAAAACATAATCCCCATAATATGGTTTTGATCGTGGCTGTTAACGCTACTTTATATGATTTGTGTAATTCGTGGTAAACATATCGCTTTTTATGAAAAGTTTCTTTTCCCGCAAAGTGTGCTTCGTTGTATTTGTTTTGATAATTTAGGATACTTGGATTAAAACAGTGTTAAATTACAAGTTTTAGTAGTGTGGTTGTTGCTAATGTTGCCTGAGACTTTCATAGGTATTCGAGAGTCCTGAGGTTTTAGCACTAACGTGGAGGTTTATTGTTATTGTACAATTGTTTTATTTGTACAATCTGGTTTTAATGTTGTGTTTATAATCGCAAAGGTTTACAATAGCGATTATAAAACACAAACTAGTTTGTAATGATTTTTTTTGTACATTGATTAAACAGACCTTTTCCATGTTAATGTTTTTGTAATAGTTCTTGAATGTTGTAATTAATGTATAAAATTCCTCGCATGATTTAAAAAAATATTTGTCTCACTACTACCCAAGTAGATTATTCACGTAAAATTCACCATATGGCACTGTGTTTGTACTGTATGTCTTCCGGTCTTTTTCACCACTATTGGCTTACAAACGTAACATTCCGTACACGAATTGGCACTGAAACGTAAGTTGGCTTGGCTATATCCGTGACCAGGTAAATTAAACAGTTAGCTACATGTTCATATTTCCATTTAATCCCTCGCAAGTGAAAATTCGAAATAGATGTTTGTGATAGAAAAATAAAGCATTTGTTTAGTTGAATGTTATGCTGTGCTCAAATCAAAATTTATGAAAAAGTCATTCCAATCGCAAGATATTCTTCCAACAGGTCTTAGTACTTCCGTACACTGTATTATCACTAAAGATCAAGATTTACTTGTGAAAGTGCACTCGATCAAGCATGCTTCACCTCAATGTAGCCAAGAAAATGCATCACAATGTGGCAATGTCATCAATCGAAATGGAAGTACATAAAAACCTTCATCAGCATATGCTAGATGTCAGAGGAATACAAAATAAAAATAGCAAAACAGCGGAAACACGCTTCTTGAGGCACGTCCTGGTAGTTCCACAGCTAGCGTTATGGTTTTGTGTTTTATCGTTTCCTTTCCACGTATCTGCTTCCCGGTTTGCAACGCTGCAAACGAAATATTGGCTAGTACAAAAAAAAGCAAAGTGGCAGTTTGAGGGTGAAACTTGATGCACTTCTACTTGTTGGCGTACTGAAACGGTAGTTAACTAAAAAGAATATGGTACAATAAAAGCCATATATTATGCAGTACACTTAACCTACTGCTAGAAAGGATCACAAGCTTCTAGCAAATGCCAGATCACGTTCCTATAGATACCACGCGGCACTAGCATTGCAAAGAACCAGATGCACATACGCAGTTTTATGCACCCCGGCTATTCCGCCCGGACGATATTCGTTCATTCAATGCGCGGACTGGCATTCCAGCTCACGGGGAAGGTGTGTGTGTGTGTGCATGTTATGTTGTAATTGAATAAGTTTCATCAAAACGAATCAAACATGCGCATGCAGACATCACCTGATGTCCGGCGGTGGATCGTGTCCGGGTGGCATGTGTGCCATGCAGATTTGCACGGAAAGTGCACGTACGAATGCCGAACAGCATCTCACAACCGCTTACTATCGCTAACGAGTGCGCGCTGCAGGATGTGGGAGCCAAATGGCTTGTGTGTGTGTGTGTGTACATAGGCACGTTCCAGAAGCAGCTGCATCCTGATGATAAACGGTTGCTACGTACATCGCCGCATGCAGTAATTGTAGAACAGATTCAATTTGGTGCGCAATCCTTGCGCCAGCAGCTTGCCTTCGTAGAATGGTTGCCTTAAGAGTAGTGTGATAAAATCAGTAGCTTTTTTTAAATTAGTGGAAAAAAATAATGAAACATCGTGACAATAGAATGGCACCGAATACTAGGTTCCATGTTTCTCTGGTATTTAATTGAATGCATTTAAAAATTCATTCCTGAATATAGAAATAAAACAAATATGTATTAAAAATTACTATGTTCCAGATAATATTTATATTGTTCAAACTATTGCAGTTAAAATGTATAAATTATATTACCATATTAGTGACGTGTAAGATTTCAATTAACATTATTGAACTGTACATGACATTAAAGTTGTGTCATTCTCCAAAAGATAGTATCGGGTAATAAAAACATTGTCCATTACCCATTTCTAACGACAATGTTTTTTCCTTGTTTCATTTCTCTTTCTATTATTCGGTTGTTTTCCTGTGGGTTGACGACGCATCGAATAGCGCACCGCACGCAGCTGGATCGAGGCAAATTTCCAAAAACGAGAATGCATCAAATTTGTACCAAGTCCACGAACTGAAGAGATGTAAGTATTTTGAATGATGTTTTATATATTATTTAAACAGTTTACTTACGATGGTATAATTTGAAAATTGATGGTATAATCATACGTATATTACAAAACGTTATGCAATTTAATATAAAAATTAATGTTTAGTCGCACAATTTGGCCGATCTGATCGGCTCGATGAAAGGAGGACACTATTTGCCAAACCGCTTCATCGAACGTACAATGCAAATACTTCGTTTAAAACCCCGTTCCCACCCGTTAGCGGAAGTCAAGTGCACGTATACTGGCCCTGGTGTGTTAGCGAGTAATGCGGTAGGATTTTTTACGAGTTTGACCTACTTACGTTGAGAGCAACGTTTGGCTTTTGCCTGGGCCGTGGGTGACCCAGAGCTAGCGTGACCTCGGTCTGTACGCTACTGCTGACTCAACCTGCCACGGCAAGGTCGGTTATTGCAAAATCGATAATTTTTGCCGGGAAAAGCCACCCACAGCGAACCGCAGTGGGCCTGGAGTTGTGAACGACACTGTCGGTAGAAGTTGAAGCAAGTGCATTTTAGGGGGGAAGATTTGTTCCGATCGGTTGACTATGCGGGGGGTGAAGCGGAACAGTAATTTTCATGTTTTAATTATGGCTGTGCTTATGCTTCATAAAGATCGAAAACTGATTGCTTTTAGTACTCCTTTTTTGGAAAGGATAACATTGAATATTGAAGTTGTTTTTTTGTTTTTATGACTGTGTGAATATTTTGTTTCAAGCTTTTAAGTTACAAACGTTTTGTTTTGTTTTAAATGCTTCATAATTTATACATCAGCATCTGGATTCACCGTGAAAGTAACGAAAAACGAATAAAACAAAATAAATTAAAGGTTATTTCCCTGGAGGAAGTAATCATTTCGCCATAAGCCGTCCGCCATTGGTTGGGGCCTTATTTGCCATCCCGCCTTTCTGGCCGAATTGAATCAGCACGATTATTATCGGTAATAAATGGCATGAAAAATAGCTCCCCGGGGAAAATGTGTGCGGGCATCAATGATTGCCCATTAGTCTGGTCAAGATGGTGGGGGGAAAAAGTTACACTCGGACGTTTAGAAGGTTAACGTCCCGTTTGCAAACTGTAAAGCTCGAGATTTTTTTTGCTTTCTGGCGTAAGAAAACACGAGTCTGGGTCCATCCCAGACGAAGCCCGCCAAAGAGCAACGTCGTTGAGAAATTGATGGATGGTTTTGCACGCAGCAGCAGCAGTAAAGTCGATGAAAATTTATTCGACCGTTTTCGAAAGGTCCCTGTATTAAAGGCTTCCCCTGGGAAAATTATCTCGGCTGAGCTTTTGGCTTTTACGTGACGATTTCAATTTTCGCATCTGTCTTTGGAAGAGTAAGATGTTTAACGCAAAACCCAGGCTGAGCGAAATATTAACACACTCCAAAGGGATTTCTACAAACCGGCAAGGATAATGGAGGCGCCTGGTGGTTGGTAGATTTTCCGAGCTTTTGAAAAATGTGTATTTCTAGTGAAACGAAATTAAAAAAAGGAGAAAAAACTTTTTTCTCCTAATTGAAATGAAGCAGAGTAAGCATCGTGGAATCGTGCGAATTTTCCCTAGAACGTTCGATTTCGCCAGAAGTTGGGTACTTCACCAGTGCAAATGTTTCCCATTGGCTCACGGCCAAATATCTACCGATCTGAACTTTTTACATCATCGAGGAGCTGTTTAATTTGACTAATGAACATTCCATTATTCATTAAGATTCCTAAGTTCTGCAGACGTCAAGTCGAGTTTTAACCCGTTCCAATCTCGCTCTTGTACACGTTGGGTGTGAGTATTGAATAAAATGCACTTCCGATGAAGATGTTGGTTGGAAAGGAACATTTCTTACGGAATTTTCCAGAGGTTTGTAAGTTTATATGTCAGGTAAATTTCAAAGCTTTTGTGTACAGTACGATCGGAAAACAAGTTACACTATTTTCGTATGCAATGGGTTTCTGCCATGTTTTGATTCGTTTTGTTGGTAGCTTATGGCGGTGAAAAGTGTTGCTTAAACTCCATTCCATTTGGTTGATTATTTTAATTCGTTCGAACGTTTTACTTCGAGCGGTGCGCTGCCTGCGAGGTATAAACAAGCCATATGGCTGTTGTGTGGAAGGAAGTTAGGAGGTATGCGATTGAAGTACGTTCAGTATTACCATTTTAATGCGAGGGAGTATAAATTGAATTGGTTTTACAATTAAAATGATTTTTATAGGTAGCGCGAGAACACTGGCGTCGTTGCAAGAGTGTTTCAATCGCTATTGAAGGGAAAATCAGTGGTAGCAATTACATTTCGCTTCGTTTTAATTGAAAGCAAAGCTTGCATAGCAACAGGTTGAGGCAAGTGCCACATGTTGGAGACAAAATATATTTTATATATTTTTATTATTATATTTTATTCGAGTGCTTTCGAATTTTTGAGGAAACTAGACTTGTATAGCTGATTTCTTTTCCAAAATATTATTTGGTTTTTTATGTTAAAAGTTTAGTAATGTTCTCGAACTTGACAAGCTTCTTATAGATGGATTAGGTGACTCGCTACATCATCCGATTATTTTTTTCTAAGGTTACGCGGAATCCGCAAGGGATTCACTTATCCCGGAATATAAAACAATACCGAAGCCAGTTCTTATATTCAACCAACAAGTCAATCGACCAGACAAACCCTTCTTCCCTTGCTACTTGTTTGTCACGCGCGTGACACCTCAGCAAAATGGTACCAAAACCTGTAGAACAGAAGACACTTTCGGGAAAAATGGCTACCACAGTAGCACACAAAAGAACGACAAAGACACCAAAAACCAACGAAAGAAATGAACGTTTAACCAAATTCTTGACTGTTCGCGGGAAAAAAAGAAGCATGACTTGGTTTGGTTTGAAAATTTTCAACATCACGTGAAGCAAAGCAGAAAATAAAATAATACAAATGACAGCGAGAACAAAGTTATCTAGCGGGTAGCGTTCTAGAGACAGGAAAAAGATCAACAGGATTTCCTGGGAAAAAAGTGACTAATGCGCGAGAGGAAAGCACGGTTCGTGGGTGAAAGTGTGTTCTTATTTTTTTCCCCAGGCAGAGTTCGCAAAAGATTCCACGGAACACTTGAGAAAGCTTTCAGCCAATGTTGCGATGCTGCGAGCATTGCCAGAAGGCCGGAGGATTTGTGTGTTTGATAGTGTTTGTATGTTCATGCCATTGTTTTGATTGCGATATTTGTTTGAGCAGTGTTTAACTTGTAACTGTCAGCAAGCGTTAGCCCACTGGGTGAGTTGGGCGCAAGCACTGATGGCAGAAGTTGGCTTTCGGATTTAGGCGGACGTAAGTTTTACCGCTGTTCACTGTAAACGAAAAGCAATTAAGTGTGACACACGCGTAATGCCGCCGCTTTCAGTTCTTGCGATAATGCTGCTCACATGCAGAAAAAGCATTATATGTGTTAACGGTTGTGAATGGCAGCACAGTTAATCTTAAGAGCATACCCATACCGTTTGACCTTTAATATGGGCGAGATTTGAATGTGAAAGCTTCCACCTCCTTAAAACAGCTTCTTAACGCGAGCAATATAAAAACTTATCCACCAACACGGTACCTCACGTTGGAAAGGGAGTTAGGGTTTTTGTTTAGGGTAAGGTTGTGTTTTTTTGTTTTTTTCGCCTCCGCATTGCTGTTCTGTTATGTGCCGTGCTTTACAGCATTTTATTTGTTGATCGTTTGGGTTAAAAACTGGGCTTTCGACTCCGATGATACACCATGCCGGGTTCTGTCATGTTGACGAACATTGGTAAAAACAAATCTGAGGGAAAGGTTTTTTTTCCGGGGGTGAGCAGTGAACAGAGAGGAAAACTTTTCACTTTATTCGGCGCTTTTTTTTTCTCTCAGGATTAGGTTGGAGGATTTTTCGACCGTATTTTTTAATCGCGTATTATTAAGAGGAGTAAATTTGCTTTAGAAAAATCCTTCCGAGCTGTATGCTTTTATGTATGCAAAGTATTGTTTCAGCTGTTATGGGATGGATTAGAAGAATTTCCCTTCATAAATATCTTTAGATTCTTTTGATTTGTATGTTGAGTGGGGTTTATGATACTATACTAAGAATGATCAATATACTACAGTCTGTAACATAACTGTAAGGTTATTGTTTTTATTGGTGAATTATTGAATTGTTTTAGTATTTTTTATATTTTTATACACACTATAACATTTCATACTTACAAAATACTATTGTTTTACATGAAAATGAACACTTGAAATTTTTAAAAAATATGGGTAGTTTGATCGTGGTTCGAATAATGCAAATATATTTTTCGTTATGACGGCTGAGCAATGATGTCTTATGGACTATACTTACCAACTCAAATAACAATTCAAATCATTTTATAAAGTAAAAACTGATTTTGATTTTGGCATTTTAGCTTATAGCTATTAGTAGGAGATACATCCGTCTTTTTCCTTTTTAATGCGCTTATCACGAGGAATAAGTTAAATTGGAAACATTGGAAAAATATGTTTCAACTTGTTCAAGTTTATTATTTTGTATTAATCTCTTTTTGGATCTTTTTTTAAGTCATAATCGGACAAAGATAACCCTTCAAAATATGTTTGTTTATCCTTGATAACTTTCTAGTTATACTTAAAAGAAAGCAATGGTCTTAGAATTATGTATAGCACTGTAGAAAGTGGTCTTGAAGATTTGATCTATAATCTGTAGTTAATTGATTTGATTATTTTTTCCAAGCTTCATTTTGTAATGCCTTTAATGCCTTGATAATTGATGCTAAATTGTTAGAACTAACGTTCTTGTAGAACTATTCGATCAACCCCACCTATTTCAATTACATCTCAACTATTACGAATACAGATTGTTTGGCTTTCTGGTGTGTGCAGCTAGCCGCAGCGCAACTGCACTAATTGTCATAATAATTAATGCAACAACATTCCGGCCCGGAAGGGCCATCGTGGGAGAAGGACACAGAACAATTGTGTGCGTGTTGATGAAGCACAGACGTTTGCCGCTTGCTCACGTAATATTCGTCTCTCAATTATCAAACGCGTTGGTTTTAAGTGTTTCTTGCCCTATGGTGGCGTTGTGCTTGCAACCTCGTGCAAGCTGGCGCGTCGAAAATGGTTCACATTCTCGCCTATAACTTGCAAGCGAAAAGGTACGCCGGCGTGTTCTCCATCTTGCCATTATTCTCACGTCAGCAGGTGTTGAGGGGTTCTATCGTTTTTTAAAAACCCTCTACACCTCTGGCATGCGGTTTTCTCGACATTTTTCCTAGGCATAGTAGTGTGAGGAACTATAGTGCGCGTGCAATTTGGTGGAGTAATTATAGTTGTCCGAGATGCGGACAGGTTCGCTGTCAAATGTGGATGTGTTTCACTCGGTGGCGTGGTATGGCAACTTGCTGTCGCTTAGTTACGCCACTACCAGCAGAGTGTGCGGTATGGCAATAAAGGAGAATTTTCTATTTGCTCCACGTTCGCGATACTAACGTTGGGTGCGATTATCTGCCATCCTGCCAGTGCTAGCCGGTGATGAGTGTTTGTGTGACATGGTAGACCATTTTCACAGCAGATCCACCTAGGTGGTAACTCCAAAGCTGGCAGGGATTTGGGACAAATGGATCCGGCAGGTTCTTCAAAGGAGTGTGGAAACCATTTGTTGACACAACGGGTGCTTGGAAAAGCGGGATGGATTTTACAGCTTTACAACACTCACTACTTTGTGAACCGTACGGGTAAGAAAGTGATAAAGGAACAGGTACAAGAGAATACTCTTCATTCGCCAGTTGCACCAACCTATTAAAGTATGGTAAGAGAACCGGGCTGGTCTTGTCTTTCTATTAGTGGCTGGCAAATAGAAGACAAATAATGTGCATCGTGTAGAACAGGGTGTCGGTGAAAAAGGATGTGCTTTAAGTAAGCCAAGCTGCTTTAGGGATTTTATTTCCACTCGCCCTAGTGTGTGTGATATTCCAAGAGTGGACACGACGAGTGATTATGATTTTTAAACCGCCGTTGTAAAGTGTCTACTCGGGTTAAGTTGATTGTCTTGCATGTTAGCTTCACGGATGAGTAGCGTATGTAGGTTTTAAGTACAAGAGCCTTGTTCAAACACTCTTATACCTCGCTTTTAGCCCTCTTGAGGGCTCTTGTGTTGAGGCTGCCTGTGTCATGCTCAAGCGAAGGGATGATCGTAACACGTGATTTATCGTGAAACGACAATTTCGTCCGATAAAAGTTCAAGCTTGCGCTACATTGCTGTAGCTGAAATTGAGCCACATTTTATGCTATTATCACATTTATGTTACGGTGATTTTTTTACTCCACCGAACAAGCGAATATAGTTTAAGATAAACTTTATGCTGTGTACTATGAAGCGATGTGCCAGCGCATTCCTCGTGGCTAGGAACATTGTGCCATTAAAATTCATTAAAAATTTCCCTCATAAAAATGATAACACATTACGCTGGAACTCGCCATGAGTTAAAGCAAAGGAACGTTGCAGCTTAGAGGAACGAAACCCGCCACGAAGAGACACGGAAGCTAATGCAAGGGATGCCAATAAAAAAGTTAGCCGACACCAACCACCTACTCATTTTTCAGCTAACTTTTTTCTACTCTTTGAACGTTTTGTTTTCTTTTTCTGTCTTGTATCCTTTTGTATACAGCGCATGGGTTTTCCTCTTTGCTATTTCTCTCTCACTCACTATCGTCGCTGTGTGTCTCGCTGATTGTCGAAGATCTGCCGGTACGAATATAAAAGCTTTTTATCCCCGGTCGATGCAGTAGATAAGTTGCAGCCACAGTTTTTGCCCGTTTCCTTTAATCCCACACTCGCTTATTATTTTTTGTTTCGACATTTTTTTTTGCGAGGTTCGTTTTTCCACTCAAGCGGAAACATAAATGAATGTGCATTAGCTTCTATCGTGACTTTTCATCATCTCGTTCAATTGCCTGTACTAAAGCAATCGTCAGCTTAGCGTGAGGATAAAATGACAGAAAGTAGGTGATTTCTCCCTTCCCGTACGGCTGGGTACGAAAAAAAAGCTTTCCAATGATATCGTCACCTTCATCGTGGAAGGTCAAGAAAGCAATCAATAAGACTTGCCAGGATTTCTTGGAAGATTTCGTGGGAAGCTTCGCCCAGTTGTGTGGGCTATTGGAGTTGATAAGCGGAAGGATTTGGTTGTTACACTCCCCACTACCCGTTCGTTCTGTTTTCGTTATAAATGTGAGCAATAAAACTGTCGGAATTCCTCACACACACGTTGATAAAGATTGTGCCCGGCGCAAACATTCTTGCGGGGGAGCGATTCGGCAAAAGGTGTATTTGTAACCATTCCGATACACATAAAAGAGGTAGACACCACGTTGTTGTAGGTTATCAGAAGCTATTATAACTTTCATTCCGTGAGACAACTCATTTTAGCAAATGTGGCTCATTTTTCAACAAAGTACCTTATCGATATTGTCGTGATAATGTTACGGTTTGATGAGTCGTTTATGGGAAAATCCAACCAAATGCAAAAGACTGTAAGTTCATGATTCACTATTAATGCCAAGTTGTGCTTTTTTGTACATGAGTTCCTTTGCCATTTCTTAGGAATCGGTTGATCGATGACATATTTTTCATCATAACTTCCCCACGGAAAAGTGTCTCATAAAAGTGCCACATTTGATGCGGTCAGCATGTTTTTCCGGCACATTTTCCTTCATTTTCCCTTAAGTGGGAGTGAAAGAAGAAGTAGCGGGAGGTATGATATGGCCGAAAGTATGTGAGTTGGGTTCATTGCCATAAAAATAGTATTGAACGTATCCGGGAATATGGTTCACGTTTCGGCCGTGGAAAGCACAACCCGCAAGTGGAACGAAATGTGGTCGTGATATAATAGAAAAATCTCTCGAAATAGCAACCTTAATTGAAACGATACGATGTGACCGGCGCCGGCCGCGTCACCCAAGCGGCCGCTGGGAAATGGAGAAATAGCTCACCACACGCTCCTTCCGGATAGGGATGTTAGCAGGTTTCCGGACGTTTTGTTACTACCGGCCTCCCGGGCATGGGCAGGTATGGGAGGCGAAAAAAATGAAGTAAGGGAATACCAAAAAACAAGATGGTTGTATTTGAGAGGTAGCTGTGGTTCGCAAGAAAGGGAAGGACATTCCCCTTTTTTATGATGTGTGAATCGAAATGACAGTGGGAAATAAATTTTCCTTTTCCAGTGTTTTATTTCTGTGTGCACATGTTGGTGGGTGTGTATGTATTGGTCAATACAGCCGACCCTTTCGATTGAGGTGGGTAAAATGGAGGCGCCCAGTTTTGCTTACACCAAAAATGGAGGGTATTGTTTATGTCTTTTACAGAAGAGCGTACAAGATGAATGTGTGCGGACTTGATAATCTTCGATTTACGACTTTGTTAGTTATAGTTCACAGCGATAATAATATCGAAAAATGGTTCAATTTCAAGCTACCATACTTTAACTATGAAGAGCTGTATGTCATTTTATGGCTGTTCCTCACAACTTAAAGTTATTTTAAGTAAAATAGCATAAAATATGTTTTACTTTACAAGTGCTTCATTCAAACTTATAGTCTAAAATATAGAGTAACGATTCACAATTTTCATGACAACATGGACGGAAACGTCAACAATAAAAACAAGTCCTTAAGAATTGAAGTTCTAGCATTTTAGAAAGCAGTTGAACAAATTCAGTCCGAAATGAAACTAAAGTTAGGACACTGATGTCCATATCTTCAGTAACCTAACTGCGGAAAAGATCCTTATGCTCAATATTGAATAAAATTTGATTTTTAAAGTTGGTTCCTTTTCATTAATAATTACCCAATTTCCCGGAATATTGCTCACGCTCACGAGAAAGTTTGCCGCTTCTGCTCAAGATCAAAATTTACTTGCTAATTACGTTATGGGAAGGGGGGAGAGTGTACGGTAGTCGATAATTGAATTCCGGCCGGTCTGCTCATAACTAACCGATTGCTTCACCCGTTGCAGATGCTGCTGCGGTCAGGAACGGCGCACCCACCAGTTTGCGGCGGGCTACGAAACGGGCGTCCCGGGCGACACTTGGCAGGCATCGAAAAATACCCGAGCCCAGCCAACCGATGCGTACGGCACGATCGAGTTCCAGGGTGGTGCCCACCCGACGAAGGCACAGGTAAGTGGGCAACGGCAGTTTCCAATATGAGGAGTCTGGAAACACCCGAGACGGGTTTTGGGTTTTTGTAGTGTGCGTTTAGTTTCCAATTGTGTTAGCGATTTGTGATTGTGTGTCCTTTTGCCTTTGTTCGCTCCGTTCCGTTTCATTCACCCCTGGGCTAGTTTTGTTGCGAAAGCGTTTAACCGATGACGTTGTGTCACAGTGAAAACCTTTGTCCCGGCGAGGTTAGGAAAGCATTCTTCACCCAGGGATCAAACGGACGGGAACCCACTTGTCCCGTCCGGAAACCCTTTCGACCACCGTTTGACCCTTTCGTCCTTTCATAACTGGGAAATGATGGTGCACGGGAACGGTGGGTACGATTACCCAGGCACTGTAGAATGTGCATGATGGCTGTTGGGGTTTATATTGCAAAAGAGATGAAACCATCTTCTGAACCTTTTTGGTTTCCGGTAGGGAAGAAAAGGCAGAATAAAAAACGAAACAGAACTCAACACTAGCACTGGAGGTAATCATTGGGATTCCAGGCTTGGGCAACAATTTTAAATCCGTCTGATCTAGCTCGCCCGGTAGAATTCAAAGTTGAGGTGGAATAAAGACGCTTCATGTGTGTTTGTGGGTAATCTACTGTGTGCTGGTCCTTTTTTCGGTTCAATTAGCTTTAAGTGGGGAAGTGAGTCGTTCTAGATTCAAGATACGGACAAAGGATCAAGTGATCTTACACAAAGAGGAATGCCTCGTTTAAAAAGTACTGGACAGAGTTATGTGATGTATTATGTTTCAGAACTACAATTAAATGAATTAATTTCACTGGTGGATTGCACAAATAATTTATTGTCAGAACTAATTCAATAAAACACCATGGTAATTCTTGTTTATGTCTATAAGAACCTATAATTAATAGAAATACAATCGTAAACCGTGTCTACAACGGCGGAATTATTTGATTGGTTCACAATTTTTCAACTCGCCGTGGTATGTTGCTTCCAGAACGACGCTCCCAAAATGTTGATTTCAACACTCGTAAACTCAATTCAATCCTATTAAAATGGTACGGAGGTGTTCATTTGTCAGCGCTGTCGTCTAGCGTTGCTGTAAATTCTGCACACTGACAGCATGCTCTTGATTTGTTTGAGGTTCAATTATGCGGGCGTACCAATAAATCCGATTTTCATAATGAACAAGCGTGGCTCACAAACTTTTCCCATGACATTTCAGTACTGCATCGTCGCTTGCAATCAAATTCCCCCAACTCGCTTGGTTGAAGTTTTTTTTTTCTCTCGTTGTGGTGTGAGATGATGTTAATGATGAAAGTTTTAACCCGAACGTAGCGACACAGTGAGGAGAACCATCACTTTCAATCACTCTTTGTCACTCAGTAGTAGTTTTGCCATGTTTGCTGTTGCTGCTGAAAATGTGCTCCCCCTCCCATGTAATTAAACGCATAGTCAAGATTCATGGCGGTAGTTTACAGTTTAGATCCGGGTCGTCAATCTATCAGGAGCAAGAGAGAAGTTGAGAATTGATCGAGAAAACGAACTGCCTTACGGCATCGATCACGATGACGATCGATGTGTTATGATGGCGTTAGCACATAAAACTTATCCTTTGCTATTTCCATTCCCCACCACAACTTTCAGTACGTGCGTTTATCGTACGACACCCGGCCGGAGCTGTTGGTGCAGCTGTTTACACGCGAATGGAATCTCGAGTTGCCAAAGCTGCTCATCACGGTGCAGGGCGGAAAAGCAAACTTCGAGCTGCAGCCAAAGTTGAAAAAGGTGAGTGTTCTGCGAGCCGGAAATAACATTCTTGCACCGATGGCACTTCCCATTCTCTACCCCGTTGCTTTCTTCGCCAGGTGCTTCGGAAAGGTCTACTGAAGGCGGCCAAAACTACCGGAGCATGGATATTTACCGGTGGAACCAACACGGGTGAGTAACCGTAGTAGACATTGAAACCATTTTCCGAATCTGACCGCCGGAAGCTAAACAAACAACCCGTCAGCTTGTCATAATTGACGATTTTGGACTGTGTTGGAATGTCGTTTGGAAAAATGCTTTTAGTAGAAAGTTTATTAGGGTTGCTTGAGACAATTTTGGATTGATTTTAGTTGGACATTGGACGAAGCAGGGAATTGTTTGTAGTGTAATTTGATGCGCCTGTTGTATTCTACCACACCTCACGTTTAAAGAGGCCATCACTTTTTAAAGAGATGGCTCGCATTTGATTACGTGTAACACTTTTGAAATAAGTTAATTTTAGTTGGTTATTCTGAATATATGGATTGTAGATTTGGATGAAGAGTTCTTTCAAATTTTTCGTAGAGAGCTTTGACGTGATTTAAGGTTTTGTCACTGAAGGGTGTGCCCATTAAAGGTCAAGTCGTTTAGCATGGAGTTCCATCTAGAACGTATTTTGCGACCAATGTTTTACGGCACATGTACTCCAAGTCTTGTGTGGAGGTCGTGTGTCTTTCAAGAAAAATAGGAGACATAGTATCGGATTTGCTATTACTGATATTACAAAGGCAAATACGCAGATTTTAAAAACGAGCTGTTAAATACGATAAATATAAAATTCTTGATGATTCCTCCATCCATTAACAATATTGTTACCTTGTATCCACTGTTATCACTTTTCAATTTATCAAAGCTCTCATATTTTCCAAATATTCTGAATGCTTGCCAAATCATTGCATTAAGAGCTTTAGACTTTTGCACAACGATTTTCGCTGTTTTCTCATACGCTTCTTAATACGACGAACACAACTTGAGGTTTTTTTGGAAAGAGATCTTGTCTGTCTCAAGTAATGCTTTGTAAAGTTGCTAATCGCATCATACCGTGCGCTAGACTCGTACTGTAAAATCTCGAGAAAAGTAATAATGGGAAACCACAAAGCAGCAAAAATCTGTTAATAACATTAGCTGGAATGGGTCGGTTGAACAGTGTCTTGGAAACTGGTGTAAACTTCCCGTCCGTGGCTTATGTTCCATGAATCACAATACGAAACGCCTCATAGCAAACCACAAAACACAATGACGAATCGTCTCATTATTTCAAACGATTTTGTGTCTCGGGTAGACGAGAGAAAGATCTAACATTGTACATATTGCAAAAGGGTTTGAAGCGGTAAACAGAAGGACACCTATTGGATGGTTTGTCGAATGAAATGTGACCACTTTTCCCACGGTTTACCGTGGATCGTGTTTGACTGTTGATGAGCCTATACCTTCACAAGTTCTAAAACAATCCCAACGCCTGAGGCTGTTGCGTATCAACACGCTGTTTTTACCAGGATATTAGAATACCGAGTAGTTCTGTGAAGCGATACAACATTCTAGCCCGCATGTTCCTTCCTTCTCTTCCTTCGCGCAGGTGTAACGAAACAGGTCGGCGATGCGCTATTGCTCGAGGGTCAACAACGGTCCGGACGAGTGGTAAGCATCGGCATCGCACCCTGGGGCATCGTGGAGCGTAACCACGAACTACTCGGACACAACCGGGACGTACCGTGCCACAGCATCAGCTCGCCTAGGTAACGTATCCCCGCATGGTGGAGCTGTATCGGAGCTAACGCCAGCGGCTTATGTTAATTTTCCTCCTAATTCCCCACCGTCTTCTTCATGCAGGTCGAAGTTAGCCGTACTGAACAACCGACACGCTTACTTTCTGCTCGTCGACAACGGTACCCAGGGACGGTACGGGGCGGAGCTAATCCTGCGGAGAAAGCTGGAGAAATACATATCGAACCAGAAGCTGCAACCCTGTAAGTGGTCTCCATTCCTTCCTAACCCACGACTGTTCGTGTTTGTGGTGCAATCGTGCAGTGCCAAAGCTCCTTCCGAAGGCTCGGAAATAGCTGGCGTGCAAATGTAATCTGAAGCATTTACGGACGCCTTGGCACTTCTAATAGCTTTATGAGATGGCTCGATGGTCATGGTCGTAAGATGATATCCTGCTCGGAGGATATGCAACCAGCCAAACTCCGAACGGAAGTTGCGGTGTTGTGTGCTCTCCGGTGTAACGGAGCGATGTTGTTGTCGACAGGCTCTGTAACATAGGCGACGCTTTGCGACACTTCCTGCTACTTTGTATGTCATACATCTCTCGCCAGTACGCTGAGCAACCGAGCAGGAAAAATCATGCTTTACGAGCGTATCATTATCATGGGCAATTTTTCATACCTGCAGTAGTGTCATGTCATGGGACCTTGCATAACGACGGAGGGTTGAGATCCTGGTTCCAGTCCTTCGGGGGGCCGCAATGTGAATGCGTCCCGTTTGCTAGCGCCGGGAATGCGCTAATAAATGGTAATCGTATTCATGGCGATCAATTTTCATTCACCTTCAAATCCACCACCACTTCGCATGGAACCGCGCGTGCTGATGCCATGGATCCCATTGTAGCTAGTTGCGACCGGGTTGGTCGAATAGCTGGCAACGTAAACGTCCTTCTTCGTGCATGTGGTTTCCGCTTTGCAAGACGGTAGATGCTGGAACATGTTGTCGGTGGTTTCGGTACTGAAGCCTTCCATGACGTTATGGTTAACCACCGTCCCGATGCGTTCCGTGTGGCGGTTTTTCCCCTACCAGGGACTCATTTTCCATTGGCCTCCACAAATGGTACCGCAGCTTGGATCTTTTAGCTTTTGCAAACCCTTGCTGTGTCGTTTTTATGGTAATAGCGCCACATTCTTGTGGTGTAATTTTTCCTTTTGGCGTGGTTAAACCGCGGATGGAACTCATAATGTGCTGCGTACCGCATAACTGGGCATGCAGTAAATTTGTTTCCATAATATTATCACCCGTTTGAACCTGCAATTCAAAATTATTCATTTTACAGTTGTTTTATGCGTTATTTTTACATATATACATTCCAATTATTTTATAATTATTCCATCAAAATCGATTAGAACATGCGTTTTTACAGAAGAAGAGAGCTCCGTTTACTTGAAGCAGACAATTCAAACAGAAGTGATAAATATCAATCTTGCTTACAAACCTCAGACAGTAAATTGATTTTCTCTTCACAATTCAGCCCAACCGCTCTTCGCGTTATGAAACTAACAGAACCCAGTAAAGTTCTAAAGTTACAGTTCTCATACACAAAACACACGCACATCGTCCAGGGATGGTTGGAATGGCGCCTCTCACTTTAGTAAAGTGCTATGCAGCACAAGTTTGAACCGCTTGCCAAGTGCTCAAACTTTTAAAAAGAGCAATAAATTGTTCTGAATGCCTTCTACTGATCGGAATTGGAAGCGGTTTGCTATAAATTGGCATACAGCCTTGGGGCAGTTCGTAGAGCCTACTATCGGCAGGGCTTCGATAAAAATATTATCTGAACAACTCCGAAACTTTTACCACATTGCGACAGGTGGCTATACATTTTAGCTTTATTGCTGTCGATGTGCTTTTCTACTGTGTTTGGACGGTTGGAGCTAAAACACAGAACGTAAATGTCATGTAATTGATTTTAGTTTGATTTTCATTTTTCTATATCGTTCTACCTGGACAGTTACCTGTTTGAGGGTGGTTAATTTATCACATTTATTTTATTGATATTTTCTTTCGTACACTACACCCTACTACAACACATGCTTTCCACCGCCCCAACTGACACGTTACAGACAAGATGCTGTCATCTTTAATGAATTTTCACTACAAAGGTAAATAAAGTAACACTTCTGACGCTGGTTGAATTTAGGCTGCACCAAAATGTCCATCCTCATTGACGGGGGATGGCTTTCAATTAGTGGATAGCAAGGGAATTAAATTGGGAAGTGTCCACCAAACAGGTGGACACGTTGCTCGATTGTATAGATGTTTATACCAGGGGATTAAGAATGCACGTTTTGTTAGATTTGGTGTAGAAACTTCCTATCCGTAGCTGACCACAGCTCAGTGAGACAACAACACTCTTCAATGCATGTTTTCCACCAAACCTTGGTTTCCACCCTTTTCCCGTTCCTTATACTGTAGTAAACCGTAAATCGTTGTGTAAGTTATAATTAACCGTACCGGGGGCGGCCGTTGCTGCTGCTGCTCAGAAAAGGAATATAGCGTGTGTAATGTAGCGTTTCGTGCCTTGGGTGAAAGTTTTTAATGAACTCCCGGTGTGGTGAGCGGAGATGGTAATTCATTTCCCAACGGCATGTTAGGCGAAGTTGTGTACAAAAAGAAAAAGACATTCGATAAATTACTTTACAATGTTACCTTCGCTGTTGCTCTATTCGCATTAGAACTGGACAAAGTTTATCATGTTGTGTTCCACATAAATTCCGTACGATTAGTGAAATCGCTTGGCCAAATAACACATTCCTCTGGTGCTGAAGCGAAAAACGAACGAAGGAAGGATCAAATGTTCCGCTCATTACAAGCAGGCTCTACGGAACGGCGTACCAAACGGGTACGGGGCCCATAAGTTACGCTATAAAACAAAAGCACTGAAGGCACCTGTTGCCATGCCGCAGTATCGTTAGACGATGGATTTATTACAATCGCTTGCGTTACGGTTCTGTTGGGAAGATGTCACGAACGCACCGTGCCTGTGTCCACCTTGGACTCGAAGGCCAGATTGAGCAGCTTGTGACCCGGTTCTGCACGGTGAAGAATTAACTTTAACGACACACCAATTACTGAAGGTAGATTATAAAGAACGTTCCGACGAGTGCAGAAGGGCTAACCTTAACCAGTGCTTCTCCAAATACGGGAAATATCCATATTTAAAAGGAAAGCAAAAAAAAGTTGATTCTCATCTTTCACTTCACCACGGTGAGATGTTGAAATGAATTCATTAACCTCTCGCAAGCTCATTTCTACCTTCCGCTTAAGTGTTCTTTTGTACGTAGCATTCTTTTTTTCTCACACACCATCCCATCGAGATCCAGGCACAGCCTTCGTGAGGACTCGTGTCACAGGAGTGTCAGTAGCGCAGCGTTACTCCATTCAAGGGTTTTTAGCTCCTCACAATAGACTGAGCTCGGCCCGTTTCTATTGGGCTTACGGAAGGTTAATTTTAAAATATATACAAACTTAACACAATCCGTCTCGTTTTTTTTCTCACTTGTTCTGCCTAAAGAGGAATAGCACGAGATAAAAAAAAATCTGCCCCTCTTCGAGGATGTTTAGTTGAGTTGTTTTTATTTTGCGCTCCTTCTCCGCCTGAATGTGGCGCTACGTTATTATTCTTCTGCAAAAGGTTGCCCGATAATCCGCTCATTAAGTCAGCAGGATAAGTGTATCCTTCCGAACGGGGCCGGTTTGGGGTTTTGGCGTTGCTATCTTGCCAGCTTACAGCGGACCACCATCGTCGGTCTCTTAGGATCAGGTGGTAGGAACCAACAAGAAAAAAAAGCCATGACATAAACGGCGCAGAGAGTGAACAGGGGTTTTGTTGATAGAAAATTGAAATATTGCGCATTATACATTGTTCTGGGTGGGGTTTCGCTCCAATCGTTTGGTTGCTCCCGGGCAGAGGTAGGCTTTAAAGGATGAAAAGGTCTCGGCTTGATTCGAATCTAAACCATGGCCTGGGAATCCACCTGGCGTAGTTGTACTGCTGCATCTGCACGACCGAACGTTCCCCACTAATTACGAGGGACAGATTGTTATCCGGTAATGAGAGGTTAATTGGATCTACCAGAATGGCAACGGGGTGATCCATGTTTCGAGCTGCAGCAGATTGATTAGACTGTTCCAGACGGGAAACCCTCTGGTAATGATGAATTGGTCCGGTACCACTCGTGTGTCTAACGATGATGAATGCAGCGAACGATTCGTGCACCACTGGAAGTCCCCAGATGTTATAGTGCATGTGGAAAATCGGATCATTTCGAACGGACATCGATGTAGGAAAGGACCGCTTTTTTGCAATCGAGCCGCTCGTGCCAGAACTTCATCTCTGTCTGTCTCGATTGGCTTCATGTAGGTGATTAATTGAGTTACTCGTTAGCAACAGCCTCCTGGTTCGATTTGCTGCTAGCTGTTTGGCCGCGTACTAATTTAATTCATTAAGGAAAATATATTTTTCCATTCGTATCCATGCAAGTATCATACCAGGGAGGAGATCTTCAGACACATACACTCTCCCACCCACCAGTACGTAGGAGATTGAGCCGATGTTTGTCTAGTGATTTGTGCGTTAGCTCCGTCCATCAACGGATGTTCTGGCGCGACGATGGAAAGAAACCAGAACAGCCCCAACTTCTTCCTTGGTTCCGCACCGTAGCTTTGATTAGTGTTCCCTAGAAGGACGCAATCCCTGTAACATTCCAGAATGGTCTGTCTCTACTCTACTCGCTTTTTAATGTGCTATTTTCAAACCACTTCTCCCTCGCTGTCTATCCTCTCTTGTTTGTCGATGTAAACGTGTTCTGTATGTTGCTTAGTGCTGGACACCGATTTTTTTGTTTGTTCGTACTGAGCTTAGTTGTTGTAAGCCCTGTGAAGAATAGTGTATCGTTGTACTAGCTCTAGCTCCGTGTCCCGGTTCATGCCACATCATCTCCGGGTTCGGTTTGCTGTGATCAACATTATCATCCCTTTTCAAACTTCAATCTCACTATCGTTCTATTCCTTCCTCTCTGTCTCTATCTACTTCCCACTGTACTCTGTACTCATCCGTTCTGCAATCGTACCTTCGACTCGACACAGAGTTCTCTTCTTGATCTTCTTCTTCTTGTTCTTCTTTCCTAGTTACCCACTCGAGCACCCCCGTAGTATGCTTGGTAATTGAAGGTGGTACAAACACAATCAGAGCTGTGCTAGAATACGTCACCGATAACCCACCGGTTCCGGTAGTAGTGTGTGATGGGTCAGGCCGGGCAGCAGACTTAATAGCGTTTGTACATAAGTAATGCACTGTTACCTAGTTTCATACTAAAAACAAACGCGTCATTAACAAACCTGTGCTGTGTGTTTATCCCGTTTCCCGGGTTTACAGGTATGCGACGGATAATGGAGAGCAGACGGTGCTGGAATCGATGCACGACTACGTGCTGGGCATCATCCAGAAAACGTTCGAGGTCAGCTCGGAGCAGGCGGAGCAACTGTTCCAGGAGTTGCTGCAATGCACTAAAAATAAAAATCTCGTAAGCACAAACATCACAAAACGGGGAATGGGTGCTTAAAATTTACCATCTCTCTTTTGTTTGCCTCCTTATCGCTGCACAGATTACGGTGTTCCGCATACAGGACCGACCGGAGGGCAATACTCAGGAATTGGACCAAACGATTTTAACTGCACTTTTTAAATCACAGCACCTTAGTCCACCGGAGCAGCTCAGTCTGGCACTCACCTGGAATCGGGTCGACATCGCACGATCGGAGATTTTCGTGTACGGCCAGGAGTGGCCACACGGTGCACTGGACGAAGCGATGATGCAGGCGCTCGAGCATGACCGTATCGATTTCGTCAAACTACTGCTGGAGAATGGGGTCTCAATGCGCAAGTTCCTCACAATACCGCGGCTGGAAGAGCTGTACAACACCAAGCACGGCCCGGCTAACACGCTCGGCTACATCCTGCGTGACGTTCGGCCACATATACCGAAGGGGTACGTCTACACACTGCACGACATTGGGCTCGTAATCAATAAGCTGATGGGTGGTGCATACCGATCGTACTACACACGGCGCAAATTTCGTCCAATTTACGCGAAAGTGATGAACAGCTACGTTAACACGCATCGGAAACCATCGACCTTCCAGCGAACGGCCGGTATCAACTCGATGAGTCTCGTCACCGGACTATTGCCCGTGACGTCCGATATGGCACTGTTCGAGCTACCGTTCAACGAGCTGCTAATCTGGGCCGTACTGACCAAACGACAGCAGATGGCACTGCTCATGTGGACGCACGGGGAGGAAGCGCTCGCGAAGTCGCTCGTCGCCTGCAAACTATACAAGGCGATGGCACACGAGGCAGCCGACGATGATCTCGACACGGAGATCTACGAAGAGCTGCGCAGCTATGCGAAGGAATTCGAGAGTAAAGGACTGAAGCTGCTGGATTTCTGCTATCGCCAGGATGCGGAACGGGCCCAGCGGCTGTTAACGTGCGAGCTGCAGTCTTGGTCCAGCCAGAGCTGTCTTTCGCTGGCTGTGGCTGCGAACCATCGTGCGATCTTGGCACATCCTTGTAGTCAGATAATATTGGCCGACCTTTGGATGGGTGGTTTGCGTACGAGGAAAAACACCAATCTTAAGGTACGTGTGCAACTATAAATCCTGTTTTTTATAGTTTTTATGTTAGAATTTTTCTCCTCTTTAAAGGTTATCTGTGGACTTTTATGTCCATTCTTTATAAGAAAGCTAGACTTCAAATCGAAGGAGGAACTACAACAGATGCCTCAAACGGAAGAGGAACATCTGGAGAATCAATATCTCGATTACGAGGATCGCGATAAAAAGGATACGGATGCGGAGGTATGTCGGGATAAAAGGTCACTTGTGGTTGGTTTGTTATGTATAAGCCCCTTTTTTAACAGCCTCTCTTGCTCTCGCTCTATCTCAGTACCGTATATATCATCCGTACCCTTGATTTCCATCTATGGACATTGGTCCCCGTGAAGGATCACGTATTTTTTCACTGAATATTATCTATCTTTCTCTTTCTCTCTCTCTCTTTCTCTTTTCTCCTGTGCGTGATCCCGTGTACGGTTGATAACTAACACATCTCACCCTAATTGCCTAACATTTCGCCATACGCCACTATTCCTTCGCCGGTGATGTGCTAATGGGTACAAATGTTCGCCGCTCTGTACTGTACAATATGTGTATGACTTACATAAAAAATTAACACCCTCGGCAAACGATTGCAAACTTCCTTTTTTCCCTCCCATTAAACTGTGTGTGTGTGTGTCGAGAAACCTGTTTGTGGTGTTCGGGTTTCGCCTTCCCGTAGAAAGCTCTTGCAAACTCCAACGAAAGCACGAAACCCGCTGGCGAAAGTGCAGCGCCAACACCGCAGGTATTCACAGTAGCAAACCGTTATTCTTTCTGCCATGTAGAACGTTCTATCTTCTCACTTGTTCCCTTCTATCGCTAGTATCTTCTTCCGATCTGTTATCCCCCTCTCCTAATCACTTCTATGCACCGATGTGTTGGTAAAGAAAAGAAGTAAAAATCACATATGTAATGGGTAATTGGCAATTATATGCAATTAAATTGCCAGTGGTATATGGAAATTTGCATGAATTTATAGACAATTGGTTTTCAAATAAGGTATTGGAGCAAGCATTTTATAAAATTGATATAAAAAAGTTGATTCCATGATTCTATTGGTAATATTAAAAATCATATCATATTCCCAGTAATGTAATTCGATTGAGTTAATCATTCTCACTGTAAACTTCTAGTTTTACTGAATACCTTCAGCACTAGCCCTCTTTCTTCCTACTTTCAATTTAGTCTATTAAGTCGTATCTCTCGATCCCTTTCACAACCCAATTACATCCAACTGTATCGTTCAGTATCCTCTATATTATCCTCACAGCCTCTCTATGCTCCATGTAGTCCTGCCTTTAGTGTGTTTCAATATGTATGTCCTTGTTTGTACTTTTCCACCCACCGAAAACGCCGGTCAGGGTGGTGGAAAATACGTCTGGGTATTGTTTTCATTCATTACGTCCGAATTTTGTACCGAACCGAATGTCCTTTCATGCTGCTGTATTCTCATCCTAGGCGCTTCTGTCCGATACGTACTCAATGAAAGATACCAAAGTGCAGGAAAATGGAAAAGTAAGTGTGGCCGGTGTCGTGCGCGCACCACTAAGTATACTGTGGACTGTGTAGTGTTTTGTTTTTATCTTTTTTTCTTGTTTTAATCTTCCTAATAGCAAACGAAACAGAATCCCACTGAGTGGCTAATAAAAGACATTGTTTTTGTGTTTTAATTCGTATTTCTTAATAATTTCGGGTGGGATTTAGATAGATCCAACCAATGTTTGGAAGAGTTTTTATCTTCTTTCTAAGACATTACGTACACTCACAATCGTCCACTCACACTAACCACTAGAGCACATACGAACATACACACGATCAGCAGCACAGTGGAAAATTCTGAATTGTTCAATCAAATAATTAAAGTAGCGCCAAGCTGTTTTATAAAAATCATGCAGTGCTCATACACTAGCCATGTTAACACCAGCAATGTCAAACAGTCAAGAGCTCTTGCTTTTATAAGTTTTGATTTTAACAATTTCTTTTTGTTTCTTTTTCCTCACACTGCATCTTTGTTAGCATTTCGACGAGTTTACGATTTATAATGTTTGTGTTAATACTTTCGAAAAAAAAAACAACCTCAAACAAGTCATAAACTTTTCCGTGTTTTCGTGTCTGTAACCGTGTGAATAAAGTTTTTCCTCTATGTTTCTATCCCCAGATATTCTTGCTTTAGCTGTCCCCTTGCTGCGATCCTTCAAATGTGTACCTTACGCTCATGTTAAAATTGCCCCAAAAACTCTGCTTATGTTCCCGTTTTTGTTCCCATACATTTGGGCTCGGCAAATGATGTGTCCATGCTTATGTAAATATATTTCCAAACCGGTACAAAAGTCGCCGTTTAGAGTACTCTTTCCGATGGGGGGAATATTTAAAATGATTTTTACAGAGCAACCCCTCCACACCAACCCAAAAACTGTAAATGTTTATACCGTTGTAAATACGAGTCTCCGCTTCGACTAACCTATTCGGGTTTATTTAATGTGTCCAAAGGGATAAATACAATATAGAGCAGAACGAGGACCCAAAAGTTCCGTATCGGCCATCGGTTGGAATTGAATGTTTGGAATTAATTTTAACGACGTCGATTCGTAACTACTTGTACAGTATTTCCATAAAATAGTATCGTACCATGTTATCGTTATATTTTTATTGCTCCCTCGTTACTGCCACGGCTCGAAACACGCTCGTGTGAGGTTTTTATTTTAAAATTCCATTTTCATTCCACAAATACTTGAAACACTACTAAACCAGCAATAAACTAGCACTGCTGGCATCGGTGCAGTTTTGAAACAGCAACTACAAACATGGTTTTATTCTTTGAAGAGAATACAATGCAATTCACACTAAACAATGAGCACGCAACACAACATTTTTGGTCACTCATCTGGATCTAGACAACGTAAAATTCTAGCGAAAAAAAACGAAAACACGTTTTATGTTTGAACCTAACACCCGAAATTTTTGTTTTGATTCCCTTTAGGTAGGTCTGACCGGATGCTTGAGCTCAAAAGTTAGTCCGCATCACTTTACATTCCACCAGAACGATGTTGATTGTTTTTGTTTTCTATTGCATAACAAACTTTTACCGCTTTTGTTTTTGTATTGCTCACGTATTGCTCCACTTTTCAACTGCATCTACTTAATAACCACATGGATTAGTAGACTAGCTATACAGTACTAGCATAGAAAGAAGCTTATCGGTAGAGGTTTTTATTCTCTCTCTCTTTCAATTGGTTGCTTGTTTCATGTTCATATCACAAATAGTAATAACTTCCATTAGAGATTGTATTATAAAAGTTGGATTTGTTATATATTATTATCTTGATTAACACTGAGAGGAATCTCATCACCTTTAACAACTGATTTAGTTTGTATGTACTACTTGTATTATGTTGTTCATTTGATGTACTGTATTGTTTGTACATCGTACTTCCATGTTTAAGATAAAAGTTTGACGTACTTTTGTATAACTTATACGTTTTGATTAGCATCAAAACGGTGTTGTACTTAACCCATGCTCGAATACTTGATGGAGTTGTTTTTGACAAAAAAAAAAGATATTATTGGCCAGTATGTTGATTACTAATATGAATGCATTTATTGCACGGTGTCTATCTGCTCTTATATCGCACGATGGGATATGACCCATTAAAACAAAAAAGAAGCTAATTCCAATTCTTCAATGTTCCCTTTCCCCAAGGTTTCACTGACGGACTCGGAAAACACCCAGTACAAGGACTATCTGTTCGACAGTGACGGACGCCAGCAGCGACCGCTTAAGTTGAAGAAAAAATTCTACGAATTCTATACGGCACCCATCACAAAGTTTTGGGCCGATTCGGTAAGCGTCCGGCAGCATAATCTTTTTTTTCTTCTCCCCGTGCACAATTTACATTTCGATTATCCCGTTCCAGATGGCTTACGTGTTTTTTCTCGTCCTGTTTACGTACACTGTACTGGTGCGAATGGAGGAAACACCGAGCTGGCAGGAGTTTTACGCCATTTCCTATATCACCACGCTGGGCTGTGAGAAGATACGCGAGATTGTATCATCGGAACCGGTGGCAATATCGTAAGGACACACACGTACATGCATACGGACCCAAGCAAGGGTTCAACCCGTTCGACTATTAATCAAAGCGTGTTTCGTCCTTTTGTCCGTTCCCTTTTCCCAGGCACAAATTTTCCGTGTGGGCATGGAACATGTGGAACCCATGCGATGCAGCCGCAATCATATTTTTCCACATAGGGCTAGCGTTGCGGTTACGGCCGTACACGATGGACATCGGTCGGGTGATATATTGCGTGGATAGCATCTACTGGTATTTGCGGATATTGAACATTCTAGGTGTAAACAAATATTTGGGTAGGTAAAAGGTGCCGTCGAACTGTCGATGTCGCCATTAGTTTTTCGGTATGGCTGATGTCTATTAGGAGGTACCATCGCATAAGTGTTCCTCTTCAAGGGTAGACATTAAACAGTGAATAATGTCAAGTCACTTTACCAGTAAAACGCTTATTTTGTAATTAGTTCCAAGTGCCGTAGATACCTTCACCTTGCAATCCAAAACCGTCGTGATTGATTTAGGTTTTGCTGATGTGTCCTACATGTTGCGTACTTGCGCTATTCCCCAGGACCACTGGTGACGATGATGGGCAAGATGGTGAAAAACATGATTTACTTCGTGGTGCTGTTGCTGGTGGTGTTGATGAGCTTCGGTGTAAGCCGACAGGCGATCCTGTTCCCCAACAACGATGCCAGCTGGCGATTGGTACGGGACGTGTACTATCAGCCGTACTTCATGTTGTACGGAGAGGTGTTTGCCGACGATATTGATCCCCCGTGTGGTGAAGACCCATCACAACCACCATGCGTGACGGGTAAAACAAGCAACACACCAACAAACGGGCCGGAAGTTAACGTTTCATCTTTTGTCCGTGTTTCAGGCCACTGGGTGACGCCAATCGCCATGTCGATGTATCTGTTGATAGCGAACATTCTGCTCATCAATCTGCTGATTGCCGTGTTCAACAACATCTTCATCGAGGTGAATGCCGTCTCGCACCAGGTGTGGATGTTCCAGCGGTTTACGGTGGTGATGGAGTACCAGCAGAAACCGGTCCTGCCACCGCCATTGATTGCGCTGTGCCATTTCTATTCGCTGCTGCGGTACGCAATACGGAAAGCTAAAGGTTTGCAGGAATCGCGCGACAATGGGCTGAAGCTGTTTCTCGAAAAGGAAGACATGGAACGGTTGTACGATTTCGAGGAGGAGTGCGTCGAGGGTTACTTTCGCGAGCAGGAAATACTGCTGCAACAGTCGACGGAGGAGCGGATAAAAAATACGGACGAACGGGTGGACCACATGGCGCAGAAGATAGAGGACATCAACCAGAAGGAGAACATCCAGAGTGCGGCCGTACAGAACATTGAGTTTCGTTTGCGTAAGGTGGAAGAGTCGGCCGAACAGATTCTGAACCACCTAGATGTGATACATCGGTTCATGTCAGCACACACGCTCATGAACGATACGCAGGGTTCGACTGGGAATGTGAGCGGAAATGCACCACCTGGCGTTATGGCGGCAGGGATGATAATGGACAATCGAACACGCACAATCTCGGAAAGTGATAGCTACATCTTGCCACCACCAACGACGCAGCGGAAAAAGTTTAACCGATCGTTAACGGAGGTTCGTCCCGATGCGTACATCTTCGATGATGGAAAGCATCTGGAGGTGCGCACGGTTCTGGAGGAAAGTGAAGCAGAGCGATCCCCGGATCAGGTATGAAATAAGCATAACCGAAAGATTTGCACTGTTCTAATCCGAATTTTTGTTTGCAATACATTCTAGGTCTCGCAACAAAACGAACGAGATCGGAAATTTTCCATCCGCTCAGAAGATTCGGAAATGTTCCCGGTTGGAAGCGTTCCCAAGGCACTCTCGCCGGTAGACATGCCAACGATCAAACCATCGCCTCCACCTCCATTTTTAAACATCCGTCAGGATACGGCCAGTACGGAGAGTAAGGACACTCTAACGCCATTGGAGGGAGCGGATGATAGAACGTTGGTTGGGGATGAATCTCTAGACGATATGGTTGAGCCGAACTACGAAGGGCTACGACATCGAGCTGGGAGACGCCGAAATTCGTCCATGTGTGGGCCGGGCCCGAATGTGGCAGCGAATGGAGCTGGTGGTGTCCAAGTGGCTGGTACAGCTCTAGCGGGTAATGGCAGCGGAGGCATAGGTGCGCGGAGAAATTCCGAAAGTGCATCCGGGGGTGGATTTGACATTAATAAGTCTCAGACTAGCCTCTATCAGTTGGGTTTCTCCAAACGGCAGCATAGCATCACACAATCAGAACCGGATAGTGGCAACGATCAGCGTAAGTAGTTTGAAATTGTGAAAACAGACTCTTTTTAAACTAGTTTTTCTTTTTTGCAGCTGTGCAACGGACTGTTCCGAAGGGACGCCATCTGCTGCTCCAGATACACACAGAGTACACCTCCATCACGGATGAACTGGAGAGCGTTTGTCACATGATAGCATCACCCACCAGCTCTTTGAGAGGTAAGTAGTGTACGAAGCAGAACCCCATGTTACTCCTTCTAACTTTAGTGCCCGCCTCTTCCACAGAAGACCGTACCAAGAAGGTAAACGAACTGACGAATCCCGAATTTGCCGCGCTGATCGAGAAGCAGCATCTAAAAGAATGTGAGGACAGTGATTATATGATGATGGAAAAACTGTTCCAAACGCGCTGTTCGCTCGAGGATAGTGACGAGTACTTCGACGATACCGAGCCGGAAGATCACGGACCGCGGAAAATGTTACGGCGCGAGACGGCGATCGAATTGCCGGTGACACCGTCCAAATCGAACATCGTTTCACTGGCGGATAGCAGTCTGGGTAACGAGGAATTTGCTATGAAAAACGAACGGCAACCCGCATCGAACCGTAACTCGTTGCGCGATTCGAAGAACTCGCCGCTTTCGCTATCCAGCCAGAACTCACCGCGCAACTCGCAGTACATGCAATCCACGTTCCTTAATCCCACCGTTTGTGACGGTGCCAGTCGTCTGTATAAGAAGTCGTGTGAGAGTTTGCAGAAAAATTCCAGCACCGATACGGAGTATTCGTTGCAACCCTACCGGTTCATCAAGCAAAGCTCAAACGAAACAAACAGTTCGTTCAACATTGACAACTCGTCGATCACGAACGATCTATCGATCGATGGCGAAACGAGCCTCAACTCGACCGTCATCGAAATGGTTTCAGCACCGTCGATAGCGGCGGCCGCCGCCGTTGCTGCCGCAGCATCGGACGGTGAACGTGCCGGTTTCCAGACCAAACGCACCTCATCACTAGGTAGCAGCTCAACGGCCGCCGAACTGCGCCCGGGTTTGTTGAAGTGTAGCAAAGACAAGGGCGGTAAGGATGCGTGCGGTGGCTCCATACCGGAGGGTTTGGAACGGTCTGGTCCATCCAATTCGGTGTTGGTTCCGAGCAAACCACCACGGTCGGCCCGCTTCACCGACAGCTTGTGCGTTCTGGGACCAAAGAGTGTACTGAGCCGGCTGAAGGAAAGTAGCTCCACCAGCACGGAGGAAGTGCCGCAACGGGATGCGAGTGCACCGATACCGTGCATCAGCACGAACCTGGTGCAGGACGAAATAGCGAAGCTATCGTCCAACATAAAGAGCAGCACGGATGAGGATACCGAGCCGCCCTTCAATGAAACTATGTGCTGATTTTAGTTGTACCCTCCGACAGAGGTAAATGTTAGCTTAGAGGGGGAGGATATATGTGACGCCGGGGAGGAAGAATACGTTCCGAATACGCTTGACACCACTGGTGTGAGGGGGAGAAGTTCCCCGTGCGACTGTTAGCAGAAGGTACTTACAGAAGTACGCAAGTACTTAATCATACAAGAGCGTCTATATATCGTACATATGCCATGTTGATGTTTTGGTTTCCACGAAAAAGCTCAACAAATCGGTCTTAAAACTTATTGGAAAATGTGTAAGAACTTGTCGAAGGTTCCCGCATTTGCATCGTAGCGTTTTCATGTCCCCACCAACCCATACTAGTAAATGCAGATGCATATCAAACATTTGAACTTTCCTACCGATGAAAAAATCCCACATTAGCTGTGTCCCGTACATTTCTCACCGTACATTTGTTCGAAACACTTAAACACTTTTAGAGGAAAGGAACTATTAAAGAGGATGCAATGTGCTGTGCTTAATGAACGGTCTAAACAAGAGTTGTTTTTAATGTTTAAGTTCTGTACCGTTACACCACAGAAAGGAGCGCGATCTTAGTATAGAGTGCACACAATCAAAACCGAACCGGATGAAGGTGAAGATACAATAAGACATTGTTGGACGTTAAAATTGCGCTCGAGAGCGTAGACAGGTTGGCTGAAAGTAAAATTGTCTAAATTATGGTGCATAACCCGATCCCGGAGTGCGTGCAACACGCCAACTGCCGGAACTGCCAGGAAAAAAACGAAAATGTGCTTAAAAAAATGGTTGTATATTGTTTTATGTTTTTATTTTTATTTTTAGAAACTTTTTGGTGCTTAGATTATATGCAGAGTTAGAGAAGCAAACTGTACAATTGTAAAGATGTTTAGTTTTACAAAACCTCTGTTACAATTATTTTATATGTACCATGAATAATTTAAAGAGAGGCAGTTAAATGCATTAACTTAAGCTTAGTTGTATATTGTTTATAGTAATATGTTTTCCTTAATATTTTGCAAGTCTTATGTAGAAAACGATAACTCCTAACTGAGATGGCTAGAGAACAGAAAAACCTTAAAGCTTATCCTTTATGATGCTCGAAAAAGGTAAATGAAAATGGCAGCGGAATAAAAGAATGAGCTTCAAAATTAATCCCATGGATCCGATTGTTCGATTAACGATCCGATGAAGGTTGCAATCCACGCTCCCTCTCACAAGTGTTGTACTAAAATATGACAATATTATTGAATTGAATCAGTATAACAACACGAGAAAAACGATATAGAAAGGGGGCGTAGCATGACCAGGCAACATGACCGAATCAGTATCGTGCAACCAATAGACAGTTGTGAGTTGAAGCGTTAAAACAATAAAGCCGTAAAGTAGTGTTTTTGCATCCAAATAAGCTGACAGGAGCGAAAGTACGACGATCGTTTAAAGTTTGTTGATAATAAATAGGCGAGGTGATGTGAGGCAAGAGTGATTATTATGAAAACAATCGACACAGTGTAAGATGCAAAACGCAGCAGTTGTTAACACAATAAATGGGTTGTACTGAATAGGAGTGAAAACATTTACAATGGATACATTTTCCAGCGTTGGAAAGGATGTGTACCGCTGTTATGGAAAAAAGTTATTTTTTTTATTACAGACAATTGGTATTGTTGCGTTGTTTCAGCCTTTAGATTTTCTCCCCGAGAGCTGTAGAGCGGAGGCGATAGGATCCTGCAACCGTCAAGCGGCATCCTTTAGGTTATAATGATTATAAAACACACATGTTTCCAATCCGATGAATGCACTTTGAATGAAGCAAGGCACTGGTACAGGAATGTTTTCGAAAATAAATTGAAAGTTAAATGGACAAGGTGGTTATGTATTTATCTTTTCGTTAGCAACGTTTCAGTATGTTCCGTTGAGAAAAGATTGTTATTGGGAAGTAAGTTCAAGGCGTAGATCATTCAACCACCTCTCAATTGACGGACGACTAAGTGTCGTGATTGGGAAGGAGAATTCATCAACCACGTTATCGATGTCTATTGTTAGACGACGATTATTTCCTACAGGATATAGTATATTACGATCGTAAAGAGCGTTTAGTTTATTTTTCTACTATTATGTAATAAAAGTTTAATTAAATAATTCCATCGCCAGCATAAATATTCAGTCGTTATATTTCGGAAACCTCTTGATCATAGGATTCCTCTTCTGCAGGACTAGCCGAATAACCGCTCTGTATGAAAATGAAAATTCAACATTAAAAGAGAATTATTTGAACATTCTAAATCAACGTTACAATATGAAGCACATACCTCACAGTTAATTTTCTGCAGCTCACGTTTCATGCGTCGCTCGAAGAATCCCATCCGGTACATTGCGTAGGTTATGGCGGCCAACAGTATCAGTCCACCGACCGACGACGACACATAGATCCAAATCGGTGCACCTACGTTCGTATCCCTATACACGACCGTGTACGGAATGTTGCGCGCAATTCGGAACGTCTCCTTCGCTTTATCCGACGGCTTTTGCAGATCACTTAGTATCTGAACCACAACAATGTCTTCCTGCTCCTGGAGACATGCCTCTAATGCGTTTAGGTTGAGCTTGTACTGCAACTCCAGAAGGATAGGTTGATTGGTTGTAGGGAAATTAGGCAACATAATTTGCAGCTGCAGACAATCAACCTGGGAACGATTAATGGACGCACAGTTAAAGTGAACAGTACGTAGTGGGGGCAGGTCATCCAACTGGTTAGTGGATACGCTTTGGCGGATAGGTTGCAGCCAAAGGTTGGATCGTTTCTGGCGTGCCCCATTCCCTTCCAAATCGAACAAAAATGGATGGTTTTCATGGGGAATTTCTAGTGGCACACTGTTCGGTGAACTAGAACCCATGTTGTATACGATGTTGCTAGGGCTTTCTACTTCATCAGCGTCCACTTTGGGAATGAATTGTTCGGGCTGTTTTTGCACGTAAAACTCAACAGTTTGTTTCAGCAATCCATTTCCAGCGGCTTGGTTAATCCAATCCACTGCCAACGGTGTATCGTTATAGCTGCTGCGCACGCTTAAATCAGCAAGCTTAATAATTTGACAGCTTTTCCGTCCACCAAGATGGGACGGTGTGTAGCTGAGAGGCACGTCCACAACCAACAACGCGCCGTTTAATCCACTTGGTCCGTTGTTGTGCAATTTCACAAGATGAGTTACATTCAGCAACCCTTCCTGTGTACTTAGCCTGGCTTCGCTTGGAATTGTTTTGCTGAAAGTGATAGAATATCGCAAGCATTAGTGTTAGGAACGACAAGGGAACTTTCAGTCTCACCTTACGATGTCGATGTGACTAAACTCCTGCAGTTGTAACTTTTGCTCCATTTCGTTATCCCGTGGCCATTGTTCTTTGCTGGTGGTCAATGCTTGAAGGTAAAATGTAACATCCTCCACAGGAGCCTGCAGTTGCGTTACATCGAATGTGAGCGTGTATCTTGTTTGCGCCAAGGCTTTCAACGGTAGACCATAATTTAAATCGCATATTATGCTAATCTGATCACGACTCGTCCGTGCTACGGATTGCAAACACTCAGCAAACATGTGCGCAGTGTTGTCCAACCGAAGCAAAGACGACGTGGTAACGTTCAGTTGTGGAAGATATGCATGTTCGCCCGCATTTTCAATGTCCACCTCTAGGGTCACCGTTTTGCGGCTGCCAATTACATACGGTTGCACTACATCAACCCAACGGATGTTTGTAATTTTAAGGTCCGTTACGCATGTTTCCTTCCTGCAGCCGGTTTTGAATGGGATGCGTTCCTGGACGCGGTTCGAATCGAGTGGATCAAGAATCGCACAGTGTTCACAGAAATGAGTCCCATCCTTCGGGGGCATCGCAGTTGGGGCTATTCCGAATTCCATTTCGATAGCGATTGGTTTGTAGAGTGTGGATGGGGATGCTTTAACGACGATGGTGTACTCTAAACACTTAGGATCACTCCCTATTGTTGCAGTTTCGTGTTGTTTGTCGGGATTTTTACGATCACTGATCGATGCTCGTCCCATCTGGCTGTCGACTTCCAGCGTGTATTGTATAGCGACGGGAAATGGCACTCCTGCTGGGTATTCGGTTGTCCAGCAGATAGCTACTTGAAAGACTCCCCCCTCAGCGGGTAGTTCTCGCTTGGTGGAATTAATTCTGGCCTCAATTCGAACGATAGGATAGGAGCGATACACATACACCGTCTCCCCATTAGGTGCTCCAATGGCCAGATCCATGTAACCGTTTCCATCGATGTCCACACCGCGGGAAAGGGCGTGACCGAACATATGTGGCTTCCTAGAGGGTCCTTGCGGTTGTGCAAAGGATGGAACCAATCGTTGGCTTGGTCGTGACTGTACTCCGCTTGCAGAACCGAGATGTATGTAAACGACGCCATCCTCCTCGAACGGTGCTCCAATCGCAATATCTAGAAGTGAAGATATTTAGAAGTGTTACAAAATACCTTTCCTTGAGTAGTATCACTTACCGCCATATCCATCGCTGTTGAGATCACCAATTTTTCCCAAGCTCGTTCCAAACCTTCCTCCAAGCTCGTAAGAACTCATCAGTTTAATCTGCAGCTCAAAGTCCATACCGCCTTTGTTGAGATACACATACACTGCACCGTTGTCGTGCTCCATCGCGCGACTGTGCATCGGAGCACCGATGGCAAGATCCGGATATCCATCACTGTCAAAGTCCTGCGTCAACAGAGCGTACCCGAAATATTCGCCAAACTGATGGCCCGGGAATGTTTGATACCGAACGATCACCTCCTCCAAGACGGTGCGATTGTCTGCATAGTCGAAGATGATCACTTCTCCATGTTGTTTACGCGCTTGTGGAGCACTTGCCACGTACAGGACTTTTTCAGTGCCTAGAAACTTTCCCGAACTGACGGCGTACCCAAAGTAGGAGTTTGGTGAAACATCCGTGTAGATCGGATTCGGTACAACGCATTCATGCACCAAACGTCGGGACCAGTGGGGCTCCCGGTACACATTGCTCCTGGGGACCGACTCATCCTTAGCCGTTGCTCGTTGTTGTCGATAGCGGAGAACAGTTCCTCGCCAATCCATAACACCGGGTGCACCTATAAGTATCTCCTCCCCGCTATCTGTCACATGTAAACTGAAGCCTTGTTCACCGTACATGTAGTACCGCTGTTGCCCTTAAATTATAATTAAATTTTTTAGAAATAATGTATCTTGTGGTAGTTCTTTATCATTTATCCTTCCTACCTTTGATGCGCAATGGTTTTATTTTGTACAAGTTGACCGGCTCTTCGATTTCGACGGTACCGTCGGTCAGATAGCAGATGCCGTGTAGCAGGTACGCCATCAGAAGATTGCCTTTGAGCTGTGGAGCACAAGCGACAAACCATGCACCGTCGGAACCGAGTCCGTCCACCGTTGCACCGAGCATCTGGTGTTCTTTATACTCCGAGCGTATCTCGCGATTGTGGATGTGGTAGTAATCTTCATAGTTGGTGTTACCTTGCCGATCAAGACGAAAAGGCAAGCAGGTTGAAGGGTTCGCGAAGCTACACTTGTAAACAGCTCCCGTTTCATTGATATTTCGCTGATATTCGAGGTCTGACTGTGCTTGGGGTGCACCGACGATCACTCTAAATGGGATGAGAACATTAAAATTTGTCAAATTTTTTTATTTATTAAAAAATTGCCTCTAAAGAGTGTATGATATTCACAAGTTCTTTAGGTCAAAAGAAGCTATGAAGCATCAACTGTAAAACCATGCTCTATGAATGACATTATATCCCAGTGACTCATTGTTCTAAAGATAGTTACTCATCTTGTGCGAAACTACGAAACAGTCAAGGCAATACAAAGTTTATCACCACAACTCATAGTGAAAGGCGCAACGACCGACAGACGGTTTGTTTTTATCACGCACAATGTCCCGTTTCCGTGAAGACTGGCTTACTCATTCGCGTTGTTATTAGAAGATGAATAAGCGACTTACCCGCTAGTCCGCAGGTTGACAGAGAACCCAAAATGGGAACTTCGAGTCGGTGTAATGAACGTTTTAAGATCTGGATGATTGAACACAAAATTGGCGGTGGGTGCTAAATTCAAACCCTTCACAATCCACACACAAGCCAATATCACTAACGACCTCATATTTTGCATTTAACTTGTGCTTGCTATGCGTTATTTAAACTAAACAGTATTTAAATTAAAACTGAACACATTAAGACACCCCTAACCACACGTTCTTTATCACTAAACGTTAGCGTTCGGCGAGTTGCAGAACAACTCTCCCTTACAAGACGTCTTTCACCGGCAAAATAGCATACAGCACTAACTCACTTGTCCGTCTTGCTAGACAGTATTGATAACAGCAGCAGTTTATCAAACAAATGGTTGAAGAAGTTTGCTCAGCTGTGAGTAACTGTGATTTTGCATGGTTTGAGTCATTGCGGGGAGTTGTTTTTTTTTTGTCATGGTATGACAGTCGTATTGACCGTATTTGACTTATATACTTATTGTTAGACGTAGAAGGATAGTCAGTCCTCGATACGGGAGAACGGTTCGGATGGGATTTTGGTCCCGGTTCGTTATATGAAAGATCGGCGCCGATACCACTCTCCCATTGCGTTGTAAACAGATCGAAATTAATCATTGTGATGTTTGTACAACATGCATGATAAACAAATAATGATTATCTCTTACAAAACTACAAACTCCTGTATATGTTACAGATATTCATCTAAAAATATGGAATAAAGTTTTATCGTTTTTTCAAATAACGATTCAAAACCGTGAAGGTGGAACCTAAACAGGTTGATAATTTTAACGACATTTTACTTATGCTTTTTATTATTTGCGATGGTTTTGGTGACTTAACATCCGCGTGTATTGCACTTGATTATGCGTTGACTAATGTGAAAAACGACAAAAAGTTATCGTCTTTTTGAATATCACGTTTTGAATTTCCAATGCATTATGCACTTCAATGTCTTTCTCCTGCAGTATTGAATGTTTGTCAGCATTCTCATCATCTAGTTGAACGACATATAATGGTGGATTGGTGTTGAAAATGTACTGGCACGTTAAATTGTCTCCCAACACGTCGACAAAATACCCGAAAGCAATTAGGAAACGTAGAAGAACTTAGCATAGCCATTGAAAGTGAGAAATTGGTTGCAATTTTCCGCGCATTTCATGCTCCTGATTCAGTTCGTACGCCATCCCGCCAGCTTTGCCACACCATAAGTATGTACGGCACGAACCGGCTACCGTTTACTTCCTATTTTGTCACATCTCTACGCATACGGAACGTTATGTAAATGAGAGGGAGTAATAAATCCCGCACTGTGCATGTGTGGATTTTCTTTCTACGGCAGCTATCGCGCTCTTTCCCCTCGCCGGACGCAGTTTAGTCGGATCACTTAATCGCTCGATCAGGAACCAGTTGATCGATGGTCTACAAATCATGTCTTCATTTGAAGAAGAAGAAAAAAACAGCTTCGAGTGTGGAGCATGGCGAGAGCAAACATTACAACAAAGTTAGGAAGATGGGGAAAATCCGACGCACCAGGGAACGCACGCTGGACGCACGTTGCAGTAAAGCTCGACCGTTATGCACCTTGCCTATCTAATGACTTCTCGGCCACACTCGGGAATGTGTGGACCCACATTCGGGGTTGCACTTTCTTCGCAACTCGCACTCATCACTCGTTGGCGTGTGTGTTTCCTTCTCACTGCCTCCTTCTGTTGGCCGCCCGGAGAGAGTGATGGAAGTTGCATCATCGGATGAATATCAATTGCAGCAGCTTTCAACCTTTGCTTTCCGATGCAGCCGAACAGCCGGTGGATAGCTATGCATGTGTGTTATGGTTTGGGCTTATTACAGCCCAGGGAGCTTTTGTTTCTCGCCAGCACCGTGTGTTCGAGTGCATGAGCGTTAGCTGTGGCGGTATAATCCGTTCCGGATTGTAGGTTGTTTGGGGTTAATCTTTGGATGTATGGGAGATTGCAAATTACACGATCGGTTCCTAACCTTCCGCGTAGATAAGCGAATGGAGTTATGGAAATGGAAGCGGATATTTGGAAAGGCAAATAATGGAGTAAACTGTACCACAAATTGATACATTCGCCACATACGAGTGAAATGTGGGACACATTTTTGCCTCTTATTTCGATTCAGGGGTATCAGGCTTAAGCTTTACATGTGCCTTTATGATGGTGGTTCAGTGAAATGAAGAGTCGTTTAAAATAATAAAAAATAATAACGAGGTCTAAAGTATAACTAAGTTTACTCTGTGATCATAAAAAGTAAAAGGTATTGCTTGAGAATGAGTTGTGTTTTGCGACTGAATTTTGTGTTGAATCGTGAGAAAAAAAGTTGTATGAGCATGAGCGACCGGTTCCTGAAGGAAATCAGGCCTGGGTCAACATTTTAAGTGATGCACAAAACTAACGCCGCTAGAAGAAGATTTATTAAATACATATAATTATTTTTTGATTGATGTATTTCTACTAAATTATTAAAAATTTGTTAAAAGTAAATTATCTTCTCGTATCTCAACTTTGAAACGGTTTATCATGCCTTTACTGTAGTACTGGCAGGTTATAATTTATTGGGACATAATGTTAATAATACCCTGGAGTGGTATCAGCACCGGTCTTTCAAACGACGGTCCGAAACCAAAATCCCATCTGGACCGTTCCCCCGTAGCTGAGAATGACTATCCTGCTACGTGGTGATTTAGGTCTAATACGGCCAGGCCGTCATACAACAAGTAAAAAACTTAATTATGTTAATATGTAAGTATTCAATTATTAATTTAGTTAATGAGGTCGCTTATTTACCCCACACATTGATATTAAAGATTACTTTTAGTGATTATCGGGATTAATTTTCTTATGAATGATTTATAGATGTAGGAAAAAGCGTTGAAAAGTACATACAAAAAAATCTATCCTACCTAACTTACATTAAAACTAAATGGAGTAACAGGTAAATCACATTAGACCTGTATGCCATTTTTTTGGTTTGTTGCACATAGAACCCGTACAAACGAGGTCAAACATATCTTCATATGTTATTTCATGTGTTTGTGACAATGGAGTGTATGCAGCCTTTTTCGGGGTACATTTTGCATCACCGTTTACTGCGTTTTTTGTTTGTGGTGTGATGCTGCAAGTGATGCATGACATTTATTTTAGGTTCTCCCCTTTCCTTACAACGACAGAAAATGAAACGACACACGCGTTCGAAACATTGAAACTTCCATACATTCTGTGACGACGAGGACGCGAAAAGATTATGTGCCACGATGCACTAATCGGTGATCCACATAATCGTATACACGGGGTGATCGAGCCGACCATACGCGGCACCGGTTGTAATGCATCCGAAATGCAGCCGGCTCGGATCGGTTACCGGGCGCACGATTCGTTGTGCATGCGTGCACTCGTCATTGCTGTGGCCCCCGAAAAGTGCCCCCCCAGTTTACGAGACCGCTAATTAGTCCTGGCCATGCATGCCATGCGAACGTTGCCACTCGATGGCTCGATGTGGGTGGTTGCGTGACAGCCGTGGTTCGGGTGGGTTTGATGGTTGAAATTTTCCTCCAAACCTGAACCCAATTATATCTTTACCGCGTCGTCGCCGAACGGGAGCAAATTCCCTTTCGTTTGGAAATGGAAAAAGGTTGCGTTACGAAACCTAGTCTTAAGTTATGTGTTAATTTATCTACCCCGTAGTTAGTACCCATCGTTGTACGTTACGATGAAGAAGTTAAGACATTTCCCAGCAAATTAATTACGCTAAAGGTTTCGCTATCTATTGCAGTTGATAAGTTCACATGTGCTTTTGAGTTATGATTGAATTATGAATATGATTGTGTTGTATATGAAAAACCAACAAACGAGCGATCTTTAGGACAAAACATTAAATAGATTCTGTAAATATTCCTATTTAATTTTGCTCCTTTTTCTTCTCCTTGTATTTCTGTAATTCCTTCCAGTGATAAAATTGCGCAACCCAACATTTACTCTCAACTTTATAATTATTTTTTGACCAATTGCTCCACATTCCATCTCATACTGGAGAAAAAGTAAAAGGCTCGCATAGGAAAAGCCGCCACTAATCAGGTACCGTCCTGCCAGTGCTGAAATGGCATTGCTTTCCTTCCTGTAATGGTGTGGCAGTGGTAACAACGCTACCGTCAAGCCCCAACTGCATTGTAACGCAAACGATTAGCCGGCCTGATTGCATTTGCTAATCGGATCAAAAGATTTAAGCGCCCGGCAAGGCGAGGAACACGGGCCGATTATCGGAAAGCGATGGATTACACGTATTTAAACAACTCCACATTTTTGCGCCCGTTGAAGAATCGTTAATCATTTCGATGGTGGTAGCGAATTAACCAACCGACGCTGCCGGCGGCGCTTAGTGTTTGTGAGTGTACTTTAATGATGACATAAAATCGACTTTTGGGACTCGGCAGCTACGAGTGCCATGATTGCAAGCGTATGCGCTTCCTGGATGGCGAACGATTGGACATAATATTGTCATGCAAATCGGGCCACCGAGGTCTCGAATGGAATTGGGTAACGGTATCGGTACCGGTTGGTGGTACCGGTGTTGGAATCACTTCCCGGTTCGCTTTCGAGTACCACTTTTCTGTGAACCCGGAGTTGTTTCGATGCTGGCCCGTTTTCTCAAAGTGGGCATTGGATTTGTTTTCGGATTAAGTGTTTTATTATAATTATTTGTGAGCGAAAATAGCTCTACAACAAGTTTTCTCTTGCACTCTCTCAATCATTACATTAAATTAAGATGGTGAGTAAATTCATTTAAAGTAAAAACGGCACATGATCAATTATATTAATTATTGAATGATTTGATCGTTTGCTTTCCCGGTTTTTAATTTAATGATTTTTATCTTGCTATTTTAATTATTTTATTTTCTCTTCCAGTTTCAAATCAAATTTTTTTTAGCAAATCAGTTCAATGAAATCCATCCATTAGAGCCACAAAACCATTACTACCAGCTTGCATAACCGCTCCAGTGTGCTGACGCACGTGCAGGCACTTGTCACTGTCAATTATTCATTAAATGTGCATAATGTTGAACATCGCTTTACATACGTTTTCCCACCGGGTCGCTCCATCCATCCACCCGTTTGTGTTGTGGGAGAAGGATATGTTTAAGAAGGAACGATCGAATTTCAACGGTAGTGCCGCCACGGTGGGAAGCCTTCTGGATGGGTGTTCGTTTGTTTGTTTGGTCAACTAATTTCTGCATCTCGGTTGCTTTCATTCCACCGGTGCCGCAAACCAGCAGCGTGGGTTTCGGGGCTTTGAGAAGACCTCCCACTATGACACTAGAGCACGACCATAAATCAACGATGCGGCTTTACATGGAAGCAAACGGTAAAGCGTACAATTTTCGAGCAAAGTGTGTTCGAAAGGGGATCAAATATACCCGTGCTAGGAAGGAATCGTTTGTTGAGCATTATGTAAGGATTGTGAAAAAGGTCTGGTGGATTATTCGAAGGAAAACTCTTCAGTATTATTCATACCGTCGATTGGAACGATTTTTAATTTATTTTGCTTTCCAAACAACAGTTAATGAGGGGAACTTCTTTTCATTTTCAGTACCGAGAGAATAACAAGTAACAATTTTTTAAATACATAATATTATACAAAAAATAAGTCTCTTTCATACGAAAACGCCATCCAATCTTGCTAATTCCGAACACATTTCTGCAGTACGATAACAATCGTAACCTTGCAATGTTACACAATTATACAATGAAAAAAAAAAGACCATTCAAAGCGAAATTAACCAACTGATTATTAAATTTGAAGTCCCAAAAATCGAAATGGCTCGCTGATTATGTTGCGTGCCGCAAAAGAACAATGCCGATGCGGTAGATTAAATATTTACCGGTCTCTTTTGTAGATTTCTTCTCTCTCTTTCTGAACTTGGCGACGAACCGTTATTTGGGAAGGAAAAATGGCGTACGTGGTGCAACCATGCGATGAAAGATGTCGTGCGGTAAGATTGTCGCTAATTTTATTTTGCGAAATCATAACTACGAAAAGAAAAAACAAAACCACCCCGAGAGAGATAGGCGTTTTTGGATTGTGTCAAGGTGTAGCGTTGGGAGAACTGCAATACAACTGGTGGATGTCACCGTACCGTCTGTGTAGCATATCTAACAAGAAGCGGAAAAATTGGGACACGTTGCGATGAAAAATGTTTCCCCCAGAAATAAACTTATTGTGCGATTACAATTGTTTGTTTGTTTTGTTTTAGCTGGGGTTCAATGCAAATGGCTTATCTAATGCGCAGGACACATGTAACTGGTTGAGCTTCGTTTTCGGAAAACAATTTATGTAATGAAACTATAAAAGTTTCTTCAGCCGAAGTTGCAGAAAACGTGCCCACCCATTTCTGGTTTTGTTTCGTCGGAGCATCAGATCGCTTGCGTTAGACGGATTTAGCGCTTTCGTCTGCGCCCGTGTGGTGTGGTTCCGACGCTTTACATCATTTAGCAGCAGCGCGTACCGCGGCAGTCTAATTCGCACACCTTCCTTCGACATCCTGGCCCGTTGGCCGTGCAGTATACATCCGATCCGTCTCGTAATGGGTTACACGGTGGAAAACAGTAAACTGTCGGTTGGGTTGGTTGGGTTGGTTGGGCTTACCTCTGCGTTGATTAGCTCCGATCATTGGATGTCCCCCTTGGGCAACATGCGTAGCCATAATGTTGCGTACGACACAGCCAGCACGCGGCCACACCGTTGCGCAATTGTTGATCGGCAGCGAAGTGTCGCGTAGGATTTCCGCTTTCTATTAACACCCGTTTGGCCGGTGGGTATTTTTCTACTTTCTTGTGCTGGAGTTAAGTAGTTTTTGACACGACAATTTCAAGAGCATAGATCGGATTTACATCTGTCGCTGATAGTTAACAGATTAGAGATACTTTTTTAATGTTTGTTGTTGCTTATAGTCGAGGAAGAAGGTTTGAGGATTGTGATAGCCTAAAAAATAAATTATTTTACTTTTTTTTATCTGTTTTGCAATTTTTTGCTCAAAAATGCAGATTTTCAAAGAAAAAAAATTTAATTATCAGTTTATTAATGTAAGTCATCTGTACATAACATACATAACACGATAAATACTAAATAAAATACATATTTAAAACATAATAATCTAAAGGAATTTTTCCTTTTTTAATAATTTTCATAATCCTAACCAAATAAGCAAGGAGGAAACTTACTTTTGTAAATTATCCTGTCTCATTAAAAAAAAACCTAAATTTAGCAAAAGGCAACCGTGCATTAAGCAATGCATGTGTGCCACCCCTTGCAAAACCATTATCAACTTCATCGATACAAAAAGTTTGAGCAACTGGCACAAACCGGAAAGGTGAGGAAATGTGATGCCATTATTAAATACACGGTCAGTTATTGAATTTACCAATGCAAGGTAGAGCGATGGTCGGTTCCGAGTATATGGTATACCTGATATCTTTATCGCACCCGAAACATCGCTCATAAAAATCAACAGATTGACGGAACAAAACGTCAACGAACCATGAAATTTCATTAACGAAAATTTGGACGACTTTTTATTTTGGAACGTTGCACATTGTTGCATTCGATCGTATCTTTGTGTACTGTTTTTTCTTCTCCTCTATTTTCGCACACTAGCTAATGCATCTTTTAATCAAGTTGTCTTTGTTCCGAGATTGAATAGCCTAACGCACGGTGGTGTCGAGCGGAATCCGTTAATTGGTCCTAAATCACATCAGGCGCGTCTGCATGCATTAAACATTCGGTCTCACCCTTCACGTTGCCGCCATCGTGCCACCACGATTCGCTGACGCAACACGAACATGATCCGTGGTGACGATCGTAAAGAGTGCTACCAAATTTACTGTTTCCTTTCGGCGCTGGTAGTGTGTTGAGCTGTGTTTATTAGTTTAGCGGAGCTGCTGTTTTATGCTGCTTTTCGTTATTTATGTGGGAGCCTGAAGGTTTTTGGCTGGTTTGTTTTGCATGGTGTAATCGTTGCGGTTTGGGAAATTGCTAAAAATAAGCACATTATACATGCATGAAAAGGAAAGTGAAGAAGAAACTTGATTCCCAGAACGTGTACGAAGCAAATGAAACTTAACATTAATGTAAACAGCACGATGTAGCAGACCAATAAATTGTTCCGATCATCACCCCCGTTTAAAAAATGATAATTACTCTTAACCCCCGAATGGGTGCTGGATTTTGCAAAATTTAAAACATCTTGCACGCCTCAAAATCAATCATCCATTCAATCGCACTCAGCCGCACTGTATGTAGTTTAAAGCTTACACCTAAAGACTGGATCTCACACGAATCATACCACTGGATGGCCTATTAGTTCTTGCATCTCGCATACGGTTCGCATTTACACGTTTCACTACGCCTCCAAAACTGCCGTCGGAGCGTAAAGTGGCAATTTAGCTGCCAATAATCAACCGAGAAAGGATTCACTTTCAGTCTCAGGAAAATTACACGCTACGTCGATGAATAATCGTTTATCGCGAGAGGGAGCCAAAACGATAGAATCTGGACGCCCGGGTGTAATGCTCGCGAACGGAGAAAACCGTTTATGTAAAGCATGCACCATACGGGGCGGATTTAATGTAACAAACGCCATGGGGTGGGTGAAATTATTCCCCATCGTACAGATTGAGTTGAAGGAAACTGTCCCTTGTCAATCATCCTGTAAAATCTGCGCCTGTTCGTGGGTACGCTGTGCAGTTGTAAAAGGACGACCACCGTACTAAAGCCCGCACCGTTGACCCACTGTCCGTGGAATGTATGCCACTGTCCCGGGGTAGGAGAATGGACAAAAACAACAAAAACCGCGGGAAAAGTCTCATTACACCGTGTCGTGTCATGTTATGTTGCTGCTGCTGCCGTATAGATCATCTATTCTCCCTTACGGCACCGTGAACGATCTGATGTCTAATATGATCCCGCACTCGCTGTGGCCTACTTTGAATGGCTTTGGCTCCTCTAGGAGAGTGTGTTCTCCTTTTCAGCGGATTGTCTATTTCTTCCCTTTTTAGCAGCGCACTGTACGGCGGTTCTTTGTCATAATCGTTGCCCGATCGATTTTGTACTGTTCGTACCCGCTCTCCCGTAAGGTGAAGCTGCAACACAATTACAATATTGCATAATCGATTACCGTGCGCCGTGTGGCAGAGTGTGCTTGGGGACGCGTGTAGGTGCAAAAACAGACAGTACGGCTCGTGTAATAAGTAAGCGCCTGGTGCACTTCTGCACTTTGTACGCGAATAGAGAAGTGCACTGCGTTTGCGTACGACTCCTGGTTTGTTATTGTTTTTTTTTTGCGTTTTTGTTGTTGGATGAAATACGGCAAATACATTTTAGTTCAACAAAATGAGCTGATTCATATTGGTTTGCGATGTGTTTGAAGGTACCTATTTGATGGCGATCGAACGATTGTTTTTTAATGAAGATTTCCTGTGCTACAAGATGTAGCATTCGGCTCTATTCATTATAAACGCTTAGATTTGTTTCAGCTTCCAAGAGAGATGACATAATGTCTAAAAATGGGAATGTTTCATGAGTCTTAAATCATACAAATCGCATGTTATTCTATCAGATGGTTATTTATTCGTAGTACAGCTCGTAGCATACCTGTAAGACCATTTGTTTTATGAGATTATTTAGACAAGTTGAAGAGATAAGTAAACCTGATGATTTTTCATATTGCTAATCAAACTTTTACATATTTTTAATGTCACTGGCGAAAAAGCCTTTTTTTGCAGCAATTCATCATTTTAAAATTTGGTGAATATTATAGGAACTTACAATGGCTTTAAAATAATGTAAAAATGGTTGTGAAAATATTTTTTCAATGCTCAGTGATCCCTGGCTAGTAATTATTGGGTTCTGTAAGTTAAATTTTGTATATGTAAAACTTAATTAATTTGAAATTAAGCAAACAGAATTTCATTTTTATATTTCTATCTATCGTTTCCAGTTTATCTCATAAAAAGAGGTCTTATAGTTATGTGATACGCGCTGTTGTATCATGTCACACATTTTCACGGTAATTTGTTTGTTTTTTCGTATGAAAAATAAAAATGGATTATGATTTTTATTCAAATATGATTCAAACACACTTACCATTATTGTTGGGACACAATCCATTCCTAGCAAAGAAACGATTGCATGCAAAGAGGACGCTCAACCGACGAAATGAATTAAAATCAATTAATTATTAACTCAAACCCGCAAGGGCAATGCTATTCCGTCGGCTTTCCATTGCAAGCACACCAACTGTAGCGGTTTAGTGGGCGATTGTTTTTTCTTTTTCCGTTTGCACGATTTGCAAATGTGGAAAAAATCGGCCACTGTCGGTTCGAATGTGGAGCATAAAATTATAGACACTGGAGCTAACTATTTGCGCCTCGAACTGAGACATGAAAAACAGAATCGTCCATTGGCCCTACATTTCAAGCCGTCGATCTGTTTGGTGGGAGTTTACTTTTGACGAATTTTACACCTCGTAGTAAAAAAAATTACCGGCCATTCATTTAATTCCCATCGAAGCATATCCAAAAATCCGATACTAATGATTACAGCCTGCACGGTCACGGTTGCTCCCATCGGTGAATGAATAATACAGTGCGGCAAATTAAATAAGGGTAGCGAAACTTTCGGTACGAAAACGATCCTTTTGCTAAACTCGTGTCGGTTGTGGGAGTTTGCAATCGATTGCACAAAATTCGATGACGATGGTAAGAAGCAGCGAGTTCGATTGCAGGTCGGGCGCAATTTTCCGATCATTTTCAATGGCAAATGGGGTGGTGTTTTGCAACATTTAAGACACGTCCGTCAGAAGCTGTACCGTACGGGCAGTAATCAGCTGACCTTATCCCTGAAAATGACCTCACAGGTAAGTGTACGGTGTCATTCGATCGTGCCCAAGATGAGATAATAATTCCCGTTCTAGCACGCCGGCCCAGGTGTCACTGGTTGCATGTGCTTTCTGACAGTAGTGTATCGATAGTAATTTTCGCGACTCGCGAGACGCCCGTTTCGAATGCAAATGGGCAATTTGAGGCTGGGTTGCGGATGGAAACGGAACCACTCGTTACAATTCGGTCGTTTGGGAATGTTCCAATGATAATTGTTTTGGAGGAAAAGAAGGCGCAAGGTCAAGCAATTTCAATTATATATAACTATTTCTTGTGAAATTCGATGCATTTGTATGGAAATGATTTCAAAGGATTTAAATGTGTTTTTTTTGCAATACTTTTTGAAAATGTAATTGTATTATTCTCTGAAGGTAGATTTAAATTATGAACTTTAGTTATAGGATCCCATAGGTCAAATATTAGCTGAGACAGATAGTCTAATATTAGCCGGACTGGAAAATCCTGAAAGACAGCAAGAATCATTTCTTAAAAATGCCACCCTAAAGAATGTTCAGTTCGTTTATTAGATTTTTTATTATTCTATGCACACCAAATTATATTTGACGTAGTCCAATTTATGGTTTGAGTTGGGAATATTCTATTCTTTTTTATAAAATATTACTTCATCCTCGATTACTATTCCAATTTCTGCTACAAATCATCCAATTTCTATTCGTATGCTAAACATCACACCCACCAGTCAGCTCTCGCTTTACGCTTGCGAATCTTTCTGCAGGCGCGTGAACCTAATGCAGATGCAGCTTTGATCGGAGTGCACCTGTGCATCATAGCTTCCTCATGGTTTCCCTGCACACGTGCAACCAGCAGCAGCGAGTGAACCCGATTTCCTTCACCACCAACCCACCACCATTCCCGCTACGATGACACCGAGCAAAAGGAGAAAAAGAAAGAAAACACTACTCCAACGACCGGTACTGGGGTTGCAATGATTTTCAACCAACCATCTCTTCCCGGAGATCCGCACCACCCATCCGCCGCCGGATCGCGTGCAGTGCGTGCACGGTGCGGCAGGGTGGAAAACTCGCGCGGCCGAACCGTTTTCGCTTTCTTTCGACTGCGGCCCGGCCGGTTATACTGCCTGGTTCGGGCTATATAAAGGGGGTGAAATTTTATGGTTCAAACATCAGTCAGCCAGCGTCCGTTGTGCAGTGCGGTACAGTCGAACGATACCGGTCGATATAACTCATCCACAAGCCACAGTGCTACCGTAACACCCGTTTTCTACACGAACCGTTCAGTGCAATTCGTACGAATTTACGCAGCAAAATGGCCTTCAAGGTAATGGAGCACGTTCTGTTTGTGTGGATTGGAAAAAAATGGTACCAAAAATCGTGTGACAATTGTTTCGGTTTAGTGACAGCAAACGTAACAGTGGGTGATGAACTTGATTGCAGTGCTTCTAAGTGCGCTTAGTGCTACGATCTTGGTGGTTTAATTGCAAGAAGAGAAATAATGGGACAGACAGAACAACACGGATTATGTTGTGCATTTCATATTAGACGAAAAGAATCGTTTGCCAGAAAATGGATTATTATTTCGAGCGAATCAAGCCAAAAGTTGTTCTGATATTCGTTTATACTTAAAGTATGAAATGAAGTTTCTAATTGTTGCTCAATTCCTGCATGGGAGTGAGAATCAACGTGCATAACTGTGATAGTTTCTTCGACTCTCTCTTTGATTTCTGTCGCAATGTTATTCAATTTAAAATTATTTGCTCTTTTCTTGGTGTAACGGCTTATTCGATCAAGCTAGCCTTTACTAGCCTTGTTGATACCACGTAGTTGGAGAGTCAGGCCCCATTACGGGGGAACGGTCTGGATGGAGTTCGATCCCCGGTTGGATCCTTTTTGAAATTAACTGTTTCAATAATTGAAAATTACATAAGTTTGTAAATTGTACATCCTTTTTTATTATTTTGTTTATAGTTCCATTTGATAAATTCAACTAGTGATATACTTTTGGTGATAATGGTTTAGTATTCCTTTCACTATTTAATCATTCATTGTTCGTTTATACAAAACAGAAGAATTCACTGTTATTCATCAACATGTGTGATAATCAGCTGAAGATAAGAAAGTAACAAAATTGCGAAATTGTAGACAAACATTAATTTGGATGTTTAAACAAACAAACCAATTATCTACTCGATAAATTTAATTATCTATCCCACACAAAGTGAAACCGTCCACAAGCTAAACTTTTTCTCATTAATTTCGTGTGGAAGCAGCATTCCCGGACACACTCCTCCAATTAGTAGCAAATCGTCATTAATTGTCCTCGTTGGTCCTGTGGTCTGGGTAAATCCGCTCATTAACCACAGGGTGGCAGTAAAAACGATCCAACCGTCACCAAGATGTCACCCGCGGCTGCGATTGCGTATCCGTCCACCCTAGACGGTTCCTTTTTTCCCCCTTGTTGGGCTAACGAGGCGTCAATTGGAACCAGTTCCGGCCGTTGGCTTCTCCGCGTTTCATAATTACTGGTTTCGCGGGAAAAGGCAGCTTCAGCCTGCATAATGCATAACATGCGACACGAGCACCGGTGCAATGGACCGCCGGCATGGGAGAGTGACACATTCTGCGCAGCCTTTCTCCCGTTTGATGGAATGTTTCCCCCGCTCGATAGGGTTATAGAAATGGGGCGAGTTTTTCTCGAACCACAGTGGGTGCAAGGTCGGTGACCCACGACGGGTGTGTGAGTGCGGGTTGATTGTCCGGAAGAGGTGAAGCGATAGCGAATAGGCCGTCTTTTACGATCCTCAACCGTTTAGCGGTGGTTGGTTTTCTCAAGGGGCACTAAATAAGGCATGATTACCCATCGATTACCGTCCTCACGAGCGGGTGACCCCACGATCGCATCCACCAAAGTCTTGCGTAACTGATCCACCAGGGTTGATGCGATAACGAATTTTCCGCAACTTCGATCTGACGAGTTTCCACCACTTTCTCTCTACTCTCTCTCTCAGTTTGTAGTATTTGCATCGCTGCTTGCCTTCGCCGCTGCCTACCCCGGTGGATATGGTGACTACTACGGATCCGAGCATCAGCTGGAGGCCGGTCATCAGTATGGACAGGTGGCGCGCATTTCTCTCGGTGACGGCCATGGACACCACGATTACCATGAGGATGAGCACGTTGACTACTACGTAAGTATACTGGATGACCAACATCGGTGAAGATGTCTAGGGCTTTCTACAACCACTGCGCCTCGTCTCACCAACAGGCACCACCGAAGTACGCCTTCAAGTACGGAGTCAACGACTTCCACACCGGTGACGTGAAGTCGCAGCACGAAACGCGCGACGGAGATGTCGTCAAGGGTCAGTACTCGCTGGTGGAACCGGACGGTTCTGTGCGCACCGTGGACTACACCGCCGACAAGCATTCGGGCTTTAACGCGGTGGTGCACAAGACGGCCCCGGTCAGCCACCATCAGGGTGGTCACTACTAGAAGGCTCCCTGCTACAGGGAACGCGAACTGCCCCAGCCCGACCAGGGCTTCTTAGTGCCTAGGACCAATGTGTAGCCCAGTAGTCTTCTCACGTTCTCACTTCCGTCTCGCTCCACTGAACTTCAGCAACGACTTAGGATCTTCCACGAGAACCAACCCTTATTGCCAAACGGTGGCGGAGTGGCCAACATCCGTGTGAAACGCTTGCGTGGGGGAGAAAAAAAAACATTCACGGACATTACGTCCGCGGCAGCCGGTTTTCCAACCCCAAAATCCATCGAATCAACTGTGATATTAATAAATTCTGCCACCGAAGGGAACTTGTGCTCATCTGACCAGAGGCCAGCCAAGATAAGGAGAAGGAACAAATTGAGATGAAAATTCAACCTCTAATCGATGGTGCGGAAAATGGCGCGAATGAAATTTTCCCCCTGAGCCACGTGCCGGACAGCTTACGTAATGCAGCCGTACGAGCGGATTGTCGGCTTGGTGCTCGAGAACCGGTTCGCTAAGATTGTCTTCCTGTGGCCGGTACATTTCCTGGATTACGCAAACCAACCATCGCCACCCTGGTCACGTTCACCCGGGAGGATCGCGCAACCGTGAAAAGACCCTTCTTGAGCGCGCGCGTTTGTGTAGACACATGCTTTTCCATGTTCCCTGCTGGACGAGATTGGCACGCGATAGTCAGGTGTTCCGTTTGCAAAAAAAGCGATGGTTCAATCCATCGCTGTACCGTTTTCACACTCCACTCCGCCCCATTTCCATCTCGTGAGACTCATGTTGACTTGTATTTATGTAATTATTATGTTTGTTTTGTTATCTGTTATCAAAGCGAATAAAGAGGAAGTCAAAATGTAACGAATGCATTGTTTTTGTACAAGGGAAGAAAAGTTCATCCGAATGAGAATTGCATAGCAAGTTGATAACAATAAATAAGGGGATTTGTCTATGGCACACAAGTTGTTCGGTTTTGGTGAGCAAATATTACGTATTTTTTTAATAAACAAACAGCTATTTAATTTTTTTTAGTTTAAAAAAAATCGTGCGTTGCTATTTTGAAAACACTTTTCTACAGACATTTTGTTACTGACATTTCTGTATATTCTCTATTGAAAAATAAGATATATCGGCAGCTTACTAGAAACGTGGTTCAGCATGTACAATTCTTATTTTCATTTTTTTATAATCTTGACCATACTCAAAACAATCTGAAACTTGTTGAAAAAAATTATTAACCTGAAAAGTTATACCATTTACAACAAATTATTGATAACTTCTACATGATCGATGATAAACTTGATTATTTCAACGAACTCCCAAACGACGAAATAGCTAAAACAAACTTGTAGCTCTATATTTTAATCCAACTCCTATAAAGCTCAGGACAACTGAAAATGACCTAATTACAATTATATTTATTAGGTTTATTCAACACAATATTGAAGAAGCTTTGTTCTAATTCATATTTTTATTATGTCATTGCCGTCCGAAATTAGTCCGTAGTGGAAACGTTATTTGGATTAAAATTAATTACCAGGTTAAATATGGTATGTAACGTACACACGAGTTACAGCGTTGAGTTACCGTTCATGTCGATTCATTTGAAATACAGGCCAAATATTGGCTTAATAGAATTATTGATATCACAAAGTTGAATAGCCAGTCCTCATTACGGGGGAACAGTCCGTATGAGATTGGTCGCGGTCCGTCTTGGATATTGGTATATTCATACATGTAAGGAGTTCTGCATAAGTGAAATTATTTTATGGAACTCCATAAAAGTCCCATACCCCTGAAATTTATAGACCTGTATCATAAAAATTAAAACTATTGCAATTTTTTTTTGCTATCGCATCACTGTGAATCGATCGATTGTTCATATCATCTAGATTTCTTTCCCATAAGCGGTTGCATGTAATACGCCTAAATGTAGGCAAGCTGTGGAGCGTTTCAAAATCACAGTGACCTGCAGAAAAGTATACTTATCAATGGTTTGAGCATTAGAGCGGTTTATAAAAAAAATATTTATTAACTAGTAATAACTTATTATCGTTAATTGCTCTTTAGCATATTTTCCAAACCGTGGCTTTTTAATGAATACTTATATCTTATTGTAAAACAAGTGGAGAATGTTTGCTTTATAGCATTGCGTCCTTCTTAATAAATACTCCAAATAATTATCCTTCTAATTAACAAACTTAAGTTATATAACTATTTCAAATTGTTGAAAATGAATATTGTGAACAGCCGACACATAAAAACATTAAGAATGTGATTAATAAAATTAAAAGTAATAAAATACATTTTTTTGAATAGGCAAATCATTCCGTCATTGTTACTGTGATCCAACCACGCAAAATCTCATTGCCCCGACATATTTTCGATATGCCGATAGACACGTTTGTACAATTGCATAACGGCGTGCAGTTTCATTTTCTAACACGCGCAAGGTCGCTGAAGGCCGTCTTATTACTGCTCTTGCTGCTGCAGCGCTCGTAGGCTCCGTACATCCGCTTAGCGAGAGTGTCTTTTTACGACCATAACCGGTGAACCGCTACGCCTTTTGCTCTGTCAAATGCGCTGGTACCGTTTCGTTGGCATAACAAACCCGCTTCTTCCCAAATGGAGTGTCATTTGCTACTTATTTCAATCCGCCAACAAAACAAAGGACTTTTGCAATAGCAATATGGGAATGGCATGGGTAAAAACCCGTAAGCAACGAACCTACGATAATAACGCTTATGGGTGACCTTGTATGGTGATCTCGATTTGTACGTAGTTTTGTGGACGTGCGGTTGCTCTTTCCAACAGCCATCCCATTGGGAAGTATGCACTTTTCCTCCCACACATGCCACCATAGGCCGTTCAGCGTGGCACCGATTTTAACGGTCTCAAGCCGCCAAGGATCTGTGGCTCATTTTCGTGATCGACGCATTGGCTAGGCAATGAAAGTAAGTGGCCGGTGCAGCGGTAATATGTTCATTCAAGCTCATAAGAATCACCTATTAGCATACAATTCCATCATGTCGAGTGGTCACCATCCCGATGACCCTCTCGCCGACGCGCTCGCACACGAATGACACAGTTTGTGAGACGCATAACAGACGCCACCGATCAGCTGCGGCTAGCTAATGGTTCACGGTACAAGCTGTGATCGAGATCGTTTCCTCGGTGGGAACAGATACGTGCACAAAAATAGTATGAAGCGGGTGCATGGTTCAAAAATATGTTTCAAACGTTTAGCAGACATATTCAACACCTAGCCCATAAAGCACATACCATTCACACACTTTACATGTCAATGTGCGGCTTACATGGGAAGAATAAGAACACACCCTTAGGTGGTTTATTGGTTCATTCTGTAGGGATTTATATATAAGGGATATTATTTGCAAACAAATAAGCACAATTTCTAAAAGGCGTCATAAACCACTACATGTCAATTCGAATAATCGTCAAATGATCTCCTATCAATCGCTAGCCTCCCATTAATCATGCCCAATAGATTTCATTCGTTAATTTTTCCCCGCATTCGATGTGTGTCAATTAAATGTCGTAGATATCACACACACACGGTGTTCTTGATCGTACATCAAATGCATCAACGTGGGGTTTGTTTAGGTTTCACTAATTTGCCCTTACCTTTAGCGGCCCAGCTCAACTCGTCAAAGGGGGGTAAACTTTTTGCTTAATTAATAACTTTATATCGATACTCAGTCTACCCAGCGTCCCCTTGAACACATGCTAAGCGAAGAACATTCCGTCTCGAAAACGTCACGGAACACTAGCTCGGAATGCTTTCCTCGTGAGATGCAGACTAAAGCGACAGACCTTCAGTGCCACGTGGCCATATGTTTACGAGTGGCCGTCCTTCGGTGGTATGTGGACCGCGGTTCTGGTCTGCCGTGGAATGCGACGCCGACGACGACGACGACGACGTTCGCGAATTGCCATTGAGGCGGTAAAACAGATCAAGGAAATGAGAGTAGTAGTGCAAATGTGCGTCACCGCTTGAATGGACACATCGCGATGGTCAGCAGCAAGCCTGCGTTCGGATTATCGTGTTTCATTTTTATGTTGCTTTCGGTTGTCACGTCTGGTTGGTGCGGGGGCGAACTTTAAGCGGATATTAGTCTTTTATTCTGTCACTGGGAATGAGGCGTGAAAGTTCAACGAGCACTTTCGGGGCGAATGAGCGATGAAAGATAGTGCTTTTTGAGATGGTGGAGATCTGTGAGGGCACTGGGTGAAGGTAAACTGGGGCTGAGTAGTGGAGAATTTACTTCATATTGCATAATAAATAATAAGGTTGACTTTTATTTAAACGGGCTTGTTAAACCTGCTGTTGAAGGTCGGCAATTGGAAGGCCACGGGAAACGAGGGAGTGTTTTGTTAGGTCAACTTTCTTGGTAGAAAGAAGTAATTTTTGAGATTAATTTCAAGTATTTATCAAGACAATTCCTATTTTGTTTAGAAAAGGTGGTTGTCAAAACAAAAAAAAAACAAACATTTTTGAATATCCGACCATCCCTTAGTGCAAGAGGACTGTATCTTACCAATTTTGAAGCAAAAATAAAATTTAAAATATTCACATCGGAAGCAAACCGATCTTCAATCCAAATCCTTAAATAGATAGATACAATGTAACACAATTTATTTTGCTCACTACTTACAAGATTCTGCGTGATCAAGAACTTATGCCCTGTCTTGAACTATTCTTTTGTTCAGACACTTCCCATTCCCTTCATGTTTCAGCATAAAAACATAATAACGATCGTGAATGATCAGATCACGCTACAGCTATGCCTTTCCTCCGTACCGACCCTCCGTCCACCGATCTGATACAGTTACGGTAACGAGAATTAGTTTTCTTCCCGACGTCCTAACCGGCAATCTCTAGTAATATAACAGTAAGTTGCCATTACCTCGTGGGCGCCATTAAATTGGACGACACACCTCACATTCAAGGTCGCGCTCGCATAGGCCGATGTGGTAACACGGTACGCCCGGTTCCGTCTGCGGTTAGGCAACGTGTCTATGTCGCACCATCGCAACGAACGCTTCGTCACTTCCGTCCGACGGCAAGGGGCCACGATATGGCACGGATTACGGGCGGATTGAATTGAATGAACAAAGCATTTCAATCCATTAGCGGATTTAGTGGCAAAGCCGACCGCCCGCCAGCAGAATGCGGCTGCAAAGAGTGTTTCGATTTCGAAAATGATGATTTTATGCCAAATTATGGATTTGAGGGATTATCGCTGCCCGTTCACCGGCCAGGGAACCACCTGTTGGCGTTTTAGAATAAAGAATGGCATCATGCGCGAGCACTGTGCGTTGATTGATGATAGACTTAAAACGAATGATTTAAATGCAAAATCCAGCGATGAACCTATTCGGAGGCATAACAAGCACCGCATCAGCACGCTGCCAACCCGATCGATGGTAACGATTGATCGTACTGTGCGCATGGGTTGACACGAGACGGAAGTTGGTGTGTTAGAAACCTTGCCAAAAATTCTTGCTAAACTTCCCGCACGGGGAGAAGGTGGCTGCTTTGAAAAGGTCGTTACAAACGATGGATAGCAAATCGCTGTTGCGAAAGGGAATGTGAAACCTAGCCACAGTTTCATCTGCGCTCCATCGTTTCGGCAGGGAAGCCGAGAGGACGGAAGAAGCATTTTAATTAATTTTTACGCCACATCGTACGGCGGACTACCGATCCGGTGATATTCAAAAGCTCGCCGGTGTTAACTAATTGCCGAAATATGGTGTGTCCCCCATTCAATTGATGAAAAAAAAAAACTCAAAAAAACAAAAGCGGGGAAGCAGGTGACGAGAGTAAGTCGGTGTTCCGTTGTTCTTAATTGATCGTAAAATTTGGAGCTCTTTGTTTATTGTCACGCTGGTAGCCGTTATTGGCTAATGTTTTTGTTCGCTCGTTAGATTACGGGCGGTGTAATTTGGAGGATTTTAATCTTTTGCTATGACCATCATTCTGAACGATGAAGGAGAGATAAATTAATTAAAAGCAGATAAAAACAAATGTATCTCACATAAAGAGTGCAGGAGGTTGTAGGAATGGGAACCTGACCTACTCGCTTCGATCGGAAATGTTAATCTAAGAGTAGTTCTCATTTAGATGTTAGAATATCTTTCCATCATCGTGTGGAATGGCTATTACCCAAGGGGTCTTATGACATAAGTACTCGCGTCTCTGCAGGCACAACGCAAAGCAAATCAATTATTCATCGCTAGTTCTCATGCCTTTCCGCCCACTGGACAGGACACCCCACAAATCTGAAGAGCAATAGGTTAATGATTGCCACCCGCCATGGAGCGATACCGGGAAGCTGAATGAATTCCCAACTGTCCCCCCGGCTAGAACGAAAGTGAAACCGGATCCAGCTGACCCGGTCGGCAACCGTAACCCAATTCCCGTACTGAAAAAAAAACGTTACGTGTTGTGTAGTAATACCGCCGAGAAGGTCACCAACGAGCGTACAAGATCACGGAGTTTCGTGCGAAACCTGCGCTCCAGATCACGAATTCCCCTATGAGACACGGTCGGATACTTATTCCTCTCCACCAGTACCTGAGTCATCGACGAGGAATACGGCATCACAGAAACGGTGAAATCGATCAACTGGTCGCTCGATCGCAAAAGCACACATACCACCGTGTGCTGGTTAAAGCGCTGGATAATTGCAGTTCTCGTCCATCCAGTACCGGGCAACTCGCAGCGAACAAACGTGTTCTTGGCGAGGTGTCTACGAGCAATGGGTTCCTTATTCCGCTTCTGGTAGCGCTAACCGCTTCTGGTGACGTGTCGGCGTGCTCCGTTGGGCTGTCCACTCTACCATCATTGCGCCGGTGTGGTTAATGTAATAATACCGTTTCGCGTGCTAAGCCACCCTTTACCGCTGAACCATGAGAAAATGTATCTCAGAGGGTTTGTTGATATGTGTTTTTTTATTCGTTTCTCTCTGTTGCATTTTATTATAACAGCCTCACGTCGTTGGAATCGAATCCAAGAGGTATGTAAATTGTCTACGAACATAGTGTGATTAGATCATGTGATTGGACAAGTTTTTTTTTTTTTTGGCCCAGGTTGAAGAGTGCTCGGGTTATTGTGGTGTTTGGTGACGACGTCCTTGGCGGGTCGAGGTACTACGTACCGAGGGGCGGGAGTTCTTGGAGAAGGAAATTACCACCACTCACGAGGCCAGTCCAGTTGAATGTGGTTCATTTAAAAGCGTTTGTAGGCATTAAGGGCCCATTTGTACAGGGAGCATTGGTCTGGCAATTTTGTGGACGCTGAATGGAAGGATAATCAAGAAATCATTAGACAGGGTAATATGGCAGGAAAAAGAACGATGGCGAAAGGTAGTAATGGAAGGCTAAGTTTGGAATAATTAGACAATATTCGATGGCTATTTATATGGAGTTATTGATCCCGTTCGGTGGCCAAAGCGATTGCGGCGCTGTTCGACGGCTGGATTCGACTAGGCCGGGAATCGAATTCCATCCGGACAAGTCTGAAAGTTCAAGTCACGGAAGTCAGAAATAACAGGACAAGAACTCTCGAGGTTGTAGTGCCATAGTAATTCAAATTTGAATTATTTTTAAAAGAAAGAGGCATATGCAAAACATGTTCTTTTTCTTGGCTTATCGACCTGTTTGATCATGTCGCTGGCAAAATGGCTTACTAGAATTATTGATAAACTTAATTGAATTAGCAAAGGCCTCGCAGCGGGAGAACGATCAGGATGGCATTCGATCTTCGGTTCTACCATTAGAAAATCGACTCCGATGTCGTCTCCGCATTTAATGCCCAATACAAGGCCTGAAAAATACAAAATTAAAAGAGGTATACAGAAGAACCTCCACATCCTTTGTTAATCATTCTTACATGGAGAAATAAGATTGTAAATTGCTAGACGCTTTAAAATTCCAAAATAGGTTTTTATTACATTTGTAATTCTATACAGGAACAATTTATAAAATTCTTGATTTTTGCTGTTAGAAAAAATACATTAATTGTATTTTAATACATTTGATGACTGTCTACTATGCTCAATAAACGTTCGCACCATCTAACGAGGGGTCAGTTTTAGTGTTTGTCATCGTGCATCGTGTTAAACAATACGATAAATAACTCATATCACTGCCCGGTTCATGAGAGCGCTGATCGAGATCAATGCATCCTCTGCACCGAAATTGCCCAACATTTCTTTGGCGATTGGATTGGCGTGTCGAGGTTTTGTATCACAATTTGTTCAACGCTGACTTGACACTTACGATCAAGGACCACCATTTTACTTTACGGCCCTGCACGATGGTGAAACGATCCTTTGAACCAACACGTCCAGTCACCTTAGATATCGCCCCGCCAGCTGCACCACACCGAACGAGCCCTGCTCATAATTGCATTCGATGCGGTGTCAATGCGTTGCGATTCGGTTACCTTTCCGTTTATTTGATACAGGCGCAACGATTAGGTTGCAGTTAACTAACCGAATGGCAGCCGCATGTCTTCAATTCGGCAATTCATGGCGGTGAAATAAAATAAAAGTGAGACAAAAAAACAAACACAATTCTTGCCATACGGTGTCAGCTGCAGCTAGGGCTCACCCTACTGACCTTATCCTAATACGTAACAGCGAGGCATCGAAACCCTTTTTCTCGATTGATGATGAGGGCTTGTTAGCAGCCCCCGTTATGCTCCATCTCTTTCGCATGGCAACGGTAGCAAACCCATTGCAGACTGTGGGAGATAAGTTAGAAGGCAAAACTTACCTTCAACTCGTATCACTATCATCATCGAAAAATGTGTGGAAACACACACAAAAATCGGTTCCACTTGAACGGTTTCGGGCCCTTTTTTTCCACCACCCGGGCAGGGAAGGGACGCAAACGAGGGCACTTTGCGCCCGAAAAATAGCCACCACCGCGTGAAGGAAAGAAACGAGTTCCAGGCGGGCGTAATGAGCGGTGATTGTTGGTGCTGGAAGTGATTTGGTTTTACATGAACCGTGCCCGTCACAGCGATAGCAGAAACGCAACGAATCGTAGCGCCTAGCGGACGGTGGCAACGGTTTTTTTTGTTGAAAAATTACGTCCAAACCGGTCAACCGTTGCGTTGCGACGTCAAAGGTGAAGCGAGTACGTTGCGGCCAGGCGAAGGCTTGGCATGGGAGGGTGGCCGATACGCGACGTCAAGGCCGTCCAAGGTCTCGGATTGGAAAGACAACAATGCTGGAGCGACACACGAACCTCAGAATTCCGTACTTTCTGATCGCGCGACCACTTGAAAATTAGATTAGGCGGCAATTTAAACTGTGGATAATGAAGCAGAATATTAAGCGTTTGTTAGGAATGCATTAAAAAACTGTCTAGATCATGCTATAATTAAACCCATAATGTTTTAAAGGAGTTGATGAATTTATGATGGAAAACACATTTGGAATGGCTTATTAAATCATTTGAAATATATCGTTAAATAACAACATTAAAATTATAATTTATTTAAACTACTGAAATTTGAATAATGATTTTTTATATGTTTCATTTTGATGAGTTTTAAGAATTATACACAAATCAATTCCAAACAAACGAGACATTCTCAGTTCTCGCCGGAACCAAATCTACCAAAGATAAATCTTAAACCTTCACAGACTATAAAATGGTGTCGAAAACACATGTCTCGCTGCCAAACGAAACCGATCTATCAAATCAAAAGCCCTCACAAACCTTTACGCATGGCACATTTGCATTTGGCCCGCACCGTTTTCAGCTGGATTGTGCGAACACGATCGTGATGGAGGCGCCCCATGATGAGGGTAAAGGCGTGCTTTACATGCTCGTAAAATGTTGACGAATTGATGGAATTTCGTCCGCCGGTTGACACGATAGTTATCCTCGGCACGACGATGATACATTGAACCTGCCTGCCGCCATAATCCGACCAACGCCGACCGGAAGACTTACATCGACCGGTGGGTTGCATTGAGATCGCATTAGATTGATCCAATTTGAATAATCCAACCTCGTTCATGTGCTCCAAATGATGGCGGTTCCGGACGTGGAGTGGTAGAAAACAAAATCCGTTTAAATTAAAAATAAATTATGTTACGCTGAGCGTTAATAATTGTGTTGGAAAACATAGTCCCGATAGAATTTCCATAATGTACGATATAAATTTACGTCGGAACTGCATTTTACGATCATTGGACGCCCATTTGGAAAGCCCATGGTGAGTGGGTTAAATTTCATCGATAATTAATTTTTAACGATACCACACCAACACCAACCGATCGTGTGATGATCGTTCCGGTCGATTTCGCCCCGAAGATCGGCAAGAAAGCGCACGACGTTCGCGGCTCGAGAACTCCTGACCATGTTTCGAGGGACAAACATTAATGGGACTCGTAGCTGGGGGAGCGAAAGAGAGCGATCGCCGTTTGGAGCACTATTGGAGGTAGTTATTTTATAACGATCAATAAATTGTCTCACGGGCCAAAAGTCCTTGACATTACTCAATATACGATCGAGTGGTGGAAAATTGTACAATCAATATCAGCACGGGTGGAGAGTGTCGATTGGCTGGTTCGCTTGTGTACGATGAGATTTTGTGTTTGTTACCTTAAACGAATCCGATCGCGGGAGTCGGATTTATGTCCACAATAAGAGTTCTAATTTGTAAAAAAAATATATTACAAAACCATACACTACACCCGTGGAATTCCAACTGAAATGATTCGATTGACCAATACTCCCTCCATTGACTTGATCCCAACATCGACAATTGATCGATTTGTGTTGGAAATATTAATACCCACAGCCCATTTCCCTAATGACTCTAAATGAAGCTGTCCGAATGGAACGCGCTTCCTAGATGCCTTTCTGTCAAACTACATGTCGATTTACGACCCAGTCGTTGGTGGAGTTCCAACCCAGTGTTCTCAACGATCGAGAAGTGCTAAATGGCATAGCAAGAAGTGCCTTCCCCGTGCGGATGATCTACAGAATGTGCCAGAACGGGCAGACACGAGTTGCGCTTTAAAGATATGGGCGTTTACTCCGTAGTAGGATAATGGAGATCGTATCGACGTTTGGTGTCTTCCGAGAGCGGGGCAAACGATCGTTTGAGAACCAGCGCGCCTTGTGAGCGTGTGAACCGTGCAGGTAATTGAATCATTCAACCCATTATCACCCGCCCGGTTGCGTTCTCGATGTACTTAAATCGAGGATGTAGAATCATTCACGACCATTGCTGTCATTGCTTTTAAAAGCGGGTAGCCCTTGCACAGCTGGTCGGCGATAATGTTGCACAGATAATTTGTCATCTGTGGTTAGCGTTTGTCCCGGTGCATTTAGCATCTCGTATGTCGTTTTTTCCCTTCTTTCGCCAACGGCAAGCGATGAAAGCATGGCACAGTGGGGTTGCTGGCGAGGATTTTGTTATATTCGTATTTCTCACGTGTTGGCAAGCTTAAGCTTTGGTGGTTTGCTGGAAAAAAGAACAACCTTTTCCTGTTTGAAATGTTAGATGGCGATGTTCGACAGATTGTAACACAATGCTTTAGTTACTTGCTGTACTTTGATTGAGGGATTATATTCCACTAAGTGAGGAAGAGTTTAAGTTCAAGGATTGTAGAAAACGAAAGTGTTTTCGAGGACAAAGCAGGAATTTGAAGAAATTCCGCACAAATTGTGACTATAATTCTTTAATGCAACTCAAATAGTTAGCGAATGTTCAGTTTCAATTTAGCAAGAGTGTAGCACGATCATTTTGTACCAATGATCGTAAAAGTTCAATTTCTACCTTATTGCCTATTGACACACGATTGAACACGTATGCAGATAGCGATTTGCCGCCAATAGCTAGCATTAACACTGTTTGGAACAACGGCAACAGTGATCACAACGTTACCCCAGTTTGAAAACTGCAGTTAATCAAACATCAAACCACCGTCAAACGACTGGCACCTATGCTCTTTCCAGAGGTCCAGCTGTACCAACACGATCAACTCGATGGCTGCTGGTGACTGGTCTGACTGTAAAGGTATTTTAGCTAGAACCAGTCTGAAACCACTGAAGAAAAAAGAGATCTGGGAAATACCTATTCCAATCTCTCATTCCAACCAGCCCTCGACCTCGACAAGGTCTTTTGGGGTGGTTTTTTACCTCTCGTGCAAAATAAACCCCCTTTTGGATTATGCAACTCACGGTTCGCGAAAAGTAAACCGTGACCAGCTCGTTCCGGGGTTCGCACCGGAGTGTAGGTTCTGGTGCGATTAGCCCGCCCACCCCGAGGGGCGCAATCTTGGTGGCTGTGGAAATTATCAGTTCCTCATAATTTAAGCAGCTCGTAAAAAAGGCATTATCGAGCCATGAAAATCAATCGGGAAAGGGGGTGGTTTGGTGCTTGATATTTTGAATGAACACACCAGCCGGCTGGTTGGAATAAAGAAAACTCAACTTCGAAGCATGTTGTGGACCGTTCCGCTATCCACAGCTCCAACTCATGCTGAATGGAGTCGTAAAATGCTTCACCGAATCGTACGGTACGCAATGGGCGTTGTTCCTGGTAGCGCCCCGTAGTATACGATCAGAACGGTTGGTTATTGACATTTTAATAAGAATTTCAAGTTACCTTTAGAGGCGTTCCGGTCAATCCTACGCCTCGAAGGTGTCCGGGATCGAAGATGTAAACTTCGATCAAACAAACACTTAACTGCTGTCGCTGAACTTTGCACAAAAGAATGGATTCCGTATGGCAAGTTTTATTTTTTCCATCATTAATAATGTCCGCTACTCACTAAAATGCTTACTAACCATAAAAATGGTTTCGAAATGCATCGTATCATTTCTTGAACAAGATCCGGCAATGTCCGGATGATAATCGTTCCATTTGCGTTGCTTGCGGCAGAATAAATAGCACAATTAAAGTTTAATTACCGACTCCTATAGGGCAAACCGTTTCAGGGCATCTAGAACCGAGCTGAAAAAAACTAGAACACATTACGCAATCAGCTTGCAGCAAATGGCAAAACTTTAAAATAGAACAAACCGCCCAGAGAGACGAATCGATTGGAAGTCCGTTCCTTCGGGGGAACGAGCAGTACAACAAGCGGGCGAGTAAGATCAAGGACTCGGGCAGATATCTATCTAATGTTTCGATGAGTCAGTTAGCACCGCGGGCGATCAGAATCGATTGCAAAATAATGATCTCCGTTCGGTTTGTGTATGCTAATGAACGCATTTTGTGCTGTAGTGCTGAGTAGTTGAGCGTGGCGTAAAAGTTCACACCAAGTCCCGTTCGGTTTGGGAGCTAAGAAGCGGTTCGTCCAGATGGCTTACGATCGCCCCCGTAAGCCGTGTGTTGATTGGTGGGAGCGACAGGGTGGCGACTGGGAAATGATTGAGGGCAGTTGCTTTTTCCTATTTGGAAGGTGCATTAAACTTTATCGTTTGTTATTTATGACACGCTCACGGATCTCGTACCGAAAGAATTGGAGCAAACAATTGTGGTTTTGTTTATTCGTCTAAACAATACATTTTGAATCGAAATGAAAGAACAATTCGTATATATGTTTGTACAACAGTTTTTAATAAATATTTCTAATTGTGTACAATACTGAATGCTTGGGGAAACAAATTTTTAGTTATTTTGATATTAATTCCATATTACTATAATTTTTGGAAACAAGGACAAGTGTCCTTGTTCAAAAATAAGAACCGTAACCGTCATAGCAGAGAACTAAAATCAAGGAACATGAATTTCCAATTTTAACAACAGCAACGAACTCTTATCACAATAAATTAGCTCCAAAAAGGCTTGCCTTGTTACCTGATTGACGAAAGGATGTTGAAAGATAAAACAAATTACGACAAAATCCCTCATCAAGAATGGAGAAACAACATTAGGTGTGTTCACGTTTGATAAATTATTTCCTTACTACTGTTCTACCCTAAGCCAAACATTCGGATATATTTAGTTCACCAAAAAGAGCAGAACTACATCATAAAGCAACGCACATTAATTGAAACCGACCAATGCGTTCTAAAGATAAGTTTGAGCAGGAGTAAAATAAAAACACAAAAGTTCTAAATGTCACCCCCTTAAAGTCCCCCCACTGGAGAAAGATAAAACCTGAATTAGAATCATGCTAAATGCTGCAACATTCGTTCGTGACATTTCGCATGCGAAACAGATCAGCGGAACAATAACTCAAGCTCAACGTATGAAACCCTTATTTTGGGGTACCGAAAACCGAAACAAAAAAGGTCATTTTTCGGTGGACTTTTACCAGTCACTCGGCGTAGGAAAGGTATCGATCGTAGCGGAGTGATCGTACGATGGTTCCAGCCTTGGGTAGGCAGCTCCTGGGATCCGGGTCAATGAACATCCACAATGAGAATAATCTCAATTACTGGATCGCTTGGGATGGAGTAGGGTGCTACGATCCGTTTCCGACCACTGACCAAACGCGAGCGTGTAACCGCTATCTTGTAGACGCTCCCCTTTTTTGGATTCCGCACAGTCGACTGGTGGAGTGATTGTGCATTAAAAAAAGTGATCTAAATAAGCAAATTCGGATCTGACTTACTGCGGGATTATGCGTAGGTGGATTCATTCTTGGGGTGATTTTGTGTTTTTTTTGTGAAGCAGGAACAGAAAAGGGTATCAATCATCTAAAATTGTTTCCCTGAAAGGTTGATCTAAGTTCACGACAACTTCACGATCAACCGCATGATCAGGCGCAAAATTAGATTGCGTTTTTCTACGCAGTTACATGCAACCCCAGCACACAAAATGCTGACTCATTACGAGGCTGGGATCCTTTTTTGGGCAGCATCCAACTCATTCTTACTTGGCTTGTACTGCATTACCTTGCAGTGGGATTAATTTCTTGTCCGTCCATATATTCTCAGGTAACAGAGTGCAGGTTAGTGACGGTTTGGGGTTTACACGATTGTCTCTTCGCGGGGGTAGCTTACGGTAGCTTATGTGCAAAGTTCAAGAGCTGGTTGACTCTCGGGCAACCGCAGTACGGATGGGGACAAAAGGGCAAAGGATCGGTTGTGCAAAGGGGACATTTGGATATCGGTTTCTTAGTACCGGGAAAGGTAACATGCTGGTTGCACATTTATTCATGCTACATTATACCTTCCTGTCAGTCGGCCGGATACAGAACATGGCCGATTTGTACAAAATTCTTCCTACGCAAGAGTCTTCGATCGAGCATTGTACGGAGAATTTTAGTTTCATTAGGTAGAGAAGGAAGACATTGAACATGAATTTATTACGGAAGGTACTTCGGAGTAAATCAAAATGCCAAGGAACGTTAGAATAACTGCACAACGCGTGTCTGTTCGCTGGGTCTACCATGATCTTAGCTACCATATTGACAGCGAAAGATAACAGTACCATACAATATACGCTATGATATGTAATCCTTTCACCGAGTACGGCGAATGCTGGTAATTTTTCTTTTCCTCCCCACAAAGCTATCCAAGTGCTTGTGTTGTTTGTTTATAGCTTCAATTGAATATCGACGATGTTGGACCGATTCTGTCATTATAAATCAGTAATTGTGGAGCAACGGTGGGTTGTAAGGGGCAATTGATTATATGCAGTGGAGCGCAAGTTTAACGCTCGGGTTGAGTAGAAATGACTTAATATATTTTTACTATTATTTACAATTATTATTTCCTTAATTACCTTTATTCATTTTTTTTAACACAAACTTATTATGTAATCAAACAAAATATTAAATAAATTGTTTGTTCACCACTGATCAAGTGCATCAACTGCAGACCCGCAGCTCGTTACAATTGAATTCCCTTTGAAGTGTTCGAATCGAAGCTCACCATTACACCGCTACAGCGGACGCGATGTACATTAATTGAAGCACCACTTTGCAAATCAATCAGTCGCTCTCGGAGGAGTGAAATGGATTAACGGGCTCTCAGCCGACCGTTGACCCCCCCCAGGGGGTAGCCCTGGTTTTGCGGAGGCTGCGTGACATTGACATTGGTTTGGACCGTTGTTACCGTTTCGGAATCGGCACGACCCGCAGATCAACGTTCGCGAAACTGAATGCCATTACTGTTCGAATGCTGCGCAAAGAAAAAAATCCAATACTACAACGCATAGCTCCAAGCTCCGGGGGTGAATTTTATAACCAGCCCAAGAACTTTACCATTGACATTGAACTCTGCGCGCGAAAACACGCCACAGGTACAATCGCTCTTTCGTCACCACCGCCCAATACCTTTCTCCTTCCACGGGGTGCTCATTCAACACCCCACAAACGGTTCGACACAGCATGCCAGTGCTTAATGCTTCCAACCCAAGCAACATACCCGGCCCAGTGATAGGGGCAGCCTCCACCACACAGTGCAACCCGTTCGACCGTTCGGTGGAACGCGATCTTTCATGTTTCTCTGCCCTCGGGGTGTGTGACTTCGGGCTCTCTACGCGGCAGTCATTTGTCTTTAGAGCATTTATTCGTTCGTCTTTATTCGAACATTTGACAGCTAAATGTTGACTGCCGCTACTAAGTGGAGTCGCCTTCGGTGACCCGAGAGATTCGGGAAGTGAAGCCGAACGGCTTGTGTGCTGATGGTTGCGGTTTTATTTGATTTTTTGTTGTTGTTGTTGTGGTATGCAATGCGCGCCTTCACCATTCACCCTTATACAGTTGTTCCGTGGGTGGTGGGTTTTTGGGCGTACGTCTTTTGTTGCGAGCTTTGGTTTGGGGTAGGCACATGGCAAAGATTCCGAAATTTTATGTGAATGGTTTAAAAACGCATTAAGCGTACCACACAATGTCAGTTGGGGTTGTTACAGAAATGTCACCATACAATGACAACTTAGTTAATAGTTATAACGGTTGTAAAGCGTTTGATTGTTTTTTTTTCTGTTTGTTTTGATGGGGATGATAAATATAATAAAATAAATCATTTAACGATACAGAATTCTAGATTTTTTCTGTTCTATTACATTATTCTCAGGCTTAAATACCACTTAAAGTATTAAAGTACAATATTTAAGACTTGAGTATTTGAGTAACACTTCAAGAATTTAAGTATGAATGCGTTAGTTCAATTAAATTAAGAAGATTTATATTTCTCAAACGATTCAAACTAAATAAAAATAACTTTTACGATAAGTTTGAAGTACATAAGGGTTTTTGTATATTCACGAATTTGAAAAGAGAGTAGAATTGAGCTACTCTTCTAAACATTGTCAAATCAATTTAAACAATTTCATGGTTAGAAACGTTAATCAAGGACACATGCTAATAAAATTGTTTCGTTTTGAATAACATATCCAGCAATCATACCAAAAATGGGTATGAGGAAGCAACTAAAGATATACAGATCTTTCGACTCCCGGAACCGCAACTAATATGCTTGTGCAATTTTCATTCAAAAATTCAATCAAACCCACAACTCCGAACCTCCGCCCGTCAGCCGGATGTGACGCATTGCACGTTTGGCTGTTGCCCTTTTTCAAACAGCCCTTAAACAGAACGATGGAAGAATTCTTTGTTCGTCGCACCGGCATGTCTTAATGTCCGTTTGTGTGGAATCGGCAAGAAAATTCTTATTCGCACCTGGACCACAGATTGACCTTCACTCTTGACCAATCCGCTCGACCCAACTGCAAGACGGTGGGTCCTAAAGGAAGGGGAAACCATCACAGGGGAGGGGTTCATAAAAACCAAATCACTCCCAGCGGACAAATAATGAGGATATGGATCGGTTTTTAGGGCTTTCGGTTCCAAGACCACACAGGACCAATAACCGGACCTGTGAGGTTTCCATCTCATTTCATGGTTCGTTCACAAGAATGCTTTGTTGGTGCGTGATGTTTAATATAACGATTTTTTTTTTGCTCTGTCTCGTTTGTTTATTCTATCTTGCGAACGCACGCCACAAAACGCATCCGGCACTGCGTTGAAAGCCATCGGGCAGGGTGCTGTAAAAATGTCCAGCCTCCAACCGTCCACCGTTCGTTTGTATCGTTCTCGTTTGTACGAGATCGGTCGTGTAATGATCGATTGAGTGGTAAAATAATGGACCTCCTCTCACACGTCTCTGCGGCCTCCAGCCAGACCTGACGTCACTCATCAACGGTATCTCGCATGACACTGTAGCCGTTGCGACCTCCCTCCGGTAACTAACTCCACCGTATGCATACACGGTAGTGTTTCAGTTTGCTTCCCTTTCGTCGATCACACCGCATCTTGGCATGTTGGACACTATTACGATTACTAGACAAGAGTCTCTCCTGCTCATTCTCCTTCCCCTGTCTTTCAAGCTATATGACGTTTTTCTTAAAACCACTCTCTCTCTCTCTCTCTCCTTCTCTCCATTCAATCTCTTACTAAGATCGACTGTGTCGTATGTTTACGGCACAAGAACAGCGTGGAACAGCTTGGTCTCGATCCGTACGGTGACTTGAGATTTAGAAGGCGAATGAAACGGCGCTAGCGAACCGTTGAGAGTGAAAGGGATCGAACGGCCGGGTGGGACGATGCAAGATGGTCGGCGATGGGTAAAGGAGACCGGCGAGGAACAACAAAATCCACTACCGAAGCCACACCACGGACACCGGCAGTGGCAAACGCACGGGTGGAGTTGACTATAAAAGCGGTCAGCACAAATCAGTTAGATATCATTCGCAGTTCAGAACTCGTCCTAGTGCAAAGCAAAGTTTGCTAAACCCAACCTAAAAAACCAATTACAATGGCTTTCATCAAAGTGAGTTCCGTAGCGTTTGAGTGGAGTCCTTTCGGGAAAAACTTTACTAAATCCAGTGACATAATGTTGTGTGTGAAGTACAAGTGTAATCTAATTTTTCTTCCCAATCTTCCGATCGTTTCCTTCGCAGTCGCTTGTGTGCCTGGCTGTTATCGGTGTTGCCGCTGCTGGTGTGGTCCCGCTCGCCACTGAATACCAGGGAGACTACTACGTAAGTAAAGTGTCCTTAAAAATAATTATTGTCCGTAAATTGGTATTGTAGCACAAAAAAGTGAATTTAGTTGAAAGAGTTCGCCCAAAAAAGTGTTTTTCATCATAAAAGATTTTGTTTTACAATGTGTGTGTAAACCCGTCCGATAATCATTATTGTGAGGTTCGTCGCTTGAAATCTTTTGTTCAAATCCTCCAATGCCTCACATCAATCTAAACAATTCCTCTAGATATTTTTCTTGTTGGATACATTATTGATCGTGGATTTGAGTTCAAGACCTCCTTAAATATGTCATTCTTGCCAAAAAAAAGCTGTTCAGCTGTTTTCCCCCATCACAATTCCACCCGTAACGGAGCGAAACAAACAAACCCTTTTAAAGATGAAATCTCATTAGTAGCAACACTTCTTGGGGGCGATCATCTGCCACTTTTGGTGATGCGTCGCAAAACATCCAATTGTAGGTGCAACGCAAGCATCAATGCGTAACCTAACCTTGATCGCATTTTCTAAACAGTCGATTGATTCCATGATCATTCGATGCACTTACGAAGGTGAGTGAAAACTCACCTGGTGAGAAACATCAATTGGAGTATTTTGTGTGAGATAGGACATGTAACGAATTAATATTTCACCCGTTCACACACGATCGTTTTTTAATAGGTTGTTGAAATGTATCTTAAAATCATTTTTAAAAAGGCACAATCATTAAAATTCATAAAAATTGCTACCGAAATTCGATCACAGTACAAGCTCATCTATAATTCACCAAAAAAAAAATATGATAATGAAGGCATAGTGTATGGAATATGTTAGCCACACCTTCCTCATCGGTAGCTGCATATAGATTGGAATATTTTCGCACCACCGCAACGGAACCTGTGCTCCATTCGGAGCGATTGCTATGTTGTAGTTTTGTTTTTCCCAAGGACACGATTGATGATCGTTAACCACCACGCTTCCGGTGTTCGTTACAGGCTCACCCCAAATACTCCTACAACTATGGTGTTCACGATAGTTTGACCGGAGATGTCAAGTCGCAGGTTGAGAGCCGCGACGGTGATGTCGTCAAGGGCCAGTACTCCCTCGTCGAGCCAGACGGTTCCGTGCGCACCGTCGACTACACCGCCGATGATGTGAACGGATTCAACGCCGTCGTCAGCAAGTCGGCCCCGTCCGTCCACGCCAAGACCGTCGTTGCCCATGCCGCCCCGGCCGTCGTTGCCCACGCTGCCCCGGCCGTGTACGCCGCCCAGCACGCCCCCGTCTACGCTTCCCATGTCCCGGCCGTCTACGCTTCCCATGCTGCCCCGGCCGTCTACGCTTCCCATGCCGCCCCGGCCGTCTACGCTTCCCATGCCGCCCCAGCCGTCGTTGCCAAGACCGTCGTGTCGCACGCTGCCCCGGCCGTGTACGCCACCCATGCCGCCCCGGCTGTGTACGCCTCGCACGCCTATGCCCCGGCTCACGGAACCGTTGAGTACCATGGCAAGGCTGCCGCTCCGCTGGCTTACTACCACTAAGCGATGAAAGTCAACACGCTCAACAGCTGCCCACTCCCGGTGGACACCCTTCGGGGTCCGATTCCCTCTGCCTGACTTCACTGCCAAAAGTGTGGATATTTATTTCATCTCCCTAGCTCTATCATCCCCGCTCTGGAAACGTCCCTCCCCGTGCCCGCCTACGGGAGGCAGCTTTATCGACCCAGCATCACCCTTTCCCTCTTCTAATGGCCACCGCTCAACGGAAGCATCGCTCGAAACTTCACTCCACCGTTCATTGTCTGTATATAGTTCGTGATCGTTACCCTTGTGCCTCAGCAACGTCCGTTTGGTGTTTTTTTGGTAGCGCGAGCGGCGCAGATAGATTTTGAGTGAACTGCAGATCGTTTTTGTAAAACTCGGGTTCTCGAGTAAATGTCGTGATTTGGTCTACGTACTAGTTCCGCATTTCTCGATTGCCACAACGCAAGATTTCTAGTATTGGATCGGATTCATTCCGGTTGTAGCCTTTGCTTTGCATCTTCGCTCTTTACACTGCCATCGGATCAAACCGGCGCAGTGCTGCACGCATGAGTCCACGATCGTAATACTCAATATGTACTTCGAAACACAACGAACGAGTCGAATGTTCCGGCGTTACTTCATCAGGACTTTCCTCCTTGGACTGACTGTTGCTGCTTACTCGTAGTACTGGTGGCCTGAGGAGGATAGTCTACTTGTACAGAATGGAATGAATACCGATGATGATATTAATTTAAAATGAAGAATAAAACTCAAATGTACGATGAAAGTACTTGTATTTTTGTTACATTTATGTTGAGAAATGTTCTACAACCATCTTCTTCTAGATGTAGCATTAAGGTTATCCGAGTCGAGCATCTCTGGTATTCCTCCTACTGCAAATCTATGAAATATATCCTGACGCTTTCATCCCTTCAACACATGTTCTGATTGACATTATATTTAAAAAAAAGAGTTTTCCTCTTTTATGGCTCTACAACCACGAGAGGTCTTGGCTTGTCATTTCAGGCTTCCATGACTTGAATTTTCTCTCAACAGGAGAAAAATGAAGTCCTAGGTACAAGGGAATTATACGAATGTGATTCGATTCGTGAACCTGCCGTATGAAGACTGGCGCCGCTATCTCCTTGGCATACGAGTCGCTCTAGAATAAATTGTTTGAAAAAAGGAATTTTATATTATTAATATAATTTTTTTATTGTGTTGGTAAATTCTTTGGTTCTATTGTTGGTTCTATTGGTTCTATTTTAGCCTCTAATCATCCATTGAATAAAGATGATCATGTCTTAAACCTGGTAGGGTCAAGGTGTTGATCTAATAAACGATATAACTGGTACCAAAATCTCATTCAGACCGTTCCACCGTAGCAAGGAATAACCAATCACGTAAAAATATGTCTGCTAAGTCAGAAATAGCAGGCTTCTCTAAAACGATCGCAACACCAACAAAATGTCATTACAAAAGACAAAAAAATACAAGTTTTGATCAATAGAAGGTATAACAGCTTCATGCAATGTAACAATCTTAATCTGTAAACATGTATGTACATAAAAAAGTGAAACACAAAGTAAAACATAGTTTATTCAACAATCAGTTATTTTCCTTTACAGAATGATTCTGGGAAAATCTATAAGGTGGCTAGTTATAAATAAAAAATCTGCTTATAAAAGTAAATTAGAAGTTTTAAAAAATGGTATATTCAGACATTCTCTTAGATTCTTGTATTTCACTACGCATCAACAAAACGCTTGACGATACAGTACAAACGCTTCAAAATGTTTAGCATATTGCATACATTTAGGCACTTTTTTTAAATTTTGTTAGCTGTTAGTTTTCCACATCATTCGTAACGAGAAAAACAACCAATTAATGCTTAGTTGACTATTACAAAAGCAAATATCAATTAAAACGATCAAAATTAATGCAGATTTATTTCCTGAAATTCCGTTCCATTTTTATGAAGCGCGACGTTCGTCGTGAACGTTCTAAAACGATTGCCACAATCGCATTTGTTCGCGAAACGTCGCGCAGGCAGTTTAACCAAGCAGCGAATTCTGCATATCGATACGTTGCCTGCGGAACAAATCAGGTGCTTTCGCAAAAGTAACATTGTCCAATTGGTATCCGCCCGTTTCCCATCACTTTCGTTGCGCTTGATTGAATCAGCAGCCGTACCATTCGGTTGGGTTCTGGTTGGAAAAATCGCGCCACCGTCACAAACTACCGCAAATATTGATTTAAACGCAATCGACCATACAAATGGTAGTTGATAAAGTTTTATTGCAACGTTTTAATTACGTCGCGCGTTCTTCGTTCTCTGCAAAAAGGGAAGGTCGTTTGGTTCTGGTTGCTTAAGATTGTGTGCGATATCTATCCGTAGCCAACCGAAACAAAAGCCTCACCGTGTGGACGTTGTCGTCTTCCGCTTCGGTCAAATGTATCCCACCCCCAGTGCTGCGAATAATTCACATCAGTTCAACGATTGCTAGATTGAATGTTTTTTGTTTTGCGCAAACCAAACATCACCGCTTGCCATGTTTGCTGAAGCTTATCTTGACGAGTGGCACTTTTTTCGGTTCTCATCCCACCGCCGGCTGATTTGCAAGCGATGGTTCAGCGAAAAGCTGTCCCACAACGACACGGATTAGCTGCACCTAAGTGGTTTAAATAATATCGTTTGCTTGCTTCATCGGTTTGACTATTGTTTTGTCGTGGCAAAGTGCGGCAGTAGTTGCCCGAGCTGGGTTTTTTTTTCTTTAGCATCTAAACGATCTTATCTTGAAGAAGCACCGGGGACGATCATTATCAAAGCTGCACCACAATCGATTTCAAGCGTGGGGTTCACGCAACAAATGGAACACTCGAAGGCAAGCTTGGACTAGATTTATGCGTTTTGAACGAGGTGCAAATGAAAACATGTTTTACTGGGCCCGTCCTGGTGGCATTAGACGCCGTGGATGCAAGCTTCTCTAATTGATCGTCTTCATTTGCTAAAGTGACCGTAAAGTGAGCTTTTACTATCACACCCTGCGCACTTAATGGTCGTCTGCTAGGTAGCTCCTCCGTTGAATGACGCTTGTAACAACTATTATGGAAGATAGTTTGTTGTTTTTTTTTTCTTTGGGCGGGATTGTTTTTCACACTCAGCTCAGGAGAGGACAACTTTAGTTTGCAATAGAGCCAACCACTCGCTGGATGTCGAGTATCGGGTAATGCAAATTTTCCCACCCCAAAGAAAAGTTTGTGTTTATTTTTTTCAAAAAAAAAAACAGAGAACCCATCCTACAGCCTATCAGCGTATCTTCGCCGGACAGCCGGACTGGTGTGCAAGAAAGGTAGGTGATTAAATAATAACTGGAACCGAGCGTCAGCTCATCTTTCGACCGAACGGGTAAAGCACCACGGCAAGATCGAATTGCCCGGCTTTTCATCGCGCCGTTTGTACGGGTTCCTGACTTTGGAATTGGGTTGATGGATCTATTACGATTAAGAAACCATTCAAAGTCACACTGGAGCAGGTGGAAAATGGGTGAAGTAGCTAGCAAGGTGTCGAAAGGCCGATACGGGAACAAATCGAACAGTAAAGAGAGAGAGAAGTGGGAGCGAAGAAAAGAAGCTGCAATCGATCGTTGAAGATTGCAAGGCGAAAGAAGTAGTCCCGGCCGTCGATAAATGGATTATGCGCACGGGCCGTTTGCCATTGATGGTTTAAGTTGGGACTTGCCTTATGTCACTCGGTGGCACACGGCACCTGACTGATACGTCTTCCACTTCATTTGCTTTCTTCGATTGCGTTGTTGCGGTCGGTTTTCACTGGATTGGGGCTGTGGGTGACTTTGTGTTACAAGGAATAAAAAGCGCAGCATCTCGATGGTGGCGAAAATGTAGTTGAGCGAACGACACGTAATGCACGAGAGATGTAAATTGACCGTAATGTTCTCCTTTTCGGTTTAAGGCAAATGACTGTGGATTTTAAGAAAATGGAGGATTTGTGTTATTTTAGGTGAATAATTGAATATGTTAGTAAGTATAAATTTTTAAATTGTGTTAAAACTAGTCCAAAAAAAAAAAGATTTTCAAAATATATTTTTTTAAATCATGTTATTTTTCATGATAACGACAACATGAAATCAAATATTATTATGATAATGATAATAAAAGGAGATTTGGAACGTAATTTCCACACACATCGGACACGTAGACATCATAAACGATGCACATCGTATACAATGCAAGAAAGTAAACATCAAACAGTCTTTGCCGAAGACCTTCAAGCCGAACGAAAGAATAAGCCATCGTAAAGCGTATCGCAAGGCAGCGGTCGTTTTGTGCTCCACTGCGCAACCTCATAATTAACATGTTGCAAATCCAAATCCGAAAAACTCTTCGATGCAAGTTTTGTCAACGCAGTCAAGGAAATCTTCATGCTCTCCGGACGAGACTAAGCTTCTAGACCGGGTTAGATGTGTGTGTTTTTTTCTTCTCCATACCGTTAGCATTCAATCATGAATTTGTAGACAATCGTGGAGTGTTTCTTACGTGTCTCCGGTTCGTCATGGCAAACTTGAAGCATAGGTGTATCTACAATTGGAGGGCATTAATTGAATTGCCGGTACAACATGCGTGTGCAGGGGAGTTTTATGCGAGGCTTTTTCAATGCTTGCGCAACCGAGCACCACGAGGTTGAATCGAGAGAAGAAAAAATATAGTCACAATTAGCTGAATTGGTAATGTTAGCACCAGAAGGAGCGTCGCTCAAACGGTTTTGTGCTTTGACGGTGAATAATATCAATTAGAAGGAAATAATATCAATCTGGGCTAAATAATTTAAATTATGCAATATAATAATCCGAAAGCAGCTAACATGGGTTAGTTAAGAAAATAGTGGAAAAAACAATCATTGGTGAGCTTTTTTGTGTAGTAAAATTGGCTTAATTCATATCGGTACTAAAAAGCAAATCTTGAAGAGAAACTTGCCTTAGTTGACACCATTTCTGTTACGTCCATCTCACATACGAAGATGATTTCTTCTACCGAAAGTGTTACACACTTTCCAGCCGTGTTCGATTGCGCAAAGCATGTAATTGTTCCACTAGTCGAGAGGGTGCATCAGCTGGCACCATTTATGTTTCGACCCCATGTCCCATTCTCCTGTTCGGACCTGAACAAACTGAGATGCGGTCGATGCTCAGGCACTAAACTTTCCCTCCCAGAATGGGGCAGATGCAGATGAGGCTTCTGAGGCGCTTCTGTCATAAAGCGTATTTTCAGTGCAACAATTACTCGCCAAAAGACAGACTTTTAGGTTCATCATAAAATGGACGCGCGACATTCCGAACACCGAACCCCGGGAGGATGTGTTGCAAAAATGCGCCACCGTAGAGAAGCGCCCGATGGTCATGAACTTTGAACTCCCACCAGATGCTCCAAATTCGTGCCGAAATGGATTCACTACTTCACTATTTCGAATCGCAACCGTGAGTGCGCGTGAATTCACAACCGACCGACCGAAGAAAAAAACCTTGACGAAGGGAGCAAGTACACGCGGGCATGCATCGGAGGCTTTTGTTTGTGACTCGCGGTAGAACCGGTGAAGATCAGACGAACCAAATGTTACTGGAGCAATAATCACTCGAAAGCGAAGCGATGGCATTGGAAGGAATTAGCCGAGCCTTTTGCTTTTTTTTTGACTCCGATGTCGGGTGTCAACGGTACTTGCCTGCCATCCTTTAGTGCAGACACGTTCGTTTGTTCCGTTCTCACATTAAGCGTGGCAGTAATAATAGTAATGGCGATGGGAGGCAGTGCTACCTGATGGCTAATTGCGAGATTAAAGACAGACCTTTGGCAGTTCTGAGTTGAGCTCATTAGAATGGTTGGTTTGTATATTGAGTGTCTTAGATTCAATGTTTGAGTTTAAAGTTTCACTAAACTCTCTCAAATTTAAAACATTTTTTTAGGTTTTTTGAAAAATTTAATAAAATCCACCACCTGGTGTCAATCGAATTTCATCAGAAGTCACCATTCCAAATCTAATTATTAACCATTTGAGCGTGGTTTTAACGCGGATGGTGGGTGGACGATAACGGCTTAATCACGTGTCAAACAAACGATCAACTAAACGCCACATCCGGCCTGCAAACAAACGAGCGAAGGCCCGTAGGAAGGTTGAACCATTTTTGCCGATCGACCCAATTCGCCCTGAAAAAAAAACGCGTCCACCAGCGTGTCTCGTAGGACGGTGGCAGATAGTTGCTCTTGAAATTAAGTGGTCCTTTTTTACGACCCAATTCGACCGGACACTGGCCGGACAGTGCCGATCGGTGTTGCTGCTGCAGTGCAGCCGTTGCATAATTTGCTTCAAACGCTAGACACCGGACAAGCGTTAGAGTGTCGTCGAAGCAGTTGTGTCGTAAAAATTGTCCCTCTCATTACCCCATCCATCAGCCGTTGTGGGAGGAATTGAGGCACCAGCTTTTTTTTTCACTCTCCTCTAGTGTTTTTTTCTGTTTAATTGGTACCATGCCGTGAAGCTTTCTGCACTTTACCTGTGGCCGGTTGCGATGGCGGCTGCTGCTTTTCGGTGAGGTAGTCGACCGCACGGTTGGGCAACTGGCGCGACTGACCCCGCGGTCGACACAAGTGACTCCTACAACTGATGCACCGTCTAAATATCGGTCACCGTGTGGGAGCACGATTAACTGTGGGACGGACCACTCCGTGACGGGACGGTAAAGTAGAGCAGCACCCGGGCAAACATGTGCGGGCAATGGCATTTGTCAATGCCACGGGAATTATGAGCAATGTCGGAAAACTGCATTCGTTGCAATCGATTTGATAACAATGGGTTGTCTTTGTTTAAGGCCTTTGGAGGGTTCGTGCACATAAGGGGGTTCACAGTTCACGAAGCCCATCACAAAGTTTGGAAGCATTCCACAAGCGCTCTATACTGCTTCTTTTCCTCATTGGACGGGCGTACTGAGGCAGGGCAGTGCATTTTCGAAATGTGCGCCAGGGTTGGTGTGCAGGGCGTGCTATAAACATAATTGCTCCGACCTTACCTTTATTGCTCGTTATGACAATCCAGTTGAGTCATTTTCAAACTCAGGAATTTTGGAGTTTGGAGATACGGTGCCCAAACGCCGAATTCCTCCCGTTCAATGGATCAGTCGGAGATATGATGTGTCTATTAGACGTTACGAGGCATCGTACTAGGATCGTTTAGTGGCGAGAGAAAAAGAGACCTTCGAAGAGAAGGTGGCCTGAATTTGGAATCAGTCGAGGATAAAATGAAATCATCTTATGACTGAGTTTTTATTATTTATAAGCACAAGAAGCCCAAATCATCCATAAAGGGAAAACGTTTGTTTGTTTAGTATATGTTCAGTATAACACACTTTATGAAGAGGAGATCTCAGAAAAGGCATAACAAGCGCAACTTTAAAACTCTATACACTTCTTGTGAATGTTACTGGTTTTCATCCTAATCTAACGTACTAATTAATGGACACACAACTCCATACCCAAGTGGGTTTTTGAACAACTCTTCAGAACAAATTAGAATTAATGTTTCCTGGTTATATTCTGCAAAAACGATCCACCTTGAAATCCATCTAAAAACCCATCCTATAAAGTAATCAACATTGCTTTCGATCATATCGGATCCCAAACAAAAGTCCAAAATGGCCATTAAACGATTGCCCGTTCAATTCTGCACCATTTGTACGCGCCTGTGATCTAAAACAAATTGCTCAAATTTACCTTAACAAATAACCTTTACCCGATGATGCTGACAGCCACGATGACAACGCGCACCAGGTTTGGGGTGTCCATGGCTAGATCCGGATGCGGTCCGTATTGTGCTCGAGTGAGCTGTTCACTGTATCTAACGATGCTGATTACCATTTCCGCTCCAAAGCGTGTACAGAAAAAAGGTGTACAGAAAACCCACCAAAATGCCCGTGTACACTCTCGAAAAAGCTCTCAGAACCTTGTCGGATGGGCACGGACAGATCGTTGACGGAAATCCAAGGATTTTCCTACCCAGCCGCGAATGGTGTTGTTCTCGCCGTTCCTTTCTTTGCGCTTGCGCTTGCGATAATTGCACACGGTCGGTGGTTTATATCACTCGAAATTCTCCCATCGCAGATCGTTTTGGGGGCCATTGATTTTCCGCCTCAACCACAAAATTGGTTGTCGGCTGGTCGCTGTGAAAACTCGCTCGAAAAACCCAACCCACGACGGCTGTACGAGGGAGGGAGATGTTGAAGTTAAGATACTGCCTTGAAAGCGGCGCAGGCGTGCCCGCCTTCGTCTTTGGGTGTTTAATTAGCATGCACTAACCGTTGCAAGTAAAGCCACCAGTAGAGCAAACAATCTGCACCGCGAGCTCCCCGATACGCGGGCTTTGGGAAACAAAGGATGGAAACAGCGAAGGAAGAACAGCATTTTTGTTTACGCAGAAGGTTTCCATTGTGTTTTCCGTTCGTGCTACCAAGCGCACCACTCTGGGAAACGGTTTGGATGACGTTGGAAGCCATGTTTTCGGTTGCTATCGCATGCAAAGTGCCTTCTTGAGTGGTACGCACTCTGAAGATCGAATGCATCGTAGCAGATTTGAATAAGGAGTTATGAATGATTCGCTAAAAGAAGCGTGACGAAGTAGAAAGGTTTAACCTTCGATACAATCCCAGCACGCAACAACAGCATCAAGGATTTTCGCAGAAAACCGATCCTTTCTTACGCCTCGCGACGATCATTCTCTGTGTGATCTTTCTCCGCAAAAATAATATTATATCCGAAACGCCTAACGCAAACAGTAGTCCGAAATTGTCATCGTTATCTCCTCTCCCCTATGCTTTTCCAACGAAGGTCTCTCGGTCGGACGTATCATTATGGGGTAAACCACTGGGTCACAGGCGTAATGATAGACCACCGTTTCGTGCCACTGGAGCACCCGCGACCCGGGAAGGTGTTGGCCGGTACACACCTCTTTTACCTTATGATTCAATTTTCATCAACCGCTAATTTGGGAGCGATTGTTGATTGTTTCAAAATAATTCAACGCCCACCGTGCTGTGGGTGTGCTACCAGAGGCCAGGCAGCGTTCGGTTGCGTGTGGCAAGAAGCTGAAACTTGAAATCACACCGATTAACAACACGTTCACAGTAACACCCTCCCTTCGGGAACTAGATCCGATTAGGAATATCTCGCCCGAAGCGTCAGCAAGTGACGTGATCGTAGTCAAATGTGACACTGATTGTACTGGAACATGACAAACATTCTCACCAGGTTTGTCGAATCGTCGTCCGACCTGAAACATCGACACTCGCTTACAACACCGAAATGCAGCAGGGAGTTGCTAGTTATGGTCTTGAACTTAAAATGTAAATCATTCACCAGACTTCCCCACGGTCCGAACCGAATCCGTGACGTTCTTTAAAGATCGAGATTCGTACTGCTCGATTGACCCTTTGTCGATGTAACGCCGGGAGTAAGAAATCCATCACGATTTCATACCGGCTGGGCCAGCAATTAATCACGAGCAGCGATCTACGGTCCCCGAACATGGAGTGACCTAATGTCTTCGGGCAGTTCGGTGCGAGACTGCCTGGGACTGGTGCGACCTGGACCCAGTACACGTTCCGCACCGCCTACCCAATCCGGGCGCTTGATTAGACCCGATGCCGTTTTACCGGACGATATGATGAGCCGAAAAATGGTAAGTCATTTCGGTAATTCGGCCACCGGATTGGCAAAGGTTGCCGCAAAGGTGTGCATCTCACACCGGCGGTGGTGAGATCGAGGCGAGACCGCAAAAGTGTGCCACAACGAAATGGTTTCTTCGCAATTTCGGATTTGTCATTTCATTGTTGACAATTCGGTGCTCTATCGAGATGAATGGACAGGATTTTTAAGAAAATGATTAGAATTTACTTTCTGAATGATTATGAAAATGATAAAATGATTTTGTTTATACTTTCTGGACCTCTTTTTTCTGCTTTACTGATAAGAGGAATAGGAGTGTTTTTAAATCGATGTATTGCAACAAATAACGGATGTAGTTTCATTTCTATAATTTAAATGCCTCAGCGGAATTGAGTTTGTACATTTTTTTCTCATATCGGAATTAGATAAAGATGAGATTTCTAATGAAGGAATATGCAAAATCTAACGCAACGCTACATGTCTAAAACAACATCAACATATTTTACACGATTGTATCTTCTTGTAGTTTTATTCTTGCTTGAACCTTGCTTAACATAATTAAATTAGTTTGTTTAGAACTCCTGTGTTATTCGTGCCGAAACATCAGTAGCGTAAAATAACTCCCAAACTCTTAGAATGCTTTGAATAGTCAATTCCTGAGAATCCTTGACAAAATTTGAAACTAAAGCTTAAATTCTTGTGTTAACGTCCAAACACAATATGGCCTGTTCGCACCGCCGAAATTCTTTCTCCTAGGGAAAACGAACACTAAAAACCATCCTTATCCCTTTGCGCCGCAAGACTGTTCCATCTCGTGACGGAACCATCGCCAAAGACAATGCCACTGTCAGCGGGTCTCGCGCACGTCTCCATTCCACATGCACCGACGATGGTTGGCAGCGAACGCTGGAAGGAGGTGGTATGGTGGTATGGTTGTCGGTGCCGTTGGAAGGGGATTCCATCCAGTCGCAGCCACCGTCGCCGGCGTCAATCGATTGCAGTTACCGCTAGACTATATAAAACCAAAATTACCAACCACCCAGCGTACAGTGTCTCGTCAAACCACGCTCAGTGTAGGTCTGTTAAATCCGCATCGCTCCACTCGATTGTGCTCATCCTAGCAAAGCAAGTGAAATTACAACGCAAATCGCGCCCTGTTAGTGAAACGTTTTTCCATAACCGACAAAAGTTTGAAAAATGGTTGCTCGCGTCTGTGCTACACTGCTGCTGGCCCTGGCCATGTTCGGAAGCTGTGCTCTGGCTCGTCCCGGATACGCTGTTGATTATTATGTGAGAATTCTTCCTTTCTGAAGTTGTGCAAGTATTAGAATCTTAAGAACAATATTGTGGTAGAATGTAGCAAAGGGAGCCAATGCATACCAAAGTGATGGGAACGGTGTGCCGTAATGATGGAGAAATGTTGATGTTTGGTGTTAAAAATGTGACTCACTGGATGTGAAATTAATGTGAACACTTTTGCTTTTGCTGGAATGTACAAACAAAACAGAGGAATAATTAATAAAAATTCAATTGTTTGCTTAATAATGGAAAACAGTGAAAAAAATATTTGATTGAGATAAGCATAGTGATTAAAACAAAATATTTCTACTTAAATTAAAATACCTTTGGAAGCGCTTATTCGCTTTATTTCTTTACACTGAATTGAAGAATGCATTAAACTCAAAAAAATAAATAAAAACCCTAACACATTAAAGATAAAAAAGTATTAAATACAAACCCATACTTGCTCTCAGCATATTTCGAGATGTACTTGAAAAAAAATGACAAAAAAGCGATCGTCTATGCTCCAGCCCAGTGCTCAGAACAACGGTTAACACTATTCCGATATTTTCTGTTGCAGGATCATCCCAAGTACGCGTTCAACTACGGTGTCGCCGACCACAGTACCGGTGATGTGAAGTCGCAACACGAAACTCGTGACGGAGACGTTGTAAAGGGTAAGTGCCACCATAAGTCACCCTAGAACCGTTCGCCTTACGACAGAACGAGATCAGCTGAATGGCAGCAGAATGAACGCCGTACCCTTGTTTCTTAACCCGCCGACACCGTAAAACATAACCACACGATGAAAACAATTGTATGTATGCATTTTCGATACATATCTTGTTGAGGCAGAAGTTACACCATCATTGCCCCGTATCAGTGACAACTTGTACTGATGTCTTTTGGCCAAACAAAAGGTCCACAGTGAACGGGGAGGTTTGTGTTCCAGTTCCATATTTCACACATTCCGTCACACGATGAAGCTGGTTCATTATGTGACCGTGGGTCCCCTTCGCATAATGGTTGCAGTTTTCGCACGATTGCACCATTTTACAGAGTTTTGTTTTACCCACCACGAGGGGCAAATAAAACGTACAAACAAAACAGAAAGCCTCACACAGACGATCCGATTGATGCACCTTCTCCCCGTAGAGCGGGTAGAGATTGTTCATTCATGCAAACCGTTCCACGCATTCATTCATTGCGAATTGCAACGCGACTGCACTTGCCAAAGCATAAAGCGCAGATGCTTAACAGTGATTTTTCCCTTTTTGTTGTGACCTCGGTTAGTTAAGTGGTTTTGGGAGATCATTCAGTCGAGATCAACCGTACCGAAGAAGAAGCGATAGAACTGCATCACAAATTAGGTGTAAATTTTGCCCACCATTCGCAACCATTTTGGCACGGTAATGAACCATAATTTCACCTTTTCAGTAATGCAAACAGAAGCAGCACCCCGAAAGTGAGAAATTGTGCAAATGAAGCGCGAAAACCGCTCAATTGCCCTGTGAAACGCACACGAAAACCGGGCGAGCCCATTACATAATAATTTGTTCGGCGCGGGATCGTAACCAGGCGAATGCAAACAGGTGTGGAACACAATACTGGAAATTAATTTGCAAAACGTTTTGGAATCTTCTGCGCGCCGGTTGCACGGTAGGGCACGTGCGCGGGCAAATCGGTCTCATCTGTGTGTGCGATACAAAGATGCAGACATAATGTAGCGTGCGTATGCAAAATTAGCCGCTTCGTTATGGCGGCCACCTAGCGAGCGATTGGAGCGTCGGCTGCGGTAGTTATCTGAAGAGGTGCGATCGGTTCGAAGATTGGAAGATTAAGCTACGCCGCCCGCTGATCTGAAGAAGATTGGTTGTTATTATTGTGTTTTATACGCATCGTAGGGGCCAATTCATCTTACTATCTCCAAGTTCCGTCCGTTTGAAATGACGCTTTTTAAAAGTTGGATTTAATATATTTAACGGACATTCAGGAGCAAATTTAAAAATACATTATTTTAATACATCAAAAAATGATGTTTTTTTTGTCTTCTCCTTCTAGGACAATACTCCCTCGTTGAGCCGGACGGTTCCGTGCGCACCGTCGACTACACCGCCGATCCGATCAACGGATTCAACGCGGTAGTGTCGAAGACGGCCCCGCTCGTCCATGCTCACGCTCCCGTCGTCAAGCACGTTGTCCCGGCAGTGAAGGCCGTCCACCACCACGTACCGGCCGCTCCCGTTCTACAGAAGGTCGTCTATGCTCACGAGCCACTCCGTAAGTAGAATCCACTTGTTGCGCATTGCTGTGCACTTCACGCGCCGAGAACGCTTGTACTCTCATTGAAGTCATCTTCAACATTGAACATGGCCATCAAAAAAAAAAAGCTACCTCAAGTGACATTCAATACATTTGTTACAGAAAAATCTCCAACTCGATTGGAATTCCACGACGCATCCACGTGCTGGAAACTAGGCCACATAATAAACGCCACATAATGAAGCGTCACGTTCATTGGTGTTGTGGCCAATTGTAAAAAGCATCTTTTCCTCACACACAAACACCACTCATAACTGGCGATGGTCGATGATGTGTGATGTGTGACCGCCGATGACGCAGAAGTCCTTTATTTGAAAACCTCACCAAATTTTATGTAACTTTACCACACGAACCGGTTCGGGATGGCTTTTATCGAAACTTTTACAACTCGATCTCATTTGTTAATTGTGAGGGAGATTTTCAGCACACATGATAAAAAAAACGAGCAGACCGGTGCGCTTTGTTCCGGCCGATGTGTTTGTTGTAAGTTGTTTTGCTTTTGGGAACTGCGACATGTTGTGCGGCCAGTTAGACTGGTTTTGGCAGTTTCTGACAGGGTGTAAAACGTTGAAGTGTTACTTGAGCTCTCATTTTTTTCCACTCGCGTCCCGTGCGGATATCGGGCAAATTCGATAAATCGCGTGATATAAGTTGGCCAATCGGTTGTCATGAATCCTTTCACTAGTTCCACCACTTCCGGATTCCCCAGTTTTGCTGGAAGGAAATAGATGGTTGTACGAAATGAAAGTGAAAACACATAAAATGGGAGATGAAACTATAAACATTTCTATATTGGTTAAAAATATTACGTACAAAAGAGTAGTTCAACTTTTGGCCCCAATCTCTAGAAACTGGTAGGACTAACAAGCCCAAAATGATTAATGATCAAGGAAAGCTCGAAATGTAAGTGATCGAATCCGATTTTTAAATAGCATAAAAAGTAGAAATTAAACATATTGAAGGTTGATCCATTTCTTTATGGTACATTCGTATGTTTGAAATTTTAGTTAAAGGTTAGCAAAAACCACCATCACTCCGCTAACAATGCATCATTAACGATTGTATGGTCCCTCCCAATTAGATTATCCAGCATAAACCATCGCAAGGTTAGGCAAGCAATTCGTCCTATCATAAATCTGTTGTTCTACCGAATTGGCAGCAACATCCGATTGCACATCCGATGCAAACGAAAACGGGGCACTATAATTTGAATACCTTCAGTGCGTCGCTCAGGTCACACCTCACGCAACGGACGTCATTAGTGTTAGGGTTCGTCCCTGCCTCCCCCATGCCAAAAAGCAATAGATTTGCAATAATCAGGTCAAGGGCAGGCGCCCAACAACAACCCGGGACTGTTGCGGATGCGACAAACGCACAGCGTGTGAGGTTTTCGCACAGACGTACCAGCGGAAAAAAAACAAACGCTGCCATCTGTTCTTGAGATTCGAATCGGAGCTTGGCGTAGCCTAATGGCAGCGGCAAACAATGCAACATTGTGCTCGAAACGCTCCTACACGCTCACCGAAGCCCCATATTCTTTAGCGGCCAGTTGCGCACTGTCACTATCGGCCGGTGGCGAAGAGTTCTCTTAATTTGCATGTAACCGCTTGTAAACAGGCCGGATGATTTTGCTGCTAAAGGTTAATTACACACTCTGCCTACCGCCACTCGTAGCCGAGTGGCACAGACGAACATATAATGAGATTTGTTTATACCTCTGGTGGAGGAGTGTTTTCTAGGGCCATTCGGCTAAAACGGTCAGCGGACCAGGACAAGCGCTGGAGAGGTTGTCGTGATCGCTGTAACGACTTCTATGCGATGCTCTCTGCTTGAAATGAGAAAAAAAGATCGATAGATGGCAGCTTCTTTTTATGGATATGGAGCAATCGAAGACGAGGTCACATAGAAATATCGATTAGCAATAAAGAAGTAATAATTCCTGCAAAACATAAACAAAATCCAAAGCAAAATAAGATGAAAAATCAAAAGACTTCAACAAATGTCAATTTAAGCGACGAACCCATTAGCTTTACATCAGACGGTTATTCGTGATATATTTGTCGCTTGTCTCTCTTCCACCCTCGTAGATGCCACAAGAAAGTGATTATGCTGCTTTGCATAACGATATAATTACGAGGGAATTCAAGAAGCGCGGAATATCGTTTCCCTTCCAGCTGGTCGTGTGGAACCGATCGACCGCACAATCGCCGATTGAATGGCACTGACTGACATTTTGTTTACCTTTGTGACAAACGAGTTTGTTTAGCCGTTTCAACCACCATTCCGGGGGGGCTCGCCTGAGACGCGTGAGTGAACGCACGGTTTCGGACATCTGCTTGGCATGTTTCAATCGGCTCGGCGAGATCGATTTGCCTGAAGCGTGCGGATCCGTGACAGCACGATCTTGCTGTCGAGATGGTATAATATTCTTTGCTTTCGGCTACCTGTTGACTGCAGTTGACGCAGTTCGTGGTTGCTGTCGAACTAGATCAGGAACGTGACTCTTCCCCATGTGGTCAGACTGACGGTAACGGTGGAGGTACAGGTTGTTTAAATGTCAAATCATTCCTAGCGCTGGAGCAGGGAGGCCTTGGCTACTTCTCCAATTAATGGACATTTTACGGTTTCGCTTATTTCCAGATCAATTTTCCATAATGTCTTACTTCCCCCAATAACCCTGTCTTCATTTGTCTTTCTTTTCGTTACAGTTCACGTAGCAAAGACGGCCCACTACACCGAGCACGCACCGGCTGTACACTACGGTGACTACCACGATGGATACTACGGCCACTACGACGATAGCCACTACTACTAAGAATCTCATACAGGAACGTGTCGTCGTTGTCGTTTTTGTTTAGGAACAGCATCATCATTTGGAAAGAAAATATCGGCCACAGTTAAGCGAGAAGGTGCTTTTCCCGATCATGATGTTGTGCCTCACCAAAAACGACACTCATCTTACACGTTTCACATTTACACCCTCACAACCAGTATTGCATAATTGCATTAGTTTGTATCATTAGATGCGTAAGTCAATCGGCAAAAAAGCTACCAGTGTAGGAAGAAACCGCCGCATGTAAATAATAATAATGAAGATGCCGTTGATATCTGCCTCTTAAACATGTTTATGTCTGTTTTTCAATTTGTTATTGTTTGAATCCGAAAGAGAGGTTTTATGTTGTTTTTTCCCAAGCGTTACATGGAGAAATACATTGCATCTCTTATGAAATATTTTATGAATTAGTTGTGCAGTTGCTGTGTGAAGATGGTTTGTGTCATTACCCTATTGGAGAGTTGAAGACGAATAAATTATGTTGGCAGATAAATTCGAATTTTTATCACCCATTGCCAGTGAGAAGAAAAAGAGCATACATAGGCAAATATAGAAAAGAGGCAAACAATAAGTCGAGAAAGAAACAAGTACCAGTTAGCATGAAATTCGTGTTTGCCCCCTTTTGCATGCGCTATGTTAATGCACCCAACGATCATGGCTCATCGTGCCGGAGTGAGCTGCAAATAATCACGATAATGAGGAGGAGCAATTATTTTGTTCGTTAATCAAATGATTACTCTGGCTCGGCACCATTCATCTTTCGGTACATAATACTGCCGTTCAGCGAATGTTCAAGGCAGCTTTTCTGCTAATTGAACGACGGTACCTACTTAGCTGACGATACCTTGATAGGATTAATTTGGGTTAGCAATGTAAAAAGTTATGCTTTTGGTTACTTTTTTGCTTAACTTTTTGTGAAAATGAGGATTAACAAAATTTTCATGAGCACAATTCCATGAATTTTCCAAGATTTTTCCACGCCAAATAGCTCACCAAAAAATGTTTTTTAGAGCAATTAATGTTGAGTTAATATTGATCTTACACCAAAAATAATGCCCGAGTAGAAAATCCGTTTGCATATACCCAGAAGATTGCATATTCATCTGCATAGGTTCAATGAGTAGCCCTGCAACAGGAGCAGTACAGCTCGTCTTAAGCAATGACAGTTGATGACATCGTTCATTCGTGATTACCATATATCATTGTGAAATATGAGTGTGTAGTATATGAAAATTACTAAGGATTAAACTTTAATTGGCTTTTAGATCTCAAACACAATAGGTGTTGACGGCGATGCAAGTACAACGAAATCATAACCAAATTTTATCCATGCCGTTGCCCCGTACGTAGAACTTATTATCAAGCATCGAGTAAAGTAAGGTCATGTTTATAATAGCACACCGAACATAAAATGAAAAATCTCAATACTTCTGCCTAATACATAAAATACGAAAAATAGTTTATTTAAATAGATACACGTTGTTCTGGTAAAATGCTAATAATTTTACCATAAAAATGTTTAAACAATAAAAAATGAAATGCAAACATTGAACAAGTTTAATCATTGCCACAAGTTGCGATCTGTTAGGCTGAATTTGAGTTGAACGTTACAGCGCCTAAATGTTGGCAATAATATGTTTAGTATACCGCTGTTGAATAGTCTTTGTACTAAAAATGGAACGCAATCAAACATTCAACACAGTGGGTGTTTCTCAGTGCTCAAAGCATTGCGGTCTTTATTGAAAAATTATCAACTCTACTTTTCTTGTTTGATTTGAAATATTTGAGAGCAACTCTGAAACGATTTATTGTTTGATATACCTGTCTGTTCGTTTGACGGGAGTTGAATTATTTTTAAAGTACCTAAATGGATTGATTTCATTCCGAATTCACATTTTAAGTACGTAATATTTTATTACATTAATTGTTATCAACCTGTTATTTTAATTATTAATGCATTTACTTAGCTAAAGAGGATTTTAGTTCATGGTTAATCAGTACCAATTGATTATATTTCAAAGCATCCACAGTAATCGAATCCGTAGCTGATGCGTATGAAACGTTCGTCTTTTGACATAAAGTACTAAAACGACTCGGAGAGGTAACCAATCCTCTTCCAAACTGGTCAATAAGATGCGTGAAAATACTGTGCGAAACATTTGCCGTCCACTCCAAATCCTAATCGACACTCGGGTGAGAAAACAGAGTTTACCTTCCATAAAGGTGGTCCGGCAACCGCCGTGAGATGAATTTCATCAAACCTTGGCTCCCCGTAGAGGAGTGGAGCTACGAAAAAAAACACACACACACACACACAACACATGTAAGTTCAATTTCCTCCCATACACACTGTGGCATTCTATCGCGCTAGTAGCAGCCCCAGGGCGATGGCTCTTAAAAAGGCTCAAACCAATTTGCTGCAAATCGCGACCAATTGGATCGGAGCGCGATCTTGCGTGCGAACGTCACCGATGTCCGGTCAGCGCAATCCGTGTAACGAGAGCCACCCTACGGCGAGCTAAATACCGTTTTATTTCTGCTAAATACGTACAATCATTCGCTTGGAGCGAGTTAGAAAATGGTGAGGTTAAGAAAAACGCAATATGCTGCGTTCTGTCAAAAAGGGCTGCCGTCCCTTTGGGCAGTTCCGTTTAAAGATTTAGAAACCATCATCGCTAAACTGACCGCCGCCCGATACTGCCGATGACCTCTTAACGTTGATTTGACGTGATTCATGGTTGATGTTGGATCATTACTGTTATTATCCGTGCTCGGTTTAAACATGTTTTTTAGCAATCCATCGCACAGACGTACACGCACAAGCGGGCACGTGGTCGGGTATGTCACCGGGTGGCTTAAGGTCCGCGACCCTACGAGTCAACCTTTCGGGTAAGAAACGTTTGATGCAATCCGTTGAAATTCTCGCTAAATGCCGCAGTGTGCGATTCGATGGGAAAAGACACACACGCCCAAACCGATTGCATAGCGGCGAACTCCCATCGATGATCTCGATCCTAATCGATCGTACAGTGCTGGAAGATTGATTGGTCTGTCTGTCAATCGATCATATGACGCGAAGATCGTTCATGCTGAGCTCCTTCTAAAACTCCACCCCACTAAGGGAAAATATAATTTTGCTCTCTTCACCCTTTTGCCACTTCTTACCAACGAATGCAATGAATCAATTTCATAAGAACTGTCGGCATTTGGTTCGGAAACGGCATTTAGATGGTAGCCGGCTTCCAACGCTCAGACTTGGATGACATTCTCACACGTCGCACGCTACAGCTTGACGGATCGTCTCGGAAAACGGTCCCTTCCAACAATCTCTCGCCAAACAGGTGGTCCGGTGCGCGGTGACGTGTTGAAATGTTTATTTGAAACTAATTGTGCCGCCCGGTGGGGAGATCCACATTTTTGGCAATAAACCATGCTAGCTCGTGATTTTGTTTTTTTTTGTTTCCCATGACGCCGATGCCAATATCGAATCGCCAACAGCCAGGGGGTTCACTGGGACGTAGAGGTCACACACAACGCGTTGCACTGGATGCGAAATTATGTGCGAAAAAACTTATAAAAAAAAAAAACAGTTCATCAAGTGATTCGCGTGCTTCGCCAAAGTGCGTAGCGGCAGACAAAAGGCGAACCTTAATCAGTGGTCTCATACAATCCGTCTCGATTCGCTGACCATCGCGCGATGGGTGGAGACCGGTTGCACTTTTCGGACTGCGGCGTGAGTAAGCAGTAGCATAACACAGTACCGGCAGAAACAAAACGAATGATCGCGTACGAGTGAGGAAAACTGTTTTAGAGGTATGGTGCGTGGTTAGTAAACTTAATGGTCACGGGATGTCATGATGGGGTTGTGTTTTTGGGGCGAGTAAATGAATCAAATTTGGAGAGGAAAATCCAATCCCCAGGGCAGCTACATTCGGCGTGGGAAAATCTGTTCGGAGTGACCTGTTCGGGGTGAGAGTTGGGAAGAGTTTATGGATGCGCGGAATAGTATTCACCGTACGCGTTTGTTGATTTTATTGCACTTGAATGTTGCATGATTGAAAAGATAAGTGAATAAAATGGACAATGTACTAAATTTTATAGAGAAGGTTAATATTTCAATGCATCCGACGGTTTTAATGCAATGCTTTTGAAAGATGTTTAAGAATTGACTATGGGGTATAGGATATAAACTTCCTTCTGGAGTCCTGGTACTAGTTTATTCGAGATTCAAGAGTTTTCAAGCGTTTAACAACGTTTTACCTAGTTAGATTTCTATTTGTCAGTCCTCAGTATTTCAATCGCCTCTTCCTACAATTCTATGATTATCTTGTTCTCACTAATCGAAACCTACAGAATGAGGTTAAGTTAGATGTAAGATTTTGTTTGTTCAAATTAAGTTTATTCTTTAAGTTGCCTATATGTAGCTTTAGTGACAGATTTTTGTAATATCTTACGAATTACAGATGTTTGTAATTTTGTAAAACCATTTATTTACTCAGTCTTTCTGGAACTGTTATTTTTGAATATTTTAGAACGTTAAAAGACTGTATTCAAAGTATTTGGTTTCAGCTAGACAGATACTTGTTTAGATGAAAAACTGGGCCATTCTTTTTTATTAACTGACCGGACAATCTCATTAAGCACGCAAAGGTTCGTAAGCCACCCGTTTTCCTGTAAACACTGCACCACAAGTACATCCTTCTCATCCAACCACCCCAACAGACATGTGTAACATTTGCATATGATTTACAGCTGACCGATTCGTTAATTATAATCGAGCAACGGAGCGAACGGGGCACGAAACGGAACCGATCGGAAGGTTCTTGGAAAGCTCTAACAACGGCTAAAGCATACTTATAAACCATACCGAACTTACCATGTCGGTTCAGTTTGATTGGTCTCGCACAGTGCGGTGTAGTCCGTTGTCCGGTTGCAGTTCCTATTCTAGCAGATAAATAGAACCAACAGCATGCCGGCCCACGTGCAAGCAAGTGTCCTGCAGCGATTGATTCCGATGCTTGTGTTGCTGTCGATTGCCGCAGCCCGTTCCGCAATACCGGTGCGTCCCAATTCCAACGCCATCGCTAACATCAATCAACACCGATCGAACGAAGGGAAAACATCGCCACAACACACACCCCGGTACGAGTTCGCTTACGGCGTGAAGGACCCAATTACGGGAGATCACAAAGATCGGTGGGAAAAGCGCGACGGGAACCGGGTGCAGGGTGTGTACATGCTTGAGGAAGCGGACGGGACGCAGCGCATCGTGGAGTACGAGGCAGATGACGTGCAAGGCTTCCGGGCGATCGTCACCAACGTTAAGCTGCCGAAGGGCAGCAGCACCCAGACACAGCAGGAATCGATCGCACACAGCTACACCATGGTGTTACAGTCCGCTACCTAGGGATGGTCTTGAGAGAAGCACCAGGAATGGCCTTTAGAATCGGGCAACATCTTCCCGATCGCATCAACGCATCGAATTGGATCGATCGAATAAATGCAATTAGTGACAAATAACTGACGATGAATCGATCCGCTCGATCGATGAATCAATTAACGTCCTGCTGCGTAATGCGCCGTCTTAGATTAATGTACCTATATGGAAACCGAGTGGATATTGTGAGCGAAATAAAACCCCGCTAATTCAATGCCCCTTAAAATAGGCAACCCACACCACAAAACCCATCATTAGCGTTGAAGAAGTTTGCTTCGAATTTGCGTCTTTCCATTTCCCAGTTCACAGCAGTACTCGCGTGCATGATTACCGGTGGACATTCAAAATGGAATGCACACGCTTGTTGTTGCACTGGAGTAACAACCCTATCTGTGGTAAAATAAATATGAAACCTTCTCTCCGCTGCTTGCAGGCTCACCCGAAGCTGCAATCGGCATTTTTTTCGCAACGGTTACACCTCATTAGGGTAAGCTGTATACGGGTCGGGGTTTTGAAGAACTCGGCAGCCTCATCAGAGCCCACTTCAACCGTTTCGGGGTGTCACACATCGAATCAAACGTGGCACCGCCAAATGGCAAAGGTTCTTCGGTTTGGAAATTATACCACCGCGATGGACGTCATTCCTGGGTGTATTCTGTTGCCATTTGTGCCACCGGATTCGACCGGTACGAATCATCGTGTTTGCTTAATTATCCAAAGACTGCTGCTCGGTGCTACCAGACATGCAGGAAAGTTTCTTTACCCGGGTTCGTACTCCATAGCCGTTCGCAGATCGGCGAAGTGTAGGGATCAAGGGCTTAAAATGGGTTTCCCTACAAAAGGTGAATTCCACATATTTGCAACTCCCGTTTGTGGCTTGCGTAGATAGTTGGTGATTTTTTCTTTGCTGACAAATGAAACTAAAGCAGTTCACCGTACGGTGGTGAATAATTATCGCCAGTATTGGAGGTGATGACTAAATAAATGCTAAATATTTCAAACGCCTGATAGGGACGTAATTAAGTAAGTAAGGAATTTGGGGTGAATGTTTTATTTAACTACATTGTATGTGACTGATTGCATGTTATTACATTCATCAGAGATGAACTTATTCCACCAAAACTAATGGAATGCTTTAAAAAATTATGACAATAAAAACATTTTACCTAAAACATGTGCTTTATTTTTTACTTAAATCTTAAAACATACACATTTTACAAAAGTATAATTTTCTAAAATATTTTTAAACGCATTCTAAAAATCTCAAACAGATGTAGCAGGAAGCAACTCCATAAACAACCGATGTTAATAAAAACCGTATCGGCTAATAGAAGCAATGTCAAAAATGTTCCAAACAACGTTTAACCATCAAACTCGTTTCCTAAATTGTGTTCGTTTTCACTTTCTAAAGCACATGAACCGCTCACGCAACCCGCTATTAAACATTCGCACCATCGAACCGTACGATCAGCACCCGATCAGCCACGAACACGAATCGTTCGACCCGGTACCGGCACCGATGGCTCAGGGTTTAGAACCGAACAAAACGCACAATACCCATCGAAAGTGTCGATCACACTCGATCGAATCCTTCGGCGGCCAAAGTCGCCCCAGATTTGGCAGACGCTCGATCAACCATAGCCGAGAACAAGCCTCCACAGAACCGGTGTTTTTTACACTACCTTAACATCGCAGTGTCTTAGAATGCGATGTGCGTTAGAATAGTGGGGAGCTGTCGGTAAGGAGAGGTGGCACTGAAGTGGAAGACGCAGTGTATGAAACTCTCGCCTAAGTTGGTCAAACGAGAGGAAAGCGAACCGATGCGATGGAGCATGGGGATGCCGATGAAGCATACGGAGCATGTCGGAAGTGAATCTAGGCCGAAAGCCGTTGGTCAAATTTGACCGGTCGAACAATATTCAATCGTCTGGCAGACGAGTGCGGGTGCATCGTTGCTGAATGCTAGCACTTTTCGATCTAGTCACTATAAAAGTTTGCGCAACCCCCAGCTGCTGTATCAGTTCCCTACCGTCGATCGTACCGTTTAACACGTAGCTGTTGTTTTACTCGACCGCGTGAGTCGCTGAGCTGGTTCTAATTGCTTTGAGCCGCGTGGTAAAGAGCTTCTTGGGGTAGAATTGAAAAAAAACCAACTCGAGAAAAATGTCCAGTGCAAAGGTGAGCATGACGCATGACCGAAAAATGTTTGGATTTTGTTAGTGATGTGCTATATGTGTTCTTACAGGTTGTTCTACTGATCGGTGCGGTGATGCTGTTTGGGCTTAGCGGATCGGTAGCTCAAACAAGTTCCACGAAAGATGACGCGGTTGCGAAGGAAAACGTCACCGAGATAGCCGCCGTTACGGAGAGTGAGCTTTCTACGGAGCGGTTCAACGCAAGTCGCGTTCTTAATGTGATCCGGGCGGAAATCGAACGTCGCCGTACCGAACGTCGGGAGAAAACCCTCCAGAGGACGCAGGAACGCCGGGAGCAGATACTACAAACGCTAGAAAATATGAGTGAACGTCGTCGAGAATTCGAACTGAGACGTCAGGAAGCGCTCCAAGATGCGGAGGCCCTCAAGGAAGCTCGTCGCCTGGATATGGAGGCACGTCGTGTTGGACGGCTGCCCCAACGTGAACGTGAGCGTGCCAATCGTGCCCGGCTAGAACAGCTGTCCGAACAGACAACACCGGAGGAGAACGAAATTGAAGACTCCATCGATGGGGTGGGTGGTAGCGAGGAAGGATCGGAATTGGTACAGCGGGTCCGTAACCTGTTGCTAATCGAAGAAGCGGGCGGTAATTTGCGTCTGATTGATTTAGATACCGAGGAAGGCCAACAGTTTGTGTTGAATGGGGGTGCCAAGCGTGATGGACAGAGTGGTGAGACTACTGAGATGGAACAGGAGGCCGAAAGTGACGAAGGGGATAAGCAAAAGGAGGGCGAAGATGAGGCGGGCAAGCGGAAGCTCAAGACTGGTCAAATTTAGAAGAGAGTAGTGGGTTAGACAACTTTCGAGTTCAAGTTTTAGATAAGTAGTTCCTTGTTCATCTTTCAGTATATTCATCATTTATAGTGTTCCAAATGCCATTGAATTAATTATTTTTGAAATAAAAATTTAGAAAACGAAACCTTGTTCCTTGAATTCATTTCAATTTAAACATTAACCCAACATGACTTGTGATTTCATAATAAGTGAATTGTTTGAAAATAATAAAAATAAATAATTGAATCAATTTTGTTCAAATAACAAACTATTTATAGTACCTAACAAAAGAAAGAACCTTTGATAGATTAATGTTATGCTTAACCTTCTACCTATGAAAAGGATAATGGAAAATGACTACTTTACTGAGACGAACATTTCTTTCATCTAAATAAACAACCCCAAATGTTTAACCACACCATTCCATGCCAACACAATCGTAAACCTTGCATTGTTGCTCTCTTTGAGGTGCAAATTTCGACACTGACCTACAAACTGGAGCACCCAAAAACCCTTCCAGATTGCCCACGAACCCCCATCTCCCCTCCCGACCCACTGTACCAGTCAACGACACCTTCAGTCGTGTTTACTTTTTTTCACTCTCACCTTCGACTCATGCTCACCAATGGCATCAATCATCATCGCTCATGATGGAAGGCGTACCCCGTGTGCATGTCGAGCGTGTGTTACGGTCGAGAAAATTATGTTGCTCAAGTGTACATTAACATTTCCCTTTTTTATTGGTCGCACCCGGTGCCACTTCCGTTCCGGCAACGGATTTGCACATGTTCGGCCACCGGACCGGGACGGCTAAAGCGATCATTTCCTTTCCAAATCGGAAGCAAACGAAAACACTTTTGTGTACTCTGTGTTGTGATGTTTTTTTAAATATTGAAACCACCTTTCGCCTGCGTGCTGGATCGATCGAACCCGCAGAGGGTAGTGGAAAATTTTCTTTACAACAATGGGAAACGGGTTGACTCAGCTTATGGTGCGTGAGCAAGCAAACACCTCGAAGAAATGCAAAGCTGTACAACCTTGGTGCGAGATCGCTAGCCAATGCGAGGAAAGTAGGGCGCTAGGTTGTTGCGTGCTGTGCGCCGGGTGCATGCCGTTCCGTAGCAGAGATACGTTCCGTGGGATAAATTACGGGCTTTTGGGCATTTGTACTTGTACACTTTGCTTAGATTTTGCATTCTTATTAGAAGAAGATTTCCCCCGCCCAGCATCAGCATGGTTTGAAGGGCAGACATTCTGAGTATAAAAGGTTGCAATTGGGGAGATGCTGCTATCAGTCACCATTAGTTCTAGCTTCTTATCACAACAGAGAGTTCAAACTTCAAACATACAATGAAGGTAAGAGTGGAAATGATTTCATTATACTTTGGTATTCTAATTTTTTATTTATCACACGTATTCTTTTAGCTTCTGGCCCTATTAGTCTCTGTAGAATGTTTGTACAGTGTCTACGCTCAGGACGCATTAGCAGAAGAACGCAAACTAATTTCCTATGAAACGAAAGTTTTCCACAAAATCCCAGACCATACAATAATCGAGGAGAAGATAGAGGAATTGAAAAAGATTCCTATTATCGAGAAAAAAGACACCACCGGTGAGGAGAAGTCGTCGATTCCCAGTTACGAGTTCGGTTACGGCGTAAAGGACCCGATCAGCGGCGATCATAAAGATCAGTGGGAAAAGCGTCACGGTGATCATGTGAAGGGTGCGTACCGGTTTGACGAATCGGACGGTACGCAACGTGTGGTAGAGTATGAAGCCGACGGTAAAAAAGGCTTTGAAGCGACTGTAAAGAACATCGAGCGTAAAGAAACCGCCGGCGAAGGTGAGGAAGGATCGATTGTCGGCAAGAAGGAGGGCAAAGTGGCACACAGCTACAGCTATCTGAAGAGAACCGACCACTAAAGGGATCACTAATCCAAATGACGCAATGGTAGCCTAGATACGAGGGTTGCTCTAAAAGCAACAAGCAGCACTTCCCAAACAATGGTGTCAATTGCAGTTCGTGAGTACGTTGAACTCGACTCGTATAATTTAGCATTAGCCTGTTTGTGCAGCATAGAACGGACCCCTGTACAACAGATTGCATATAATTACATCATCTTTCCTTCCTTCCGTTTCGGTTGATTACATGGGGCAGCCCCAAAACGGATGACTTTACTTTGTAGCCGCATAATAAATATAGGATTGTAGCTTCTATGCCAAATTGCTGTTGATTGAATTAAATCATGATGAACATTGGAATGTGATGGCCATGAAAGGGTTTCAATTTTCCATTTGGCGTCGATGTTGAAAGAAAAGATCAAATTGCGATTTCTCATGATCACCAGAACTAAGGTTTTATTATACTAACTTTGTATTCCTATTTGAAACTCCTACATCCACATGATCTGATTCTACCTCTTTAATCCACCTTCTTCAGTTTACTGTAGCTTTGAGCCACAGGAGCATCAGAGTGTCCCCAACGAATATCTCCCCGGTGACGATCATCGATACGATCGATTTCCGTTACAATCGCCTCAAATCCACTCCTATCGTCGGCCTCATACTCAACCACCCGCTTCGTCCCATCGGGCTGATCGAGCGTGTACTTGCCCTTCACATGATCTCCGACACGCTTCTCCCACTGTTCCTTGTTGTCACCCGTGGCCGGATCATGCACACCGTAGGCGAACTCGTACAGTGGGAAATCATTATAGTAACGATCCTTTTTTTCACCTCGCTCATTATCCTGTACCCTTTGGGGCTTTTTTTTCTCGCCCAGCTGTTGTGCCTGGCGCGATTTTTGCTGTCGGCGGCGTTGTTCACGGATCGGCAGTCGTCCTTGGGCACGTCCGATTGCTTCACGATTGCGCTCCTCGCGATTCTCCATGCCCGTGCCTTCCTGTTGACGACCGAGGAACTCACGCTTCCGCTCGTCAGCAGCCTGTTCTTCTTGCTCCTCTTGCTGCGTTTCCTGTTGCTTTCCATCGGAAGTGATACCGAAAACTTCCTCGATCGTGTTTGTTATCTGCTCCCAGTCCATCTTGGTTTTGCGCTCCTGCAATGGAGTTCCCCCTTTTTGCTGTAGGTTCTGAGGAGCTGCAGCAGCCAGTACAAGGAGAGCAGAAAGAAATACCAAAATCTACCAACGAAACCCAATAATATGCCTATTGTTATTATTTATGAGCTTTAAAGTTATTCTAAAAAGACAAAAATTACCTTAGCCATATTGGTTTTGGGAGTGATGCAAGAACAAGATGAAACAAGTTGCTAATGTGGTTGCCGAATGATATACGTTCTGCTACATTCTTGAGCTTTTATACCGATAATGAAATGCACTAGAAGAATGGCGTGACTTGTGGTAGCTTCCTCATCACATCGGCATGCCGACGTCTGCTGACCTTAGGCAAGGTACAGTGCAAACAAGCAAACACCTCCTGAAGACGAAGCTCTCGCTCGACCATAACATGTAGTTCAAGAGTGAGGTAACTCCGAAATAGTGTTTGCTACTCGTACGCCGTTTTGTCGGTCAATGTCGTCAAATGAGAGCGAAACAAAGTAAAAATTAAATGCATCAGAAAGCTTGCTAAACGTTTAAAAACTTAAGAAACATAATAAATGTCATCAATTGTACATCCTCATTGAAATTCAATCATAAACACCTCTCTTCAACAGGTCAACAACAACGTCTACTTTTTATTAACTCTCTAGGCGCTATTCTTAAACAGAGATAACAAAATGGGTGCGATTAGGATGCCATTCTACGTATCAGCGTGTGTTGGATTGCCCTGCGGCACACATCCGGTTTAGCTGATCTTCTGGAACTTTACATAACTCTGCCCACCGTTGGCAGACTTTAGTCCATCCTTAGCTCCAGCACGCGGTCTTCCACCGGGCACAAAACCAAACACGGGATTGTCTACGTAAGCCATCGGTCCTATTTCACGCACCGGTTGCGGTTGCCTGTATTCTAAACCACCCCACGACCCATCGGACGGTACCGGGGTCCGTTCCGATTTCACCTTCTCCAGGAACTTTTGCGATTTGTACACACCTTGGAATGATTTCGATCCACCATATCCAATCTTGACCACCTTCTCTTTCCGTCCGGGCTTAAGCGTGCCCTTGTTGACGAGCACCTTCAGCTGATCGAGCTGTTGCTTTTGCGCTGCAGTCGGTCCAGGCAAGTTGTCTCCCACTTTCGCTATCTTTTTCCCATTCTCTGCCCGTATGTCGAAGGATTTCGTGGGATCTTCATTCGATGCCATTTCCTTCGCGGGTTCTTCGTCGGCATTTTCGAGCTTGGCGAAATCTTCGACATCTTGTGCGGTTATTTCTTTCTTCAGATAGTCTTTAAACAGGCGGTTGAACTCCGATATGGTGAGACCTCCTTGACGACCGGCGAGAATTCGTGTCATTTCGATAATATCCATATTGGCGTCGATGTCTGCTGGACCGGTAGGTCCTTCCTGTTCGGTGGCCTCTTCGCCGTCTTCATCGGTCTCATCTTCGGGGGATTCTTCCACGTTCTCTTCGATCGGACGAATGGAGTCTTCAAAGTCTTTAAAATCTGCACTCAGATAATCTCCGTAACTGTTGCGCAACTTGGCGGAGGGCACACGCACCTGAGATCTCCAGCCGTTTCTTCCAGGAGTCTCCGTTGAAGGTGCGCTCGGTACTTCTTCGTTCTTCATGGAAGTAGACACCGGTGTCATTGGTGTGGTCGTTTCCGGGTCGCTAACAAAATAACCTACCGTCGTAAAACTTCCTCCAGTTCTCAAGCCTTCCTGCAAGAAGTCGTCGGGCTGACGTCCTTCCTCAGTTTGTGGTCGTTTTCGCGTTTCCGCACTAGGACGGATAGGTTGTTGTGAGGACCGCGTAGAGTCGATCGTTCCCTGACGATCTCGATTTGCATTGCTTTTATTCTGATCTCCTGCTTCAGTTCTACTGTTAGTGTTTTTCTGTGCTTCCATCTTCTTTCTGGGATTCTCATACTTCAGCAACAGATATATCTCCTCGTTCTCTTCTACAGCGGACTTCGGAATCGACTTCAGAAGTTTGCCGGGTGGTTTCACCGTTGTAGTCGTTGTAGTAGTGGTAGTAGTTGGATCGGTTACAAACAACACTGGGCCACGTTCACGCAACTGAGGAGTGTTGTAAAAGTCCTGTGCACTGATTGGCTTCACAATGGCTTCCCGCTCTACCGTTGCTTCATCCGGTGGGTAGTATTCCACCGATTGGTACGACAAGACACGGTTCTGGCCGCGTCCCTGGCTGCTCTGGAAAATGTTTGGCTGCAGTGGGACCTGCTCCAGCCCCGGGGACACAGCGTTAAAGTCTATGCTCTTGATCGGTTTGACACTCGGGAACACTTCACCGGTTGTCACTTTCTTTACACTTTGCACGGTCGGTTTTGGAACTGCCAGCGTGGTGGAGATTCTTTCCCCATCACCGTCCGCACTACCACCGGCACCAGCGCTGCCCCGTTCTGCGTTCACCGCACCAAAGAACTGTTCGTTGCGCTGCTGGACATTTTCTTTACTCGCACTTCCGGGGGCAATCGTGGGCGCTAGTGGCACCGAGCGCGACGTGCCCTCGCGCGGACTGTCCGCGTTCACATGCCGCTGGTGGACGGCGAACGAACCGTGCTTGATATTGATCTCATACTCGTCTTTCTTCAGTGCACTCCCGGTGGAAACCAGCAGTGTGGCGAAGCACAGTATGACCACCACCAGCTGGAACCAGATACAGAAAAGGGATTTCTTAAGATCACTGACGACGTCGCGCTCGCGCAAACCACTGAAACTCACCTTAAACATTGCGAGCGAGTCTCAAAGGAAGAGGCACGGGGCTTTGTTGGCTCTGTTTGGCGAGCCCGCAAAACAACACAGAACGCTACGTGCCCTCTTCTCAAGCTACGACTACTACCGCGTTAATGGCTATCAGTGGACTGACCACTTTCTTTACTTTCGTTCACGGTATTTATAAGCTCACCGTCCATCGGGTGCGTCTGTCTCCCCCGAGGGGGCCACGATTGGGCGTTATGCGTGCATTATGTGCATCCAACAGAGGGTGTTGTATGTTTGATCAACTGCGTACCACTCGTGGGCGCGTAATCGAATTGTAGTAGCAAGCAGGAAATTCGCACTGGATCGCTTAGGCAAGGCCTTCTGCTTAAACACCCTGTCCGACGTTCCGGACTGTGGGAGCCAAATCGAACGAACATGTGTATCGATTCTTCTAGCCGTCGAGCAATGCACCGGACAATCGTTGGAGTACCAACGGATTAAAATAAAGCTCCACTGCGGCTGCTTGAAGTGTTGACGTTTCCTAGCGTCCAAAATTTGAAGTAGCATGGTTTTGGGGTTCGTGACCGGTTAGTAAGCACCGCCATCGAATGTAGTAACTGGTTGCGTGACTAGCAACGGTCCCGACGTGATTTGTTCGCTGTGCAGCTTGTGAAAAGTGTAAAATATAAATAAAGTCTATGAGCATTCATCCGCAACGTCTAGACATGTGAGGTAAATCAAATAGTTGGAATTAAGATCTTTAGACTAAATGAGCCTCATGCAGATTGTCATGTCCGAAGAAATTGAGGAAGAATTATGATGGACAATTGGAGAATTCAGTTATTGCATTTCCATATCATTATATTTTGGTTACTTGTTATATTTCATTCAAGTACACATCGGCCAAGAATATTTCAGTAAATTTGTTGTGAATTCCAGTTTACAAAGCTTTTTTGAAATTGTCGCTGGTACATGTTTTGCTACGTCTCTTATGTCTGCTGAATCATCATGCTTTGGAACGGAAGTCTTTTTAGTTTAAACTGTTGAAGAAATAATTTTAAAGCAAAAAATCGAGATATTGCATCCTTATTGAATTTCGCTGCAAACATCCGGCTAAAACTTTGATGTGATATTTCAATGGCTTCAAAATGTTATAAAAAATGCTAAATAAAATACCAAACGATTTCAAAAATAATCCATGCCTCACGATCGTATAAGACCGTTAATAAGAAACACCTGTAACATCCAGCATACAAGTATCGGATTGGAAATTCCAAAGTAACTAAACTTATTCACCACTCGTGACTCAGTTCTCAGTCCAGATGACTCTCCTTTAAGAATGACGTATCGATTCGACATGAAGTGGAATCTACAATCAGCCCTACCCGAGGTCATCCCTTAACCGGACGTCGATGCAACCGACCTCCATATTTCCTAGTACTCAAAACAATTGCCTTGACACCGGAACGGACTCTTCCTTCTCCACTGTCATTTCGATTAGCTCGACACCATGCCGGTGAAACTGGAACGCGCCAACCGAATGAAGATGAATGATTGTTTTCCGTCACGTTCGTTGTCTCGGATGGAGGATGGGACCTCTGATTGAAAAGCGGTTTGTCTGTACTGCCAATAGATTGTCGATCAAACAATACTGCGGGGGAAGTGGAAGAGACCCGGTCGCTTTGTATGACAAGTTCAGCGCCTTTATACCATTCGTATAAGCCTTTGACCACGAACTTGGCGATGCTAACGATGGCTGATGGTACGATCAAGGCCCGATCGGAGCTACAACACCACCGTATAATTAGCACTGCCTGGTTGCGAGCTCTCCTTTTTTGCCAACTGTCGAACGTTTGCGGTGTACTGCAGGGTAGTTTGTGCTCGCTACTCCAGTCAACCTCCGAGAACAACCGAGTGCATGTGCCACCGCAAGCTGACCGCAAAAATAAGATGCCAACGGGTACGAAACAGTGACTAGAACTTCTCCAAGGTAGCGCGCAATTAGTCTGATTAATGAAAGTAGACAGCAGCCCAAAGCGGGGAACCTAAAGGCCAACGGACTAGAAGATACCGCCTGTCATGTTGGCCTTTGAGATTTAGATCAAATCTGTGGATGTTCAGCAGGTATTCAGAATTAAGCAGTACAAATGGGACTCTTTTTGCAAGACGACTTTCTTCCTGAGCTGGTTACTAGTTTGATTAAATTGACCCAAAAAATAGACGAACGCACGTTATGCCATCACTCCCTTTCGGAGCACCAATATCGCACCAATACCGGTTTCCGTAGCTGCAACTCGGACAAATGTCGTCTCGGGTGTTCCGAATTATGGAAGCTGTCGGCTTACCGGCATACCGTACCCAAAACCGCTTTCAAATGGCGTTGAATCTAGCCGTTCACACACTTTTCCTTTTGCGAGAGTGTGGCGTCGCTCTTGAGGTAAGGCGACTGTAAACCCTCCTAGCCGTGGCCGCTGTCTCACACGGCTTCTGGGGAGGACCACTTGACATTCGTGTTGTGCGGTGCTAAACAGCTGATTTTACAACCACCCTGAAGAAGATACGGCGTGGAACCGGTGGCTGCTGCTTGCGACACCGTACACTAGGAGCTGCACGAAAGTAATCGCAATGGAGAGAAGGAGAGCGCTCGTGATGTAGCCATTCGAGGTTCTGTATAATTCTTAATAAACGTATAATTTTCTTAGAATGGGGATGTTGAAAGCAGGCTGCATTATACAACAGACGGTATATAATAAAGAAGCTTTTGATTAAACCTAATTTGATTTTTTATTTTGTTGCGTAGGGACGATATAAAATACATGGTTCATGATCCAGTGATGAAATGCATTAAAATATGAGGGTCTTGAAAATGAATCTACTATTTTTATGAACCATTTATTGCTCAATTTTAATCGATGTTTGTAAATGTTGGTCGCAATGCGGGTTACTGTCCTTGAGAACAAATTGATTTTTCTAATGAGTTTGAAAATTAACATTGCAATTCACGCGACTCCAAATCATCTGAATTATATCCCCAAAGCTGCTGAGCTAAGCGAACTGATAAAGAGACCCACATTTGTTTTTAAAGAGCATAACAAACCTCCAACTGATAATAAATAAACCTGAAGAAGCCTTGTAAACTAAATAAAACATTTTCATGCAGGTAGACGCAATATCCAAAGGAGTTGAATAACTTAGCCGCCTGTAACCATTATAATGTTTTCTCTTATCAATCCAAGTCATATGACAGTTTTAATTCAAGGTTTACAATCAGGAATGGTAGCATTCGACAGGAACTCACCATTGCTCACCAATGAGAAGCTGATCAGCTGAGAAGAGCAATATCCCTCATGCCACATAGTAAACAAACATAAACAAATATGACATAACCAGACCAGCAACCGATAGAAGGCCATGGGGTGGGAGAAATTGTGCCGGTCTCTGAATCTGAGTGCAGAAGCTTTAAGCTCCGCGTAGTTTACGCCATACTACTCCACAAGCTCACGCCACCCTAATACAGATGAGTTCTCGCGCGGAAAACTCGAGAGCGGATGAGATCTCGCTGATCTCGCACTAACGCACACACCCGGGTGAGTGCAGTTTGTGCGCTAGCGGTGGGGATATGGCCCGTCCGCGTCAACCACCAGCAGGAAGGAGAACTCGCGCGAGAGCGAAAGCGAGAGCACCCGAAGCGGTAGTGTGGCAAAAAATGGCGACAACAAAACTTTATTACGTTTTCGCTGGCTTTTGAAACTTTTAGTACGAATTTTGTCGTCACCGGGGTTATCACGCGCTGCTTTCGGCTTTCCGGCGTCTTCTCGGACCGTTCGCGTGCTACGAGAGAAGCGAAGCGCTGTAAGTGTCTCTTTAGTGGGTGTTCAGATTGAATGGGGTTCGTCGCTTGCCCTGCGGTTGAGTCTCCAGGAAAAACGTGCACTTTGGTGAAGCTTTTTAACAGTTTCAGTTTAACAAACAGTGATTTGTGTTGGAATTTTTTTTTTCGTGTGAATATAACAGTTCTTCGTCTTCTAACGACCCTTCTCTGATGTGCATAAAATCGAATACTAAGTGTGAATTTATGGTGACCATGTGCTTAATGACGGTCGTTGTCAGTGCAGTTGATTGTATCGCGTTGTGACACAACTACCGACTGTCTTCACAAGTGATAATGAAGTTCACCGTCCTGTGAATGATCGTCACTTCCATCTATAGCGGATTGTCTTGCTTCCGGCGGAAAAGAACAAAACACGGTTAACATTCTCATTAGTCATCCAGCGCAGAAACAATGCAACACCTTCAGTCAGCCGTGGGTAGCTGCGTCAGAATGACAATTGTGATGTTCGATGCATGCGTGCACGGGGAATGTGTGATCGTGTGGGACACTTCCGACCTCGGAAAGGTTTTTTTTTATGTACAACTGTTTACGACCAGTTATGGCCAAGATGGCCATCAACACGAGTTGACAATTGTGCGTGTGTTTATCTTGCGTATGCAAATACCAGAAAAAAACTACGTTCCATTCGGTGTGAAGATCTGTTTTTTTTCGCTAGTGTTTATTGGATGAAGCTACGACTCTGTATCGCTGTATTTACGGCACCTCTCCTACACCCATGTGTATTCCCATGTGCTCCAGTATTCGAGGCCGGTCAGTAAGAGATCCAGGAAGATGCGAGCGGTGGTCAAAGTGATTGCTATGAATTATACATTCACCACCGAGGCAGACCCCTTCAGGGCAGAACGATTCCACCGGTGCTGCACACTTCCTGATCTTCCACTGTTGCAAACCGGTTACACCGGGCTAATCGGTGGCAGATTCCTGCGGCAAGAGCAAAACAATCCTTCCACGCGAGGACGCCACGGTACGTCCTCGATCCTTTCGGTGCGCTCGCTGCTTCAGCCGCAGGAGATGTGTTTGCGATTGTGCGATAGCCTTGAAGCGATATAATGACCGAGAACAAAACGCATAGACTATCCCCGATTCGCCTTCGAACTGAAGCGTCACCATGCTCTATACGGTGAACCTTTCTTGGACAAAGAATCTAGAACGGCTGAGTGCCGCGGGTGTACAGGTGATGCGATCGAAAGACGACAGAAGAGTCGACTGGTTCTGGTTCTAGCATCCTCGCTTTGCCTTTAGATCTAGTTTTTGTTTCTTTTTTTCCTCTTTCTATGGAAATGGGCACGAATTGGAATGGAAGTGAAACGATTATTGAGTTACGTCAAGCGAAGTGTAGATTGAAATGGAAAGTTGCCAGTAGTAAGATGCTTAGTCGTTGAATGAGAAACAAGTTCTTCCATGAATATTGGGGTAGGGTTCCAGATTATTTTGAATTTGTATGCAAATCCATTCATTAATAATCTTGTCTGCTCCGAACAGGACCAGAACGCAAAAGATGATGATTTGTGACAGATATTATAAGTGCTTCATTTGTTAATGACGTGTTTATTTGATTTTTTGCTTTATTGCAATTCCTCTACAAAAATACTAATCAATCATGTGTATGTGTAACAAGCTCAAGGAAACAGCAACATAAAGCGTATTGTGCATAAAATTTCAATTTAATTGTAAATCTAAAAGAGTATTAAAATTCATATAAGATAAATTCAAAAGGCTCAAGACGCTCTCACCGGAAACTATTCCTTCGGTTCAAGTTACGCAATACTCAAAACTAATTCTGTTACATCGATAACTCGCCGCTTGGCGAGTCTAATATGGGAATCGAAATTTTTACACTGTCCAAAAAATAGTTCAAAGTAAAAACAAAAAATAACCCGTACGCACCATCTAAACGCAATGACACATTGCAGTGAAGCAAACTCATTACAATAATTGCTCCACAATTAGCGATTCGTCGCACACATCCACCGATCACACGATCTTGGGGTGGGTTTTTGTCGCATCAGCCCACTGCCCAACTGACCCGGTGGTACGTTCGACCCGCCCGGAATCCATCCACCTTCAAGCGGGGAATGTTTATCATGCAAACAGCTTCCAGTTCAATCGGTGCTCCATTATCGCACACCTCTACTGGAACACTCCGAAAGCTTCGTCGTTGGTGCGACGAAAGAAAGCAGCTCGCCCGTTGGTTGTGGTGCCCCGAACCGGAGCGAAACTAAACGCAGCAGGAGTGCTTGGTGCGTGTGTCTGCGCTTGCGCTGTTGGGCGAGTTTTTCCGATCGCAACCCGCCCGGTATTGGAAGCTCTGACGCAAGCTCGTTGTAGGACGAGCAACGAAACGTTCGGGAGCGTGACTTTTCCTACTCCGCCTTCGGCGGCTGGTTCGTTTTATGCAAATCGGACTCGATATCGAATTAACATTCACATGCCGGTGGCTCGATATCGATAGCGATGCTGGAGCAAACCCGACCAGAATGCACGTTGTCGATAATTTACGAGAAGGTGTCGGTGACTTTTTCTCCTATTTATTGCGTTACGCTGCTCGTACTCGCTCCGGTGCCCTCTTCGGTACGTGCACGAGGTTTGGCGGTCGGCGTTCGTTTGAGGCCAATTTTGCAGTCAAACCAAACATGCCCCTTTTCCCCGCCCGGTCGGGCGTTGCCGAAGGAAAAGCAAACATTCAGCAGCAGCACCACCACACGGCACCGGGTCAAATCGCGCGTCAGTAGGGCGCGTCGCGCCGGGCGATACGATTGCACAAGTACTTCGGCTGGCGGGCATTGAGCGAAGAAAAAAGGAGGAGAGAAGGTGGTTGACTTATTCCCCCCCCCCCCCAACAACTTGCAGCAGTTTGTCGAATGAATTGATACGGGTTTTGTGATACTTGAACTGGCGCACTTTCGGATGGGAAATTGTCAGCTTAGGATGAATTTGTTTTCCCTTATCTGTACAACCATGGTTAGTTTAGCGATAAATGTTAATTCTCTGGTGTGAAGCAAACAAATGTGAGTGCTTTATTGAAGCAATATGTAGCGTTGATGTTACGTAGTCGTCTTAAGTGCCCATAAAAAACGCATGGTTTTTTTTTCAATAAAATACGACAATAGTTTTAAAATAAATTTACGCATTTTAATTATTATCTCACATTTTACATAATTCGTAAATGTCATATAAAACCGAATAAGTACTCTAACGCTACAATACTTCCAAAAAACTCATGTAAATTCGTTACATTACTTATCCGGGTGATGACTTTCAGTTTCAATAAAACCGGCACCATTTATTTAACAAATCGCCCTATCAACTGCGTAAGCGCTCGAAAGCTTGCCGGAGGAATCACAATGAATCGGCACCGTCCGTAGGCAGTAAAGAAAGCATTCTGTAAACGTTCGCCCATAAGTCTCGGCAGGAATCGAACTGTTACATGCACGAACCGAGAAGCGCACCGTGTGGGGCTCTGGGCGTGCAAATAAAGTAAGAAAGAACATAAAAGAAAGCATTGATCGCGACTGCTTACGTTTCACCAGGCACCATGCCATATTTGCCCGCCATTTCCATGCATAATTTATTACGTGCACTTACCATGCACAATGGACACCGGAGAGAAAAGTTCACTTTTGTTTGGGTTTGAAAATATGTTTTTTGCAAGCGTCATTGTCATGTTGGTGCGTGCAGTCGATTGTTTATCGGTAGCCTTTTGATGATCGTCAACAGCAGGTCCTTTTATATGATTCGTCGGAGTCTTTTGTATGTTTTCCTTCGCGCCGGTGTATGAAATATTCCTCAATGACACGCGGTGCACGATTACGTGGAAGTCATGGGTAGATTATTAAATAGTGTTTTATATAAATTTTATTGATTGTGTTGTGCAAACATGTCATGGTTAATTTAATAAATAGAAAAACTACGTAAAACTACAGCTCCTAAGCTCCTGCAAGGAGCTACAAGCTCATAAGCTCAGCAGTGAAACAGTTTAGAAACATATATACAAATATAATTTATTTTCAGAAGGACTAATAAACTTTTGTGTACGAACTGTAAAAAAATCCTATTGCAATAGTGAGTGATAAGTGAAAAAGTTTATATTTTCACCATCCAGTATAAAAATCACACAAAATGCGGCGGAATCATCAACATTGGATGGTAAGTTTCTTCTACTAAAAAATGTTTCTTTCTCATCTTCCTATCCCCATTGCGTGGGATATACACAGCTGCTACGTTCATAATCAATCCTTGCAAATCAGCCGTATCGTGCGGAACGTTGTATTAAGCTTCAATAATTTCAGATCATCCGCCAGCACGACGCAGCATGCAAATTGCTATTTAACGCCAAAGGAATGCAACCGTGCGATTTGCGAATCACCAATCCATCGCCGGCCCGGGATGCGTAATCATCCGTCGTAATAATTCTATCCGAATGAAGCGAAGCGTTGAACCGACGCTTGACGTAACGTTCACGCGCCAGCCGCTCAAACTCTCACGATTGTGGAGGAAAAAAAACACATTCCGGAACAAAATGAAGCAGTTTTTCCCCGCTTATGGCGCACGTTTGGCGAACGTTCTCACCCACTATGATTACAAACTACCGATTGTTTCATTGACCACAGTGTGTGTTTACTATGCGTCAGCAGGTGTTGAGTGTCCGTTCGTTTCAAACGAGTTTCTGTTACTCTTCAATTGTAGCCAATTTTTTTTTCAACTCAATTTATGTACGATGCGTCATAGAAGTGATAAACGGTGGTGGAAAACTGCCATCGCTTCGGTATCGTGTCATCTTCCATTGGAGCTTGGTTTGTTTGTTTTCTATGTTTTATTTGAGTAACTCTTTATTGCTCCTCCATAAAAACGCGGACCCAACAGCGTTCGTCGCTTGTGTCCTCGCTTAAATCACGAAGTCTTCCGCGTCGATGCGTAGACGCGGTACAGCGGACATCCTTCTTCAAGGTGGTACAGCGGAAGCACACGACCTGCCAGCATAAAATAATCAAATTGGTCAGATGAATTTGCAATGGACGTGATCATCCGCCGGCTGTCAAGAGCAAACCTCTCTCAAACAAACACACATAAACATGTGGAACGGATAATTGAGCCGAAACGATCCGCACAAACGTTTACGGTTCCGTTTAATGCGTGTGTGTGTGTTTGCTGCGGCGCTGACCTTGATCTTGAACTGTTGCTTAGGTCGAGTCGTGATCGTACCACAACGAAGGCAATGTGTGATGCAGTTTATTTAATGTGCAATTAATGAGACGCGCTGTGGGTCTGTGTGGGTGAAATGATGTAAGGGAACAAGATCCTGGCTTATTACCACGAATAAAAAATGAAAAACGGCACGTGCACTTACGAAACAAAATAAATTACATACATTATGGACCAATTAATTCACAAATCCCACACAAGCAAGAGTGAACCGGCTCCTAACGCTCCTAGTAGCTCTTTATCACGATCGCAATGAGTGTAATCTCTTCTGTCGAACAGTAACTTGCTGCACATAATAACAACAATGTTGTCACGAGCTTCTCTTGCTTTAACGCTTCTAATGCATTACAGACACCTTAAAGTTTGCGTAAATCACTCGATCGACTCATTCGTTCGTAGCTCTCGCGTCTATCCATTACCGACTGGCAGCTGGTGCGTTAATGCGCCAGAAATTATTGGAGGGTGTGACTCGGTTTTGCTAAATGTTTGCTCTCCATTATGATAATGATTCGGCGAGACGTTTGATTGATTGATAAAATGGCGCGAAAGGAGTATATGAGCCGAGGAACTGTATATTACTCTTTGAACGGATCGGATAACTTTGATTGGCGTGAGGAGGTGTGCCGGACAGTGTCGTGTGTGAGCATACGTTTAGAAAGGTCACGCAAAAATATCGATCGCTGTCGCTTGATTAAATTATGCGAATGTGCCGGTGATGCAATTGTGTCCCGGTTGCTCCACTTCATCAGTTTCGCACCTTTGCAGATTGCGTGCCATTACGCAGCGATTTTAGTTTGATGAACGATTCGCAAGTGCTTTTTATTGTGGTAATTATCTTGTTAGATGATTCCATTCCGTTGTAAGAAATATATAGCCAATAAGAGATATAGTTCATTGGGGCCAATGTTTGAAATTATTTCTTTCTGATTTTGAGACCTCCTTTCAACTGTGCTCGCGTGCCATTCGTGTGCCTTTGACGCCCTCCTTTCTAATCACATCTTTATGCATCATGCCACCCATAGCTTTGGGCGGAATCGTTATATTCTTTATGTGCTGCGATCAATAACGCCTTCGAGCTTCTCCCAGATTTATTGTACCACGCAAACGTCAAAACGGTAGCTAGCAGGGCGTGTTTGTGTGCAAAGAAACCGATAGTGACGTGAAACGATCGAGCGGACGTACGATTTATGATCTTTGCGAGAAGGAGGTGAATTGTTGCTCGCGGGCTTGATCTTAACCGATCGATGACCGGAAAATGACAATCGGGCGACCGAAATGGGTTCAAATAAATCAATACTTTTGCTATTTTTGTAATTTCTTCAATTTTAATTTGCAGGCATTTTACTTGATAATAAAATCATATTATTAAAATCCTTATAAAAAGGAAACATACTTTTCTTTAGGATTGTGTTACGATTTTTTTTACAAAAATGAAATTGCTTGTATCCTTTTCAAACGTGCTGACTAGAAAATGAACCTCCTACCGTATGACTTTGACATACAAATACCCTCACGAGTGATGATCGTCAACATGATGAACTCGTATAGCTCCATTAGTCGGATCTTTAATTAATTGTACTTCGCGTAACTCTTCGCCCAACAAAGGCAAGTGCAGTGTCATGCTGGTGGACGGACCGCCATAGAGCCATGATTGCGTGGTTCCGAACTCGTGCCATAGTGTTCTCACCTTACATTGACAATCCATCTATGCACAGTGATGTGCTTGATGCAACGAGATAATTGAATAAGCAAAAAAAGGACCCAGTCCCGAACCGGCCTCTCAAAAAGGCATTCCCAATGGCATCGCTTGCGCCCAGAGCAATGTGGAACCTAATTCTATACCGGCAATTCTTGTGCGATGTAAACGTTCGAGTCCTTTATTGGACCGCCGTAACACGAAAGACGGGAGGTGTGTTGCCTTTTGATGTGACTTGATTAGCTTCATACCAGATGGGGTGACTTTGGAGTTCTTTTCGTAGCCGAAGATTGATGAAAAGAGTTGGATGTAGGCGCGAGCTTGAATGACTGAATGGAATTCCCTTCCGACATGGTAAGACAAACACGATTTATTGCAATTTAGACGCTTCAATTGGTAGAACAACTTTTTTTTTGAATCAGTATTTGATTAAACAAATGTTTGTTAGGAGGAGACAAAAGCGGCTTTAGAAGTCAATCAGTCAATTACCTCAGATGGATGAACACTGTTGCCGATTTCGAAAAAATAACAACAATGTTGTACACAAGCTTGTTCGGTGTATGTCTTAAGAGAAACAATTAGCGTTAACGCATCCAAGAACTTTGTGTGAATAAAGTTTTAAAATATTAAGCATAAAAAAATATAAAATACTTTTAATTTTATTACGAAAACTAGAATAACCTGTTTTAATGTCAATTGATTTCAAATATTGTATTTAAAAATGTTTCAATTAAATAAATAGTGTTTGTTTACTAAGTTCACTATTCACATTGGAGCAAAAACTAATTGAGAGTACCTGAAGATCAGTTACATTATGCCATATGAATGTGTTTTATAAAAATGTCTGTTAAATTGACACCTTATTCATTCCTTTTTAAGTATTTTATTATTTTCCTACAAATGTCTATTACCTGTGGAAGGTGATAATGGGAAAACCATTTTTTATGATTGTTACTATCACATCAAACTAGTCTTGCCATAACACTCGAAAACGTATTGCACAATCCCCTTGCACTTGTCTGCTTAATTCAACCAGCGATACGTTTCTTTCAAATCAAATTGGATAAAGGGTTCCTTTCGTTTGGCTTCATCGAAGTCACCGAGCGACAGAAAGCGTTCGAACTGCAGATAATCAGTCTGTCAATTTCTCAAACTTAATCACCTCATGCGTTACCCCAGAACCGATTATCCTGGCTTAGTTAGAAAAAACAGCCAATCAAACGTACGAAAAGGGGAATTTTATTAGATCGTACTTTCACAAAAATGCCATTGAGCCGCTATGGAGGGCTTTAGTTCTATGTCCCAGCTAGCAACTTCAATGCGCGAATCATCAACATCAGCATCATCATCCGCACCGTACCAGACGTCATGTTTCCTAAATTGTTGGCCGAGTAGGTGGCGTGGCACAGCACTTAACTGGAGCAGCCCGAAAACCAATTTTCCCAGCCCACATTCGCTGAAAAATTAATTGATCCTTACGCAACCGGTGTCTCTAAGCCCGTTACGCCGTTTCCTTCCAAGTGGTGCTCAGTCCGGTCTCAGGTCCCTCGGACGCAGTGCAGTATCGCATTACCATCTGGGTGCTGTTGATAAAAATCAACCTTCCCTTTCGCCCGGAGAAGGCTAGCTGATCTTCACGTGCCGTGACATTCCATCCCGACACTACTGCTACTCTCTTTTCCATGCTGCAGTTCATGTGGCACACTTCGTACGCCTCGAACCCTTTGCACTCGAAGTGAACCATTTATGGAAGAGATGGAGGAATTATCGCACACGAATTATTACTCGGAGATTAGAAGAGCCAAATGGAACGGCGGCCACTTCACCGGCACAATCAAAGATCCATTAATCAATCCTTCAAACATTTCAATTTCCATGCCTTTGTAGCTCATTGCGTTTTCGTTCCCATGCCCTGCACGAACACATACATATCGGGCAGCCATTTCTAACTAGTGTTGTGATTTCCAGCATTTCCTTCGCCTCTTATGGACCGTGCATAGTACCATAAAAGGGACACCGTACTACGGTTCGATCGCGAGGAACTTCGTTTCCCTAAGGCTGGATGGAAATGGAGACAGCAGAACAATTACCGTTTTCGTGTCATCGTTACCGGAGCAGGGATCAATCATACCTTTACCCGTGCGGTGTGTTTGCGTGCGCTGCAAGATTATGTAAAAGCGCCACCGACACCCTGTACAAAAACGTTTGCAAACTTCCACCAACGACGTGGGAGCGTGCAGTCTTGCTTTTTTCGGGGATGAATTTGTTCGTCCCGTAGGTTGTGCGATCGTTCCCTGCATGGGAATTTTTCGGTGGGTGGTTGCCGATCATGTAGCCGAGGCGTGTTTGGACGCACCTCTTCGCCTTACGTTTCCATTATCGAGAGCTGGCAAACGATTAGCATTATTCAACCAAGGAACTGCCACAATTGGATGGTCTAAAATTGGATTAGCAATTCCTAGCCATCAAGAGGATCGCTTACGTTTTATGATTTATGGACCACCGTTTGCCATCGGTGGAGTTTCACGCGCCACAAGCTCGCCGGCGCGTTCGTAACCGCGAGACTCGAGACTTTCGTTGGGAAAACTATTTATTGAGTATGGAGAAAAAAGATACAGTCCGCTGAGATCGATTCTTTGGTACGATGCGAGCCTCTTGACCTCCGATCACGCTTACTCCAGGTGTTGATTGCTGTAGCTGTAGCCATGCTCACCGTGTGCCTCCCCGAGATAGGCGTGTTCCTGGCCGTGCGGCTGCACGTGGCCACCGTGGGTGATGTGCTTGACGTGCGCTTCAAAACCGTGCAGTTTGTCGGCCCGATACACCACCACCCGCTCCGTACCGTCCGGTTCGTACAGCGAGTAGACACCCTTCACAACGTCACCGTCGCGTTCCTCCCAGTGGCTTTTCTGGTCGCCGGTATGCGGATCCTTAACGCCGTACTCGAACTTGTACTTCGGGTAAGCGTAATAATCGAGCGGCTCGTGATGCTCATAGTCCTGGGCAATCTGTGGCACGACCTGCTCGTGTTCACTGGACGCTTCCGCCTCTTCGAGGTGTTCCACAGCCATGGCTGTATGAAGCGCAAGAACCAGACAGGTGATGTACAAGGCCTGGAATACCGAACAACCAATAGGGAACACTTTATTAAGCACGTTCTACACGATAGCTTTATCCATAATCACAGTTCTTACGCACTTGCTTCATGGCGATCCGGTTTGTTTCACACTTTTCCACACAATTCACTTTCGCTGGGTCTGCACCGAACTGACACTTCTTCACGACTGCTTTCCTTCCCACAACGAGCTTTCGTTTTATATGAAAAGCATAAAAACATTTACGGTACCACACACGCACCATTCGTTTGCCAAACTCATTGGAACGTTGGAAAAGAGGATTTTTCTCTAATTCCTATTGGCAATCAAAAGAAGCGTACAAGAAACACCAGCGACCGCCCCATAATCACATTAACTTGCATGAAGCAATGTTCACATTCCCTTGTTGTAAGGCGAATTGTATTCATCTTTTTTTCTTATGCTACCGTGTGGGCGTTTGCTGACTGCCGCATGCCAAAATAGTGCACCGAAAGGGAATTTAGCTCCAATTTGCGCACCGCAGGAAATGGAGGTATTTGAATGGCGTTACTTGGGGTGGGTTGGCCAGGAAGTGCGTCGGATTTATGTTGAAGGTTGCTCAGAGAATTTAGATTTTGGTTGCGGCACATTTAAGGGCTGTGCGGTGTATTGAGACATTGCGAGCTAAGTATTTATTTAGTTTCTTAAGGGTTAAGGAAAATTCTTAAGGCTTTTTATCATTGATTTGCAAGTACAGAGAGCAGTGAATATTTGGAAAAATATTTTAATCACAAATTTCTCTTTTTATTTGCAAACATTTGTGTGAACACATTATTATTTAAGATATTCTTTAAAAAATGGATACAACTAACCTACAGAAAAAATTATAATATTTTATTTGAAATGAAATTTACTTGTGATGTAAAAAAGTAACAAAACGAATAAAAAACAAAGGAAATCAAAACACTCATTACTGGTGCGGCATACTATTCATCGCTTATGCATTAAATCAAACCTGATAAACTGCTTTCCACCTACGTGTTAGCACCTACAGATGCAATTTTCTGTTGTGCACTGTGTTTGCTTCTACTTCTCATCGTCTCGTTTAGCTAACTGTTGGTGGATTATATTAAGATTCAAACAGTACCCGCAATGACATATCATTAGCAGCGCACTATCATGTAATGCTCGCCCGTGTCTCGCTGCTGCTCGGTGCGTACTACGACTTGCGCAATGCTAACATTAAATATGGGCGTTACGCTGTAATTGATAAAACTCGCTCAAGTCTCTGTGAGCTCCCCTGTCTGCTCACTGTACTGTTGCAGTTTTCTTTTGCGTCTGCATTTCTCCACCGAGACATGGCTGGACGAGTGTGTCGGTCACTTGATCCGGTGGGCTTGGTGTTGAGCCGGTGGTCCGGTTAGAAAACACCATACCTGCACACCAAGGGGAAATGAATTATTATAGGTTTTAATAACAACACTTCAGCTGGACCGTAATTGATTGATGACTTATCACCAAACCGTCACCATTCCACACATTTATACTTGCCATGGAGAGTGGGGAGTCTCATTTAGCTACTTAACCGACGCATCCCTCGGTACCGGTACACCGCCTTTCCCAGCAGGTGCACGGTTCATGTAATCTGCACCCGATCGCAACTGGGTTAAACAGAAGCGATAATCATCATTAAGATATTATCATGTAATTTCTTCATCGATCCCGGGCGGTAAATAAATTGCGACATCTAGCTGGGCTCGGGATCCCATGGGGATTGTACCCAAGTGTTTGCTGGGACTAATAGGCCAAATACCGGTCAGTGAATAGAGAGCCGAACACAAAAAAAAGAAACCCCATGAAACATGGCCATCATTTTCCGAACTGCTCCGCACAAATTAAGATGCTGCAGATTGTGATAAATGGTTCCCCGTAAGGCACTGGTGATCCCACCAGTCCGATGTTGTGACCCGTTGTGAGAGCCTATTCCTTTCGCGGCTTGTTTATTCACGAGCAAAGCATTTTGTGGAACTCTCGGTAAAGGTCGAGCGACAAAAATGGGTTTCCTGATAGTGGTACACGATCATTTATCATCGGAGCTCATGGTTTGACTCTCAAACAAAAAAGTTTCTCGTTTGACTACATAATTAATCGTCATATTAATAAATCAAGAAATAATATTTGATATTAAATTTTTAATATTCCATGTGTTGTTCTTTTAAATTTTTCATAGAAAACGGAACCAGCTGCCTTGGTTTTACTGGTGGTAGCAGCAAGCGTTTCAGCGATAAGAGTAGATTGGAACACTAACACTGGACCAATAGTACCTCCAACCAGCACACCAGCTCCCGTTCCACAGCCACCATTCCGTGATCCTGCTCCAGTGTGGGAAGATCAATCCGATGACATCCCGAATCCTAACCCTTACAGGTAGGAACTCTTCTTCATCTTCTAGCGTGATGATTCCTTCTTAAATCATTCTTCCCTAACTTTAGGTACATTCTTCCACCGCCATCGCGTCCCAAGTACAACGACATCACACTGGAACAGCGCAAACAAACCCAACAGCAGCCCCAAAATGGTGCTCAATCCGTCCCACCAGCAACCCCAACGCAAACCTCCTCGACAGCCGCCCCAACAGGACAGATCATTGATAAGCCCCAGCCAACCAACCAACAACCAGCTTCCGGAGTTAATAGCGTACCCCAACCCCAGCAACCAACTGCACACAGTCAGCCCGCACAGCAGCACATCGTGCCAAGTCTGGCGGTGCAGTACGTGCCAAACAAAGGTCTCAAGTATTATGCCGTCGTACCGAAACACACGGAAGTGTCGTACGGATCTGCCAAGCAGGCCCTACTAGCCACCAACGATCTCTACCACCACCAGCAGCAGGCACAGAGCAAGCACGATAAGTACGATAAGCTCAACGGAAAGTACAATCCCAAGCTGAAGAAGTACAAGGCCTACGAGAAGGTTAAATACATGCCGTACATTGTGGTAAGTGCATACGACTGGGTACGAATGTGTGAAGAAAAACAATCTGCAGCCATTTTTCCATGAATTTCCCATGTCGCATGATTTATGCACGAATCTCTAATTTAATTGAATGCATACACCCCAGCATGCAGGCTTTATTCGCAACCACGTGAGGTTCGTGTCTGTGGTTGCGTTTAAGTCTTTTGTCATCGTAATTCGCCACCACCGAACAGAGAAACGTTTGTGACAAATATTTTCCATTCATCTCGCTAATGCTCGTTTTCTTTTCGTTTGCGATCGAATTGTTATTGAAATCTGTATGTTTTGGGGTTTGGTGTTAGGAAAGCATGGTTTGCTTACCGCATCTGAAGCCAGGCACCGGGTGTTACAGTACCTGTCAATATGTTGCCCGAACAAGTGGCGAAAGGTGACTTAGAAAGGTGCTTTTATTTTCCGGTGCAGGGTTTAGATTTTTCTTACCAAACGGTGCTTCGCTTCGGTGACTTCACATCTGAATGTAACTGATCTCTTCGTGCCACTCCTTCGATACGAGCAACGCCTTGGCGGGATGGAAAGAAAGTACACACGCGCTCGGGCGCCCATGCTCCAGATGTCTGAGCTTATGCGCTCATGTACGCTTATGTCATCGGGCGACCATGGGCCCCGATTGTCGCAGCCCGCGACCTCTGCCATCTACTGAGCATTCGCCTAGGATGGAGCATGGGAGACAGAGGTTGAGGCACACGAGGGCACTTGCTGGTGTAGTTACCGTAACGAATTCCCCCGTCCGGTCCGGTGGAACCATGGGCAAGTGGATAATAATAAGGCGCTTCCCTTTTGCGAAAGGCTTACACGATAGGGAGAGGGTTTTTTGTTAACTTTCTTCAACCACACTCACCGGATGCTGCACCGGCGCTGTACTAATGAATGACCCCATAATGAACGCAGACACTCCCCATTTCTAGACTTAGACGTAAGGGACCAATCTTGTGCTTTTGTCTTCGCCACTGTTCAAAGGCAAATTAATCGAAAACTACTACCCTCCAATTGCTGCTAATTAACTTTCCTTGCTGTGGACGTGATCCCGCCGATAGGATAAGCATGTACGAACCTTCGATCAGATCACGGACACCCGTTCGATCGCCGTGTCCAAATCCAATCCTCAAACCATCAGGTCAAGATTATCAAATTGCAATTACGTAATTGTAGCACGGGCATGGTTCATTTCTCCACTGGTGCTGCTGCTGATGTTGCTGCCGGCGTTGTCGGCACTTTATCTCGTCTACACCCCTTCGATGGAGAGCCACGAGCTAAACAAACCACCCAAAACCCCGAACGGCCGAGGCATCTCGCACCGATGGCACGCGAATGGAAAGCATCGTTTACGGTGTACGAATCGTGTGGCAACATTGCCACCAGCGGCATGGATTGGGAATTGATTGGGAAAATGGGAACACTTCGTTCTTCGTGTGGTCACGTGCAGATATAGGATAGATGTAGAAGCCTAATGGTCGGTGGTTCCCTAAAATAGGGAGATCCTTTAAACCTGACGGGATTGGAACAGTTGAAAGGGAAAACAGCACCGGTCTGGCGGCTACTATTTTTTCTTTAGCGTTCCGCCTATTTTTGTCAAGGCAATTAGTTATGCTCGTGTAACTACAATTGCGGCAAATGAACCGTGTTGCGTTTGATAGTGAAGGGAATTTGTTTGGATGTAGTGTTTGCTTTTCCTACGATTACTCCCTTCAATTTTAAACAAACTAGAGGTAAATTCTAAGTTTACTCATTTCTCTTTCTTCGTATTACTTCGCTTCGCCTAAAATAGAACATGTTAAAGCTTTTTTAATTGGGTAAAGATTTGTTTTTTTTTTTTTTGCTTCGTACTGGAGTTAATTAGGCTTTCCAAAAATTTATCTCATTCCATCACCAGATCGGAGTGTAGTATTTTTCACTTTCATCGAATGGCCACTGAGCATTCAAGCTTGTACTGGAATTCCTGCATAAAGCAATGAAAAATGTTCCTGTTAAAGGTATTAACAGGAACTCATTACCCGGTAATGAGCCTAATTTAAGGTCATTAAAATGATTGGTTGTCATTAATTTGTCGTTGAGCTTTTTGTTGATAAAACATCGAATATTAATCGTGCGCTTTCCATTCGTGTTCCCTTTAGCTCGTTTGCTGCCATGTGACATTTTGAACTGTTCCACAAAAAAATCCATATAACCCTACACCGGATAGTCGCAAGTCACATGTCACCGACCTATAATTAAATTGGGTCCAAATTTTATAAATTCTCACTATTTGCTCTTCGCTTTTTGGCAATGTTCGTAATTGGGTGGCCCAGACAACTGTTTTCACATCTTGCACGGTTTGAGATAATCACATCATCTCAAAAACCAGACTCTAAAAGAAGGTGCCAAAATGCGAAAAGCTCCACTAAATTGGCACTCGCTGGTTTTGGTTGGCCTGTGTGAAGGATGCCCCATGACGTAACTGACATTTAAGGGTGTGTCTCTCCAGTGTGTGGCCATACGAGTACTTAGCGGATGGAAGAAAAGCACCGTTTCAGAATTGCTGTAAACGCATTAACATAAATTATGCTCTGCGAAACATCTGCTTTTTTGTTTTCGCCTTCATCTCGTTATGTGATACATTTTTTTCTCTCTCATATTTTCTTTTCAGTACTACGATGCGACCAAGCAGCAGTTTTACTACACTAGTGTTCCTTCAAACATGGTCATAAATAATAGTTTGTAATGTGAAAATCAGGAAAATAGGAGCAGGAAGTGTAAAGGAAGGTAAAAATATACAAAAACAACACGAAAACAATGTTAGAGAAAATGATCCCGTATCATACCAACCATATAAAATCCTTTCTTCCGCGAGATTCAATCAAAACACAATTTCCTCCAAACAACTGGACTGAAACGTAGGGCCAGCCCCAGGTTTAGTGTTTTTGTTTTGTTACCGAATTTTTTTCCTACCATATTCACTAAACGTGTGTGCGCTTGTACGATGATCGATGGTTCGCTTTAACCGGTGGAAATGTCTGAAAGTAAAAAAAAGAAACACAACACTTGAACATAACATGCCATTTTAAAAACATTTCCACTATAATAGACAAAGGAAACAAGTCGCTTGGCTTGACACAGTTCACAGACACACAAAGTGAAGCACGCATTTCATATTATTTAGATGTAGGAGAAAGAAAGCGCATGACAAAACAGATAAAGCATTTGAAAATCTTCTATTATGAAAAAATTAAAAGAAAGAAACGCGTACTTGTCGTTGCATTAAAACGTGGAAAATTACAAAACGTAGAAGGTAGATTACAAAATGTAAATAAAGAAAACGATAAAATAAAAACAACAAAAAATGTGTAAAACTATAAAGGAGTTAATTATTGAATAGAGTACACTATATGAAAGAATTCACGTTAAGAGTTATATTAGACATCACACAACCTTTCAGCCCGTCACTCATCTGCGGCATAAAAGCCGAAAGACTTCTTGGTAATAGTAATTACTATTCTTCATGCAGCTATTCATTAAACCGCATCCTCTAAGGCTGGAGCCATTGAAAGTGTGCCTTCCACGTGCTAAAAATAACATCTGATGAGCAAACATCCTATCGCGGCAATCCGTGCGCGGTACAGGTGCCATTAAGCGCACCACACGATTCCATACTCCGGTGCTCAATGTCGAAAGGGAAAGGTGTCTTCGATTGCGGACATATTCTAGTGCTGTGTGCCGCACTCAGTTTGTACTGGCGAATGTAAACAACTTCTGATCGTACCGACCGCTATAAAGTGAACGTCCTAGGATGTTCTTGGCCGCTTGTGGAGCTGCTCCACATTCACTTTATGATGAAGATGATGCGCAAAGCAAGAGCTGGCACGTGTCTAGAAAGGGATGTTATTCGGAGTTGTTGTAGCTGTTGGTACAAATGAGTGTGACCTGCGGTTTGTAAATTTATGCAAAACTAATTGATTGGGAAAGGGTATACGACCTACCACAATCTGAGTGATTTATTTCTTCTTCTGGATGTGCATTGAAATTCCAGAGACACTGAGGACATTGTGACACGATGTAAAGATGATGAGTTTGAGAGCGTATACTAAAGGAGCCCTTACCTTTTAACGACCTTCAGTTGTACGATAAATGAAAAAGATGACTCTTGTCCAATGACGGGAGTGCATCCACTGGCGAAAGAAAAATCGTGCCAATTTTATCTTAATTGGAACTATTCGAAGATTTCGTATGACCTCCGCCAGAATCAACTCAGCTCCGACCTTTATGCGCTGACTGACCGGCTTACGGAAACCGGCCCCGAAACAGTTTGACATTTTCCTCGCCACCAGAAGAAAACCAGCGTGAGGTTGAACTTTACAAGCGTGCAAAAACCGATCGCACATAACTGGAGCACTGAAGGTTGACCATAAGGAAGCAGCAAGAGAAGAATGGAACCGGGAGGGGCTTAAAATTTCACTCGTTTACCCTTTCTGCGTTCTCGAAGGCACTCGGAAATGGCGATCGAGCCTTCTAAAGATCATCAACTCCAAGGTGGAACAAGGCGGTGCATTTTGGGCCATTCCTTTCCGACGGTGGATGCCCACCATTGTGCCACTAAATGCCATCTTCAAGGTGTACTAGCCACCTAGACCGATACAACCGAATGCACTCGGCTGCCCTTGCGAAGATGCAAGTGAAATTTGAAGCTCAAGCACCTTTTTTTCAGGTGATCGCAGCAAGATTTCAGCTTGGTTGTATTTTTGCTTGTTTTTGCTTCTTACATCACATACGGTTCGTGTGGTTCAGACACATCACGCAGCTGATGCTTCTGCTCGGTTACATCCCCACACATACGTACGCGGCGTAGTGCAGGCCCCTTATTTGATCGGGTTCCGGTGCGAGATGTTGTCGCTCGCCTTTTCTAGACGTTCTTCCTTGCGATGCAGCACACTCGATTGCCATTTATCATTGCAACTACAGCGGCAGAGGACATGAACATGAACTTTATCGCTTTACCACCATTACTGCCTCCCGGCGTCTCTTCAACCTTTTTGTAAGACTCGATGTTTGCTTATCGTGCTGGCGAATGGATTTTTATTTCCACCATCTACGGTTGACCTGCGGCAACATAATGTGCAGTTTGCCGTAAGTTATGGTGAGTTTCGGGTGTTATTTTTGCGGTACGGTTTTTTGTAACGAGTAACGCTGCACGCGTTCAACCTTTTCGGCGCATCTTTCGTGAGCTTTATCGTCACCACCAGCTCGTAATGCTTTTGGGCTGGTTTTACTGGGTGTTGGCTAGTTGGCACATTTCGCCATAAATGGTATACCGAATGCGTGAACAGGATACGGGTTGATATTTAAGTGTAACTGATTATTGCGGCTTTTTAAGTGGGCAATCCTTTCATGAGACCGGTGCTGGATGGCCCTAAAAGACGACGTGGAAGATGTTTTTTTAAGAACATTACATAATTAATTGAAAATATCTCAAAGAAATCAATCACTACAAATGACGCTTTACTTTTTATAGACATTTGTAGATGTAGATTACATCACTACATACATAACCTCCTCATTGCCCTGTTTGATTGACCAAAAGTTGCTGCACTCTCTGCTCATGTTCCCGAGATATTCTCTTTTATATACGGTATATATTCTAAGCATCATAATCCATATTACACCCGGAACACTGAAGCACCTTCAGCGCTTTAATAGTCCGATACTTCCAATGGAAGAAAATAAACAACTTTCAACTCACCGCCACCTAACTCTAACTAACTAGCCCTCAATAAATCATCCTTAATCACTACAATTGACTGCAAATCAAGCCTCACCTTTCAACAACTCCCAAACTACCGACTCCCACAAATCCCATTCCGTGAACGGTAGCAAATGGACTCCTTCCCCAATACCGACACTTATCAACCACTGATCATCGCCATCTGCTCGCGCGAACACCTTCGAAAGTGTAACATTGTAGCACCCATCTGTGCAAACAATCCGATCCGACTAATACGTACCTTCGATCGGTTTGCTACCGACTTTGAAATTGATCGCCACCGATAGTACGGTACAGTGTGGGCAAGCCCACTCGGGCTACTGCTGCATCTACGGCACCTTGCATCCCTTCGGGCCTCACTAGGAATTGAGTTGCAGATCAATCAGTCGATACATATGGCACTGCGACACTTGCAGCGGCGCGGCAAGCTCAAGATAAGGTGTACAGATAGATCTAGAATTAGAATGGTTCTCCTTTTACAGCGTGCAGCCGGTGAACGTTGGGAAATGGCAAAGTTCTTGCACATAACTGAATTTAGTGCTGTCTGTGATCGAGCACGATAAATTTCGTTCACCAATCGCCACATATAAGGTTAGTTCGCTACGGCTGTAGACATTGCAGTGACGGAAGCGGACGGTGACGTACATTATGTCAAATCAACGATCGTACAATCTTTTTCGTACGATCGACTAGAGTGGATGAGATCCAAGCAAACGACACGGTTGCATTTGTCAATTCACAAATAAATTCAATCGAGCGAATGGTTTTATTGGACGACCACTACAAAAAAAAAGCCAACCGTCCCAAATGGCGAACCTAAATGCCACATCAAACGTTACTAATCGGGATGATTAGGAAGCTATTTATCACGATATTGCTGTACGATCAGCCCAAGTCCAGCACACCAGAACAATAACAAACCAATCCCCAAAAGACTTCCTGTATGCACCAAGCCCGTCCCCCTAAAGGTGATTGCTGCTTGTGGGAGCGCTTCAAAAACAAAAAAACAGGTTTTCTACAGGACACCGTCGCTAACGAGCAAGACCTTAAAGTGTAGCAAACCAGTTGCTTAAGATGCGACCGGTACACCAACAGCCACCTTCTTGGACATCGTCCTCGGAACGGCTTTGGGACGAACGCCCCAGCGATTGCGTCGCGTTCTTGACCTTTAAGCGAAAGCGGTGAACGGAATCAAGATGCCTGCGGGAAGGATGTGAATCCTGTGGACGGTGCTGTGAGCGCACCCTATCGACCATATCGCCTCCAGATGACCATGGAAGCGAAAAACGGACGGTCCTGCCCCAAACCCGCGCGGTAGTAACTGCTTACCGGGGCGCGCGAGTTGCGCAATGAAGCATCTTTCCGCCCGAGGGTACACCATTACCGATCGGGCATGTGTTCTGGCGCATCGCAAGCTGGAGCCATTCAGTATGGCTGGCTTAATGTACTATTACATTATTTTATTTCATCGATTATGGCGTCTTGCGGGGCTGCTATTCTTTTTCGGATTTGGGATACGGTAAGTAGGGAATGATGCAATGAGTGACTGACATTACATCACAAGGTCGACGAGTGCTCTTTATCGAAGGTGCATCCGAATTCCAAAGCATGGTGGAAATGAAACATTAACATTAGCAAATGGAAGGAATACTTTGCTTAAGGGAATGTCTTGCAGGTGCATTGTAAATAAATTACTTTTTCTGAATTATTTGATACAGTTATTAAAATTTTATGCATTTTTTACATAATTTTTCTATACTTCAGTCTTCACAGGTAACGTTATCTAACAAGTTTGTACATTACTAATAGATTAATTAAAAATTGAATATTAGTGTTTTAGGGGTACTGAGAAAAAGCTTTATAAACAACAGGTAGAATCCGTAACCTGATAGATAACTCATGAAATGATGAAATTTTCTGTATTAATCGTGGTTTAAATCAGTTTAGGAATATTTCAACACGTTTTGAATTTATCTTACTAAATTTTTGATTCCTGAAATTCAATCAAGATATCACTTACTATAAAACCGTTTACAACAACACAGTAGCGGTGTTAAAGATTCAGTACCAACCGACCTCCAATGTCACTGGACAATTTGCCAAAGATAGCAAAACTGCCTACCGCCAACATAACCGGTTGACGTCTTCATTACACAATCGTCCCCACAATCGTCTTCAGCGACATGCATTTCCTTCAGCCCGGACTACCATTCCGTTCATACCAACTTGAACGTCGCGTACCGAATTGTTGATGCTACCAAAGCCACCGGTGTGCCCTTACCCGATGACGGCATGATTGCAGGCAATGTCAATCACGGCCACTCGCTATGCAAATTGCCGACCATTGCGTTGGCTTTGGGCGAGAAGGCAACGAGTGCTAACACACATATCGTGGAGCACACATTGTGGTTGAAGCCGGAACGTGTGGACACGGGTAATGTCCACTTGTGCGAATTAAATATTTGGCCTTGACATAAAGCGAACATAATGGAGTTAATCAGAATGAAAGTTATTAGTAAAGGATCATTTTGGATATTCATTTAGGAAGAAAAAAATACTATTATGGAACAAATGGGAGTAGCATTTATTTTTCAATAATTTAAGGGGTATTTTAATATAATCTAAAAATAGTATTTTTATGTTATTCACTTTGGAGCTAATAACATAGGCAGTATGAATGTTCTAGTTCCATTCTTAGTAGCCTACCACTAACGAAAGTAAACCACTATTTGCTCAAGTTCAAGAATTAAGGTTTAGCCCAAGAACACCCAGCCCTAGCACCGCGTTCAGTGAGGCGCATCGAACAGCTCACCCACTTTCTATTTACCCTACGAAGGCACACCTCAGTACAACCAAACCCCATCCGTTAGAATATTGCACAATTGTTATAAAAGCAGTGCATGTCCAAATATGTATCATCAGTTCGATAGCTTCAACGGCAGGTGCATCTTCAAGTGGTCAAAATGTTTAAACTCATTGCAATAGTTTGCCTCGTTGGCTGCGTACATGCAGCTCATATCAAGCATCAAACGAGCTACGAGACGGTAGTGAAGCAAGAACCCCTACAGACAAACCACCAGCTCGAGGAAGTCGATGCGGGTAAAGAGTCGATCGAGGAGTCGCAGGATTATTACGCCTATCCGAAGTATCAGTTCGAGTACGGTGTCAAGGATCCGCTGACGGGCGATCACAAAAGCCAGTGGGAAATGCGGGACGGTGACATCGTGAAGGGTAAGTAGGACGGCAGCAGCAGTGTGCCGGTAGTGAGTAGAATCTGATGATGATCTCCCTCCTTCCAGGAGCGTACACGTTGGACGAACCGGACGGAACGCAGCGCATTGTCGAGTATCGTGCCGACGATCGGAACGGGTTCGAAGCGATCGTGAAGAAGATCGGAAAACCAAAGCATCCGGAGGAGATCGTAGGCAAGAAGGGGCTAGAGTCGAAGGGAGCAGACGCCCACCATATCGTCGGGCAAAGCTATAGCAAACTGAAGAAGTACAGCTGATCACAAGACCTAGACCCTTTGACTCGTGATGGCGTCATAAAGGAATTTACGTAAAAAATAAATCCGTTCCATGGAACGTTTTCATAGACTGTTCACAAAAGCGTTTCTATTGAGAAGCAGTCGGTGGGATGGTTTTTTTTTTGGTTTGTTGTGAAAGAGGATCCAGCAAGGAGTCGGGTGTCCGGAGGAACAAAACCCATCACGGTAATGATTAGTAACGCACAGCGTGGGTATTGAACCACAATCGACAAACAGCGACGTATAATAATGGCCAAGGAATGTCGCACTGCGCCTGGTAGGTAAAACCTTTTAACTTCATTTACTTCACGGCATTGCTTTAATGATTTATGAGTGTTTTCAACGTCAATGTAAATTTGCATTTATGCTACTATCGTATCGAAAGCTTAAGATGGGCTTCTAGTAGCGCATGATCACGTAGATTTGCTTATAACAGTTAATTCCATCGAATAAATATGTTATACATGTCATCTTCAAAGTCTCGAAAATACAAACTATGCTCATGTAACAACCTGCGAACAGTTTTTTTACAATCTCAGTATGACCTCGTGCATGTGGGCAATGGGAACCCACAATTATGATTTAAGTGTATACATAAAAAAACCATCACCGCGCTAAAGATGGTCCTGCCAATTGCTCGATTGGTAGCCGATGTACAGCAAGCAAAGAACCACAACACACCTGTCCACAATCAACCACACTAAAACGGCCTAAACCCATCACCTTTCGCACAAGGCAAGTCCTTCGACGTTTTACCACTAAGTGAAACGGTCCACCCGTTGATTACTCCATTGTACTATGGCGTCTGTGCGCATGTCGTACGTCGTAGTTCTCTACAGCAGTTCCCCGCTCCATGGCAATGGTTTTTATTTTTCAGAGCGTGCTCATCTGCAAAGACTGTTCGATTTTATCTCATATTTTAGACGTACACGGCGTGTTGAATTAAAATTCACAATAATAGTTAAAATACTTACACACGTACACACAGAGAGATGGTAGTTGAGATCCGTCATCTGCCATCACCTGCTAGTACAGCACGATCGTTCTCCCCTGCGGCACGCCGGAGGTTAATACCGGTGATCGGTACGTTGATGCTCACAACGATGTTGATGCTGCTGGTGATTGCGTTCCATTGCGCTTGGAGACTCCTCCAACAGCCTCACACTAATCGCTCCATCCATCGAAGATTCTACCATTCGTGTTCCGTCCTGCTCGCACCCTTAATGTGGCGAAGTTTGCAATTGGACCCCAGCCCGGATCCTAATGGCCGTGGAGTGCGGTCGCGATCCTAGGCGCACCGTCACGCCGCAATCGAATGTACACACACACATACACAGAGGTAAACCATCGCATTTGATTCGAACAATTTCCTCTCGCGCACTCTGGAGGGTGCGCATCGGAAAACCTAATTTTGTAGTGCTGCTCCAGACGAACGGCAGGCAGAGTTTCATCATCCATCGATCGATCGATCGGTGTTGTTGTCGTCGTCGACATTGCGGTTGCGACATCAGCGCATCAACCGTGCTACAGAGTGCCCAAAACGGTTCGTAAGCTCCTATCAGCTACTGGCAGTGTGAAGACGTTCGAGGAAGAAAACCAAAAAAAGAAGAAAGCTAGTTCCAGACTATCACGAGGCACCATAGACGTGAGAGTGCGAGAAGAAGATCCACAGGAAAGAAAGGGAACGTCCCATGAGTTCATGCACTGTCGTCAGTGTCATGGTGCAGCTGTAGCTATTGAAGAAAAGAAAAAAATACACCATAATACTCAATTAGTGCTTCCCGGTGCTGTTAATGGTGGTGTAGTAATTTGATAGTGTGCTAGCGATTTTGGCTGATACTTCGTGCTGATTGATTGCGCAGTGTTGTGTGCTTCCCCCGTCTCATTCTCTATCTCTCTGGTGCCATACACGAGATTTAAGCACAATTCGTAAGAAGTTCTGCCCAGCAAAGCAAAAGCAAGGTGAGTGATTGCACTGCCATAAGACACGAACCCGTCTTACTAACCCACCTTCACAAAACGGCGTCCATCTGGTGGTGAACGAACGAAGCATAAAGTACGTGATTGATCGCCGTTACTCTTTCCTGTGCGATGTGTACCGGCGGTTGGTGAGTGCCAAAGAGGCTTCTTGATTTATGGACCACAATGATTGCAAAACGACAAATTCACCGCAGGATTAAGTTTGTCCCGAATGGTTTTCGAGGTGGTGCCACAGTGAAATGAAATCATTCATTGCAGCTTTGCAGTGAACTTTAGCAACGGTTTACCGCCGCACGGTGAATAAAACCCGACTGCCCTACAGGTTTTTGCAAAGCTCCTCCGTTATGATGGATTATTACAAATAAGTATGAAATCGGCTCACCGGATGGGAACGTTTCGCACCAACTTCGTTAGTCTAATTGAAATCGAGTGAAAAGCTTTCCTGCCGTCACGACCGTGCCAATCGTTCCGATTTTTCCCATTGACCACACGATCGTTTGGGGCGACGAGATGGGAAAAACTACTCAATCACGTAATCAATTATCAGGTTGAGCGTTGTTTTGTGATAACGACCGTTTGCTGGAATAGAGCAAACTTTTATTACTCATAGCTCGGTGGGCGCCATATTTCAGGACGATAAAAATGGAAATTTCTATTTTCACCAGTCATTAATCATGTAGATAACTTTTGCACAAAAGCAAAAAAAAATGCCTCGATACGGCACTGTGCACCGCAATTCGCTTTAAAACCGGAGCAAACACGGCCCGTTTGCTGTGAACAACCTTCGCACGAAATTCACACGATCGCTGTTGTTTGGATGAGCCAGCAGTGCCAGCTTACTATTTGACCTTTTTTTCATGTACGATGTCACCTTAGGTAGGCTGGGGCATGTGGGGACCGTTTACCGGTGGATCATATTCAATTCGCGTAAGACGATTTGATCAATGGTTTAGCAGCCGTGGAGTGATTCAAACTGGCAATTTGTAGAATTCGTGCACGATTTGATTGGTACGCTTCCTACGCTTAGATGTCTCCATTTGGTTTGAGTGATGAATAGATGTGGTACATTCAAACCAACATCTGGCGTATCTGGAGGACTTCACTCACAGCTGGAACCTTGTAATGGAGTATGTTTAAAAGCAATGTCTATACAAGAGCCTTATGTCGATCACGCATTGCTGATGTTTAAAGCTACCTCATCGCTAATAATACGACGTCTTTCATAATAAAGTGATGTCTTTAGTGATGTTGATGGATGGCACGTGGTCAAATGGTAACAGCTTCGAAAAAGTATTGACATTACCTTGCACATGTTCTAAGCAATTGAATGATTTTTTTTTTCGGGAGCCAATAAATATAAGTGTTCGAAAGGTGTTTTTCAAGTTTTTTTTTGCTATTAGTTCATATTATTTGGAGTTTAATTAGAAAATAATCAAAATTCATGCTTGATTCAAAAATACTTGGAGTTGAGCACACTCTACGCTTTTATCATTGAACTTGTTCAAAAGAACTTCAATACGTCTACAGCGAGGAACGGACCATAATCTATTACTTGCAACAATGTATGTACCTGAAGACATGAATTATTTATTAGACACAGCCTTACTAATTTAGCTAACAACACCAAAACAACCTGCTGAGGGATTTTCAATTAACGCTTAATGGCTAACTTCCTTTAAAATGGGCTTTTTATTCGGTACAACCGAACAATCCTTTTCTCTAGCGGCACCCAACAGACAACGCCCTACGGTGACTTATCACCTGTAAACTCAGTGAACCTGCACAGATGCCTTGATAGTGCAGCAGGCTGATCGTTGCATAAACTATTTTTACGAGATGTTAAGAAGATTTACGATCTATTTCGGCACGATCCAAACGATCCGCTCATGCTGACAGTGTGAAGAGTTTGCACTCCCCGCTTCATAACTTATCCTTATCGCCATTCGGTCCAAGTCCCGCACGCTTGTGACCCGATCGCATCACGTTGGCTTAGCAGTTTAGCGATCGATAAGTGACGGCAGCGAAAAACGATGGCCTATCGCGAATGAATCAAACCCCCCTCCGTGTTTAGGGGGGCTTGAATCAAACCGGGCCCAAACCACGGTCCAAAACGGTGTGGCGCTCCAGTCCAAGCCCAGTGGGCTGATAAATTGTTAATAACCCACCCATAAAGGAAAATTTATTAGCCGCAAGGTTAGAGATGGCGATGAAGCTGACTGCACGGCTGCAGCAACATGCAGCATGGGGTTTGCGATTTAATGCACCGGCTCCACTGGCAACGGGACGACCTGTTTCTGTTTCCCCCTGCGGAGACACCGACGCTCGTAGTCACGTGTCGCAAGAGATGCAACCGTTGCGATAGCCTTACGGACGGAAGGCCACTAGCGTGTGCCCGAAATGGCCGGAAAATGGGCTCAACCTAAATTTTCCAAATCGCTCCGATCCAGAATTGGTGGTGGCAGTGTTTTATCACAGCAGTTCGTTAGGATCTTGCGCGGTGCAGCAGCAGTTAACACCTGTGTACGTTTGGTCACGTTCATCTGAACAACCCTTCTCTCAAATTTACTACAAATCAATGCCTAACACTTGCTGCAATAAGTAGTGAGCAAATCGGTTTCTTATACAGGGGAATAGTGGCCCCTTTAGTGGGTTGCAAATCGATCGATGTCCATTCCCTTCGAAGGCATTTAGCTATATGTCACGAATCGTACACTTGCATCGGTAATGATGGCCGATTTTATGCCCACTCGCGATGTGATCAATGTGATTTTCAATCGCTCCTTAATTAGTACGTTAATTTACATGCAAATCAAAACCAAACTGGACCCGTCGCTTGCGTGGCGTTAATTTGAACAAATAGAATGGTACTCGCAATTACTGATGATGTACTAATGAGTTTGAATGCATGCGGACGGACATAAACTAATGGTCAAATTATGCACGATTGCAATCTAAATACTTTCCCCGATTTTATCTTTATTTAGAACAGCATTTCAATTTGTTGAACTAATAATTATTGATATTAAATACATAAAAAAGCGATCTATTGAGAGATGAATATTATTCATCTTCACACAATCAACAGCTCTTTTACCAACTGTTGCGATAGAAAATGAAAACTGTATCGTATCCAAAAGCGACCTCAAGATATGTCTGCTATGGCTTGAATTATCCAAATTTCAAACCCAAAACGATAGTGATAATCCGTGATCTTTCTGGTGACCTTTCCACCGGCTAACCCTGAACCGTATGGATGGAAGCGACAGTACCACCATGCAGACGCCCGGGTGGTGAAAAATTAATTATAACGGATTAATTTGCTGCACCGTAACGGCATTGTGATGACCGCAAAAGTTTGGCGCCTTCACAAAAAGACAAGCAGAAGAAATATACAACAACAAAAAATTCCACTTCCATCCAACGACCTTCGCGCATCCAAACGGACGAACGCGATACGGTTGAGATGGGCTGGACAACACTATGCGAACCTTCCAAGCCCTCCGGAAAGTAATTAACATTTGAGATCATCGTTCAGTTGTGCACAATGGCTGTGGAACGTTCATGGCATTTTTTTCTTCTATCTTTCCTTTTCATTTTCGTCTACTCCAAGTAATGCACACGGCAAGATCACATCTTTACGATCAATCCATCAAGTTCAGTCTCGGGTGTGAAAAGGGTTCATGAACTCTTTGCCAGCAGCACTCCCCGCATAGGTCAACCAGGCTGATGTTTATCAGTAAATTAACGACGCCTATAGTTTCGCTGAAAGGAGTCACATCGATGCTTATGATAGGTTACGAAAATGCATGCTTTACGACAGCGATCACAGGGTCGAGATATGATTTAGAAGGAAAAATGCGAACAAATTGAACTATGATGTAAGTAATGTATTAGGGATAAATTATTACAGCTATAAGTCTTTTGATGATAGATGATTCTGAGAGTGTATTTAAATTAGTCTAAATTTGTATGATCATTGAAAATTTTTGTACTTTAAAGAGGTCGTTATTAGCTTTACTTATCAAGTTTTCCAATAATTAAATGTGGTATTAAACGTGATCCTGAATAGGAATATGTTGGGTGTTGGGATGAATATAATCTGCTTTACTATTTGAGTAAATCCGTCAAATACTATTCGATTAAAAAGGTAGACATAAATCACTTTATAAGTTTCACATAAGAGGAGAGATGAACTATAGAGAATGTTAAAACGCAGAATCTGTGCAAGCAAATCAAGACTGGTGAAAAGTTGCCTTAATGACAAAATATATGGCTGAGCGCCACATACAACATCTGTAAACTAGAGTATGAACACCTTCTGCAGCTCATTTAAATATTTCACGAAAACAATCTAAAACGATCTCATTTACACACAATACGGTCGATCGATTACTTCTTTCTGATACAATCTTCCTTCCGCTGTGATGTAAAATTTGATACGCTACTTTACCGGAATATCGCAATCATCTACACAAGGTCATATGTAAGACTAGAAACGTATATAAATATTTCATAAATTCAATTACATTCCCAAACGATAAATATCTTGCAATATTATAAACTGTTCGGGAGTTGCTGGTGGCGTAGCGGCTGCACTCGGGGTGTGACATTTATCATTTAGACCTTGAACATTTTACACACAAGACAAAAAAGCTCCAACGACGGCGTAAAGAAGCCTGCAAGAAAACAACACTCCATGGAATCGGTTCATCGTAACCTGATTTGCATGAGAAGAAACAATACACACACCAGTCAATCCAGTCGAAGCCATCGGGTCCAACGGCAACACACCGTATCGCTTTCGATCGCATCGGATCTCCTGCATCGCGCAGTAGCCAATGCACGATCTCGTAACTGGTTGGAAATTGGTTCATCCCGGCCCAGCTGCAAACCAAACACATCGCACAGACGGTTCGAAACGTGTCGCACCTTTTTGTCCCAAACGGCTCGCAGCGAGTTGCTTCACTGCCCGACGACACACAGCCGAAGTGCTCGATTGACCTTGGGTGGCTTATTATTTCGCACATGACAGCACCGGTCATGCTGAAGCGCTTCAATGCCAAGTTCATGAAACAACGTCGGAAACGGTACGGTCGGATGATGGCATCACATACAGGCGAGCGGGGAAAAAAAAAGATTGCAAGGAAAAAAAACCAACAAATGGGAGTTAATTCCGACCCGTCAAACTGCCCGAGGGAATCGCGCAATACCGTTCAACCCCAAGAATGGGGAAAGGATGGCGATGAGTTTTAGGAAGCAGCTAAACCAACCTGCATCTCGCTAATGATTCACCATTAAATGCGAGTTAGGATGGGAGGGAACATACAAACGAAACCAAGCAAAAAACCCTTCTCCATAAACGGCTGCAAAACGACGAGTGTTCCGTTTCCTCGTGTCACTGATGGACAGGAAACTGATTGAGATGGAACCGACCACGGCCATGTTAAAGAAGACGTTCATCAACATGGCTTCCTCACCAAGTCAAACGGGCTCTTGCCGGTATCTAACGAGCTTCAATACAGCCTAATAAGCCACCGTTAGCTAGAGCATCAGACGGATGTAAATAAAAACACACAGAAACATCACTCGAATGTTCCGTTTCCTGTAAACAAACAATCGCTCGAATTTGCTATAGGGAAAAAACCCTCCAAGGAGTTCAGCAACCTGCACCGATCATTTGTCACGGCAATGGCCGGGAGAGGGCATCGTCAAGCAATCAAAAACGACTTCACTCCGTGTTCTGTGCGCTTTGTCTAGTGCTGGGCAGATGAGCTTCTTGAACGATCGATACTAACAAATCGTGACGATCGTAGAAGGTTCAAACGATTTTCTGCGATGTTTACGATTACCGTTAGAGTAGGTCATTCAACAAGGAAGATCAAGTTGGTCATGTTCAAGGATTTGAAGCATTAAGGTTAGAAAAATAGTGGAAGCTTGAGCACAACACTATCTCCACGATTTGGTCGGTAATATTCAGAAAACTTCGAAGAACTTATACTGCGAAATACATGAGTAACTAATTTCAATAGATCAAAGTATCTTCAATTCGTAAACAAAGGAGCACATTAAAAGCATGTACATATTTATTTTTAATCACCAATTAAATCAATAAATGTGCAGTAAAACCTGAGAAATATGGTACCGAAAAGCAAACACTGACTCATTCGTATGGAATCATTACTAAACCATCTTCAGGCATTATACCCTAAATTGCGCTTCAAATTTATACTTGAGCCAATTAAAAGAAATGAATCATGATGTAATTGAAGCACTCCAAGTTCTACAATAAAACAGTAAACAATGTTTAATAATTCATAAGATACTCCATTGCTTCGGTAAATCCCAAAACCCCTGAACATATTCTACAGGCTTCACCTTAGTCCACTGAAACTAAACATCCAAGAATCGTGGCTTAAAATTGATCAAACTAAGCAGCTCAAATGTCCAAAAATACCCAGACAACTGAACTTTAGCGTTCGATCAATCAAAACAAATTCTGGAAGTATTAACACCGCCACTGCCGTCGGAAACGGGATAAATACCTCATCGAAATGTCAGACCCATTTTCGGACGACCCACACAACAAGAATTCGATCATTCCCCACCGGACCTCAGGTGAGTGTTCCTGGCGCGAGGAGACACTGGGGCACTTCATCACCAATTCCACGAGCCACATATTTAATTCACGAAAAGGTGACAACCTTATGGCTAGCAGCTACATGAGGGGATAAAAACAGCAAAAAACAGTACTCTGTGCAGGAAAGAACACACATCGCGTAACGTAAACAAAACGAACAGCGAGACTAGCGCCCTCGATCCTGCGACGCAAATACCAAGGTCAATGCTTAAATTCGGGAGCAAGTGAATGGAACCACTGCTGGTAGCCGCCGAGATACTGCCCGAGAGGTAAATGACACATCGTAATCGTTCACAAGTCTTTGAACTTTAACGACGACGCAAGCGACGAACCGGAGGAATACACGGGTGATGTTATTGCAAGACGAAGAACTGCGCGTGCCTTTATGACAGGAAGGAGATCATTTTTCATCCATCCACATCGTTTCCATTGTTGATGGGGAATGTTGGAGTTACAATTCTCGTGCGAGATCGAGCAGATAATAAAGAATGATTTTTAAATCTCATACCCGTATGATCAACGCACGATATCGAGCGTTCTTGTTCTAATATGGAACGATCAGTAATGAAGCGGTTGTTGGTCCGTAACCACTAAAGGGTGAAACAAAGGAATGAAATTTAAATCCCTCTATCTTCAATCTTCCATCTAAAAACATTAACATTGCGAATACAGACGTCCACATTTGGACTGGTAGCTTTTTACAGCGCTTCAAGCTAAGAATAATCTCTCCGTCTAATGCCTTCTTATCTGCACCACATTCCAGATGAACCTGTTGCCAACAGCCGCCTGTATCTGGTTCGTGATACACATTTACGTCTTGCTGACAGCCGGCGAACACTTGGTCGAGTTCGTGTCAAATTATCAACAGAATGCTGAGGTAATGTGGCTGCGAAATAATAACAGCGAAAAATACGATTCCTTGCGTCAGGTGTAACTAACACGATACGAATTACATATCAAATATTAATTAAGGTACAAGTTTGTCCATATGAGCCCTCCCATTTCACGCACCTGATATGGCTTGGAGAATTCGAAGACTGCTTTTCCACTTGGATCAGCTAACATTTCGAGCCAGTGCGCGTTTTACTCAATCCGCTTCAATATCGAGCCTACCCTTACACTGGCAATAAATCAAACCGTGTGCGCCTGCTACGAAACTAAAATAAAATATTGACACCCAAGCCCTCCATGTACCGTCGTCATTGCGCCAAATGCTTAGCTTACAGTGGTCTGAACTTTTCGTCGAGAATTTACGACGTTTAAATTACTTTCAATTAGCGAAAGTGCACTACCCCCTTTGCGTTCGCCAGACGCCCGAAGAAACGCATACGAAGGTGCTTGTGGTAAATCACACAAGATTACACGGACCAGGAGTTTGACTGCCTGCTGGTAAACTTCGAATGCGGCCAGAACTTGGCCGGTGGCAGTCATTTTGCGTGCTTCGGATGTTAGCTACCTCGCCACGGTACTTACCGTGGTAATAAGCACTATACTTCACGGGCCCGTGTTATCTGGAGGGCATTTCGAGATCAATAATTATGTTTCAATTAGGAAATTGAGTACCTCATTAATTGGTGCTTTGTGAGAAATTGTAACATTCTGTTAACGACAGCTAAGACGATTTTCTAAACGACTCTTTTAAATGTTTCAGATTGATTATTCCTTTCGGTACTATATCGATCATCCTCCTTCCGGGGTTTCGTTCGATCACTGGGAAAATCGGAAGGGAGATCATGTACACGGAGGTTATGGTGTCCTGGAGCCGGGAGGGTTCGTACGTACGGTCCACTACGAGGTCGATGGCGATAGTGGCTTCAGAACTGTTATTAAAACAACTGCTCCAGGTAAAATTTCCCTAAAAAAGTGAGCAGATTCATGATCAAACTGTATGAAATGTCCTATTTTCCATACCCATAGGAAGCTCCCAACAGTACAACATACACACTGGAGGCAGAAGGACACCTCCTCCACAGCCGCTTTGGAACACTAAACCGGTCGCCTTCGTGCAGGGAGTTCATAAATCGTAGTCCGTCCCTTGGATGCAACGAAAATGCCTTTCGATAGTGTTCCAGTAATGGTGAACACGCGATCCATATATCCCTTTTGAAACTGCCTGCAGTTGCATAACAACAAAAGCAACGAACTACATAGCTTCTCCACAAATCATCCAGGTTCGCTTCACCCATGTTGTCTTCTCGCGTGACATCAGCCAATGTTAGGTGATAAGTTGTGTTTATGTTAATAAATTAGCGTTCCTAGCAATGCTGCTAACGGAAACCGCAAATGAATTCATTATGTGTTGATTCGAATTCCGGTTTACAGGAAATTCATCAGAAAGCTTTTATCGACTAGTGATGATACACGCTCCTACACTATGATTATGGTAAACACAGTAAAGGTCATTTCTATGATTTATTTTAAAGGTAGAATCGTTTTTCCCATTTTAAGCTCCACCTTGAAAAGTTACGATGTTATCCGGATATTAAATTCAATTTATTGTTTTAATAGAACGACTAAAGTAAGGAGACGAGTGCAGCGAATTTTAATATATTAGCAAAAGCTTCATAATAAAACTAAAAATAAATCTTCATTTACTGATTGCTCAATAGAACTTCATGATGTATGTACATGTCGTGCACATAATTCCTCGTTGATGAAATTGCTTAATAATTTAAGACTAATTAAAAGACTACAAAAAATAAAATACAGCCTGTTTTCTTTCTTTTGGTTGATCCACCGACGATAGTCTGTCGTTAATTAAACGAAGGACTGTATGAAGTTATCAAGGCCACAAACGACAATGTAAAAGATATTTATAAAAATCCGCCGTATCCCAAACTGCGGGCATCAAACACATCCCACATTTGATTGGATCGGATAAAGTTTTTGCACTGTTCATCACTAACCTCAGTCATCCGTGAGCTAACGATCAATAGACATTAAGTTCAAGGGCAAAACGGTTACCGAAACTGCTCCATACTGCCCCGAGTTCAATCAACTGCTCACGTACGATAAATCGATTGATCGATAGTAACGAAGAGAAGCGAAACAACATAAAAACTCTCCCCAAACTCCACCAAATGAAGTTGAATGAAAGTGAACGGTTGCTCGAGAATTCAGCACTCCAACAAAAAGCAAGCTTCGAGAGGATCAAAGCTTACTTAGCTATAAAGCTCGCTAAGCTTCGAAGCTGAGCTTAGTAAATTTTATAGCAATGGATGCTTGCAGAAAAATAATTGAAGGGAGCTTTTAATGGATTAGTTTTAATTTAAGGGGACAGTCTATCGTTTTGAATATTTTCTTGTTATTAATTTTAATAATCAAATAATTCAATAATCGTTGGATTGGTGCAACGATTAAAATAATTTTCAAAAACATTATCGAAATAGAAATTAATGCATTGAAAATTGTGAAATTCATAAAACTTAAACTTTTCTACCATTATCACGAAGGAACTCTAAGCCTCTAGTGTCTTAATGAATTATCATAACATGATTTATTCACAATTTCAACATGTGGATTATAAATCTTTCAATGCAATTTTCTCTTTAAGTACAAAAACGGCATAAAAAACTGTATTAAAATAGACACAAAGGTTAAGCCTTTTTCGAACTGTAATCCGTTAAAAAATGACTTCAACAATGTACAGTAATTTAAACAAATGAGCACCAGGACTTTGTGTTGTGAAAACACAGCATCGCCCGGTGTCGCATAATCCGTTATTTCAACCCAATTCGTAGCCAATTCAATTGGGAAGCAGCGTTACACAATCAACCCGTCCGTTCGGTACACCATCCCGGTCCGGTTTTATTGTTGTTCATCTTCGGGAAAACAATCATCGCATGAGCGCCCGAACCAGCGGGGTCTGATATAAGAAAGAAGTGCCCGTGCAAGTCAAGAGCGCACCTCCCTCAACAAGGGAAAAACTCTCACTCTCATTAATCACAAACAAATAAACGTTGAGCTGGCGCCAATCCTTGGTGCAGCCTCTTGTCGTTCAACAAGCGCTTTGCACACGGGCAGCATGCGGTGAATTCCGTGCGGTGGGCAGTCACAACCACCCTCAGCTACTCAGAAGAAACATAATAAAGGAAGAGTGGAGCAGCAGCCAGCAAAAAGGAACACGAGCGGAGCAAAAGAAAACTAATAGCAGCAGCAGTAACCACCACTCGCAATGTTTCACAGCAGCAGCTCCAGCAGCAGCAGCAACCGAAGCATCGAATTCAAGTTCAACATAATTTTCTTCACTTTCAGCTTCATTCGCGCACGCTTATTGCATCAATCGTGAAGGCTCAAGCGTTTTTTTCACTTTTGTATTACACCCCGCTCTTTAGTGGAGTAGGCTTCAACGCTCAGAAGTAGGTCATTCGTTCTGCGCCGACGTTCGTGCCGGCCGAAACTCGAAGATCACTGCTCAACGGTAGCACACCGCATCAGGCACGCGTCAGACGGGCGATTGTTTCCGCGAATTTAATTAACTTGACTTATTGACTGGGACGTGCCGATGCGGTTTAAGCAAAATATGCAAAGCTTGTAGACAATTGGACGGGAATTTTCGAACATTCCTTGTGATTGATAACTTCATTATCGATTGGGAACAGTGCTTCTTCAAGATTCATTCGAATTTATTGATTTTTTTGAATTTACTTTAAAGTGTAGCTATTTTCACCTGAAGATTCATTAAAATTAACATTATGTTAAAACCTGAAACAATGCTCAAACTCTCCGCTTGATAATATTCAAGATTGATGTATAAAACCATAAAAATAATAAATTATTAGTATTTAAAATATAAAATATACGAATTAATCTAATTCAGCCATAGTAATACATTACCGGGGGCGGTCCGGTGGCTTAGGTGATAAAGGCGCTGGTCTCACACGACAAGACCGGGGTTCAAATCCCATCCGGACCGTTCCCCCGTAGTGAGGACTGGCTATTCCACTACGTGGTAATAAAAAATCTCGTAAACTAGCAATGGCAGGTCAGGTATGATCGAGTAGGTCGATACGCCAGGAAGAAGAAGAAGAAGAAGAATATATTACTCAGCGGAAGTTTTGGATGAAATTTGTAAATATTTTTGAAAATCCAATAATGGCAATTATTATTTCCAATCGGTATCATTGGTTTCGATAATTTTCCTGTTTTTATGTTGGGTACGGATTTTTACCAATAACAAATATTTAATAATACATTTAAACGTGTTCATGCGTATAAAATATTACAGAAATAAATATTTCACAAATAGACAATCAGTGACAATATAGCATTTCTTTTTTTTTAATAACAAACAAAAAGAAGAATAAAGTCGAATTAGTTTATGTTTTATACTTTTGAAACTTCAAAACTCCACCATAAGTTTAAAAAAAATCATAAACATCAAAATGCTTAATGCATCCCTTTTCAATAATTCTTCTCCCTCCGAGGCGCGTTTGTTTCATCAGATGCCATCAACTAATAAGCATGTCATCTCACCATACGCAACACCGCACGCACAACTCTGCACCATACATCGAACCGATCAGATTGATTCCAACTCACCATTTCGATTTCGTACGCAATGCGCGTTCCTGCTTCAGCAGTTCCACACCGAAAAAAAAAATCAATTTGAGGAAATTTTTAATTGCACGCTCGTGAAAATTAACCACCATCATTATCATCCATCCCGGCCCTAGTAAACAGCTATTAAAGTGTCATCTGTTTGTGGAAAAGCAACCAAAAACCCGTGCACCCCACAGAGGCTCTGCCCAGCCGGCGATCAGCATTCATAACGAAATAAAGCGATCAATCAGCCCACAACCGATGCAGCAATTAAGGCCTGCTTTTTTTACGATTGATCCATAACACGGAACAACCCTTGCTTGCCCAATGCATCGCAGGCTCGGTAGGCGCTCTCGTTCGCTGAGGCAATAGTAAGCCACCGCGTTTGCGTTGGGCATCACGAAACCGTTTCCCGTGTGTCACACGTACGCCGCACGTGTATGCTCTGTCCACTATCCCACCGGCACAAGAGGGGGGAGGGCGCAAAGCATAAAATGATGAATAAAAAACTAAAAACACAATTCTGGCAACGGAGAAAAAAAAAAACAACCATCGATTGCCACTGGCCTAGTGGCCCCCAAACGCGAGCATAAACCATCGTAGAAGCAGTTTGGCTCCCTTCAATCAAAGCCCCACTGTAGCCGAAGGGAGTGCAGCATAGTTTTTTGCGTTCCTTTTTGCCTTTTGTCATGTTACGCTAATCGAGCGTCGAACGACGATCGGGCTATTGGTGGGGGGCACCGCACATATGCTTCACAACCTGAACTCATTTCGATAAGTACCTGTATTTACCGGAGATACCCACCCGCCCCGGGAATGTTCGTATATGCTCTCATAGGGGCTCTTAACACGATTGCTTCACGATTGCAGCAAAGTTTGGTCAATTTTCCTGTCCACCATTGTCGCACCGTATTGGTACTGGTCTGCATTTGCGTTCGGTTCTCTCGATGACAAAGCTTGCTCCCGGGGCTGAGGGATAAATTTGAAGCGCAAACAATGTTAAGCATTGCAAACATAATCGACACCAGGTGTTGGAATGGCAATGTTGCCACAGTACTCCGTGGTTCCTTTTTATCGGCTGTAAAAAACCACGGTAATGAACGAAGGCTCGTTGCGCCAAGCGATCGAAGCAACTGCAAGCATCGCAACATTCGCCGATAACACTCATCCATGCAAAACGTTGAGGATTTTTTCTGTGATAAAAAGCTTAATCCTTTATGTGGCTGAAGAAATGTACTACATATCGTAACCGTTTGCGGTCCATTTCTTTTTGTGATTGTTTTTGCATTTTCAGGTTTTCTTGAAGTAAAAACCATATGGTTCTTTTCTGAATCATCAATAACGGGAAGATAAAAATTGGTAAGGATTTCATAGAATAAAAATTGGTAGTCAAATATTCAAAACCCAATGATTTATCTGAGATTAATGGTATATGAAACATTTTACAACAATTGTACAAAATGCAATATGTTTTTTTGACGAGCGGAAAATTAGCAGTGTGCTTTAGTTTGTATAAATCAACTTAAGACCCTTAAATTTTTACCTATTCTTCACCATACTTACTTTTCAATTTACTAAGCCTTTAATCTAATATCCTGTTGTACTAGAATTCTTCATTAGCTTTTTCAATAATTTTCCACTCCAAACAACCCATCTAACTATAAATCAGACACCCATCATCACCTTGAGCTAACTGCATCCCCTACCAGCATGGGTAGAGGTGACAAAGATTTCTTTACCACTATTTTCTAGCGGTTTGCCTTGAAAATGAAAAATCGAAAATTGCGCTGGTCATGGCACGGCATCAAACTTTCATCATGAACCATATAGAAACACCTCCTCGGTGGCTCGTGACAGAGTATGGATTTCATTTTTTTCCAAACTGCTGGTAGCGATCGATCAAACTCAATGAGATGAGAAAGGTCGTCTGCTGAATCGAGCCTCGAACTGGAAGTGGTATAACTGTGTGCTGAAATATATAGAACACGAGACAGCGATTGAATAATGATGCTGTTAGAGGATCGAGCGATGATCATTGATCTGTTCTCAATTAAAGCGAGTTCGATTCTAATGTCGAATCATGCTTTGGAAGCTTTCAATTCATTAACCTTCTTTACGGAGTGAAGGGCATTGTGCAGAAGGTTATGAAATATATAGAGGGCTTTCAGAACATTTCGCTGTACATATATCACGTATGATATAAAAAATCCAATATTAATAATAAAACAAATTGCCGTTCTTCAGTGAATAAAAAAAAAAAATAAAACAAATTGCAATAATTGTCTTCTACTGTACGCTGCCTCTAAACTCCAACTTCAAACGATTAGCACATGGTGTAAACAACCGAACCAACAAAACCGGCCACCGATTTCGATAGCGCACCACAAAACGTCTCAATCGTTCACCACGGATCAAACAAACTGCACCACAGCCGCTCGCTGCAACGGATGGGAAAGCGTTGTTTTACGAGCGACGGGCAGTGTTTGTTCGGAACTTCGGACCATAACTTACGTTGCGTTGACGGACGCATTTCCGGACCACTTGGCACCGCCGATTGGTAGTTATTATTTCTTCTATCCATCCCATTCGATACAAAGGGGTTTTTTTTTGGTAAAATCTCAACACAAAAACGTGCTGATAAACATCGGAACAAAAAAAAATCCGAAATCGAAAGGAAAAAAAAACACTGATACATAATACCTTAATCAATTTATGCAATATGTGTTCGTTCAGCATATCGATAGCGTATTTAGGGTGTGATGTTATTATGCAATAGGGGAATAGATCAATCACAAAATGTAACAGAGCCAATCAGACATAAATAAACGTACGGTTATCTTAATCCTGTCGATCATTAATTGTATCATGATAAGAACCATTACACGCATTGGTTTGGGGTTATTAAAGGTTCAAAATTTTATAATAGTTTCTAAGCTAATTAGCACGATCAATAGGTTGGAAACTTCCAATCAGTACGGCACAGCAATTAAAACAAACTAGTTTGTTACCTTCAAACCCTAACCCTTCAGTTTCCAATCCATATCGTGGTCAAGATCATGAAAACAGATTTCCTTATGTCACGAATCATGGCGCTCAAATCACAAACATTTTCGTCCTGCCCGAGTGACACACAAAGTTGCTGCACGCAATACTAACCACCGTCGGAATGTCGCTCAATTACCAGCGTCTGCGTTAATTAACACTTCACATGCTTCATTGCATCGCAAAAATGCATCCAAATGCACTTTACCGTTGTATGCACTCGCCAACAACCTTTGTGGAGCTTGTTCTGCAAAATCCAAATTTTGGCAATCTGTTTTTTGTTTGTTTTTTTTTGCCTTCTGGCATGCACTTAACAGTCAGTGTATGCTAATGCTTACAACAGAAACCACCCCCTACTATAGTACAGCAGTACAAAAGCGCTCACTGATGTCGCAATCTGGTTCCCATCGGAGTGTGTTCGGAAGCAGAAACAACAGAAGAAAAAAACGCTTTTCGCATTCGAACGATCTTATACACTAATGGCGGGGTACGCTAATTAGTCTGTACAGTAGCAATGCTTTTTGGTTCAATTCGTCCATTTTTTGTTCACGTCACACACTGGGCAGGGGTGTGACACACACGCTACCTTTACCCTCGCGAGTTCGGTTTGATGGCACGCATGCGTGAAGTGCTTTTCATCATACTTCCACCCGACTTCCACCCAGCTGAGAGCTGGAAGTTGGAAAAATTAATCTCAATGTCTTCGCGGTGCACACGACTGACACACTGACGTAGTTCTGCACGGTTTCTTTTTTGTTTTGCCTTTACTCTCCTTTTCGCTGGAAAACGCCCGCGTTCAAGACATCCATTGTGTGCGCACCTTGCACTGTTGTTAATGTTTATGGCCACAGGTGTTGGACGCAAACAGTACGGTGCGAGAACCCCGATACCCTTGCTGGGTTCACGAGACTTACAACGAACCTGCACACCAACACCGAACCGCTTCGCGTTTCAATTAATTGCCACTAATGTCCGTTTTGAAGTTCTTTGAACCGAAGCGTAGCGAAGGTGCAAGGGGTTACCTCCAGGGAGGGGTGGAAGGAAGGGGCAGGGGGTGGTCGTGTCCTCGAGAATCAATGGCGCACGGGCGTGTAGTGCGTTTGGTGGTGTTTTGCAGCCGAACTTCTTGCAACCGGAGGCTCGATGGAAAAATGCTCCAACCATATAAAACCGTTCGGTCGTGCACAGAACACCATCAGACGAGCAGTTTACAGTGCCAAAGGTACAGACCCAGCAGTTCCGGAGCAGCGTATAGTTCCTCAGTGCATAAAGCGTTAGCGTCGGTGGTTTTGCATCCGTTGGAAAGAATGTTGCGAGTGAGTTATCCCTCTTGTGGTTTTATTTGTGAAGAATGTGACAGGATTTAGTAGAGCTATGAAGAAAAAAACGTGGAGTGATTGGAAAAAAGCATCAACGAAATGCTAAAATTCGTGAACATTGTGAAGTTTACTAAAGTTCAAATTCTGTGCAAAAATCGATTCTCTTCAGAATCGTTGATTCACTCCACATATTAGAACTTTTTCAGTGATCTTCTAAACATGAGTTCTTGATGTTTTAGTTTAAGAAGAATATTAAGCAGCTGTTCTGGAATCACTCATTGATCGATTTTATTCCCCCCCCCAATAGTTTGTGTCTGCTATTGCCATCTTGGCAGCAACGGCCGTCCAATCGGCTCCGGTTGAACCGGCTCAGTATGCTTTCGTTACGAAGCACCACCACGTCCCGGAGCATCATCACGTGCTCGAGCATGTCCATCATGTGCCAGAACCCCAGCTGGCCGTACACTACCCGGTCGAGCTGCTCCAGGACCATCACCATCATCACCAGGAGCCACAGCTCGTTCTGAGCAACGATAAGTACATCGGAGAGGCTCACGAGTACCACCATCACGAGGCTCCAGCCACCAGCTACAGCGAGGGCAACGACTACAGCACGCTGTATGGTGGCAAGCACGGTTCCCATCTGTACGATAACTACCAGTACGGAGGATACGATACAGGTTACGCCAAGAAGTACGATGAGTACAACGCATACCCTAAGTACAGTTTCGAATATGGAGTAGATGACCCGCACACCGGTGACCACAAGAAGCAGTGGGAATTCCGTGATGGTGATGTCGTGAAGGGTACGCATCGTAGTTAATCGCTTTTGGTGTTGGTCAGGAATAATAATTTGATCTCCGTTCCTTTGTCCAGGTGGATACATGCTGAAGGAAGCCGATGGTACGACCCGCGTCGTCGAGTACACCTCGGATGACCACAACGGTTTCAATGCGGTCGTGAAGAAATTCGGCCATGCCCACCATCCGGAACCGGTAAAGCAGCACAACGCCTACGGCTACATCGGTAACTATGCTGGCGCGTACGCCACCGGTGACCACTACAGCAAGGGTGCCACCAGTTACGCCAAGGTATGGAAGCAACACTAAACTGCAACCGCACCGACCAAACTGCCTCAGCGATCAGCAGATGTTTCGGCATCGTCCTCGATGCTCTACCTGGCTGAATCGGGAAATGCCGTTGAGATTAATCTAGATTACTGCAAACCAATCCGAACCAAGCATTCTGTAGGAGAAGATTATTTATTATCGTTACTGCAAATACTGTTGGTCAAAGCCACGCCACGATCTTACACAGGCGTAGTTGGTTAACTGCAAACTGCTCGTGCTCTTTTTAAAATAAACCCTATCTGTGATTGAAGTTAATCGATCGATCGTTGATGAACTATTAAATATCACAACAGTGTTTCAGCTGGACATGTGTCCGTCAAAGCCATTATGGATCAACTGTGCTGATGTGCCAACGAAACCAGTAACAATTACTTTGTATGTCTGCTTCTTGATTTACGAAGAGATTTTTTTGCTGTTGTGAAGTTTTGTGTTCATACTGATTACTGTCTTGGGACGAGCTCAGGGCATTAGTTCAAGTCAAATTTTCAGTTCCTTTATATACGGCCGAAATAAGTTTTAAGTATAAAGGGGTTTCAGTATTTTCCTGATTTGAACTTCCTTTCAAAGATGGTGCACGGCTACTTCGATCCTAAATAAAATCTTTTCATAAAAACTAATTCCCAATGTATTTGAAATTCAAAACGACGCACATTCGAGCAATTCTACAAAAATAATGCTTTCAAAATTGTTCTTCAAAATTTTGTATCCATAAACATTGCATTATGTATAATAAAACGCTTAATACACAATTTTTAACTCATTTCATTTGAAGTTTTACTCATTCTTGCGTAATTAAACCAATTTTTGCGCATTTGAAATATAAAATCAATTCTTTAGACAGGCCATCGGTAATTGTAATTGCTAACTCTGGTACACCCCGTGACAAATGCTCGAGGAGCTCGAGCTTGGTGCAAAGATGATCTGCTTTTAGGTTATTCGGTTTAGGAATAATATACCTCTGTGAGGATTCCTTCCTTATGTACTCAATAAACATAACATGTCCATCTGATTTCCCGATCCGTCTTTTCTTGTCCGATAAACAATTAGAAAAATATATCACAAACCCCTTGTAGCACTTCATTTTACAAACTATTTTCATCATATTTATCCTACCTCTTCTACTTTGAATACATTCGCTTCATCTTTACTGAGACGTTTACAATAGATTGCGGACTCAAGTGTCCCTGTTTCGTATTTCAGCTATAAACGGTAACGAAATCACTTCTGATCGATCCAATATGGTACATATGAGCGAAAGTTGTGAAAGAATTGGAATTATGCAATGATGAGTCAAAAACGTATTGGAAGATAATAACCCCACGTACGCAAATAGAGTCGAAAAGTGAACCAGAGTAGTGCATTATTTTTGGCGCTCAAGTTCAGCCATAACTGTTGAAACGTTTGTACATTGACCGGACCAGATACGGTGGGAGTAATGAGTTGATCATATGATGAATGCATCTCGGCATCTTCAGGTAGTAATGTATTTTTGTTCAACTATAGGTATAAATATCCACGATTCGAAACAAAGAAAACATCAGTTCATCAAAAGCTATCACAACGACAAGATCGGTGAAGTGTAGAAAAGTCGACACAAAACACAGTATAATGTTCAAGGTAAGTAGAAAAAATAAAATGCTGAAGTTTGTAAACACAACGAAAACTAACATGGCTGGAACATTTTTCCTGCAGATTCTTGCCCTGATTGCCTGTCTGGCCATCGTTGCCTCGGCCCAATACCACGGAGAACCCGAACACAAGGAACACTACGCACACCCGAAGTACAAGTTCGAGTATGGAGTAAAGGATCCTCATACCGGTGACCACAAGACCCAGTGGGAAGTCCGTGATGGTGATGTCGTCAAGGGAGCCTACACCCTGCACGAAGCCGACGGAACCGA